>JAOXNO010000016.1:5598948-5672134 GCA_028565335.1 Limnodromus scolopaceus
ATCGTGCTCTGAATCCCAGCCCCTGACGGGGCTCTGTGCGAAGGTGCAGACGCCGGGGAGCTGCCTTCTGGTTCTCCCGCCCACAGATGTCATTTAAAAACAAAAAAATAAATCAATCCTTTCATTTCAAAGTTGCGCTTGAAAGACACACGCCGCCTGTGCCATCAAAGCAGAGCAGGAAGGTCGCTGGCTGGGAGATGTTCCCCATCCCCGTGGCCGGCACAGAAGGTGCCCCAGGAGGAAGGCGCTGGCAGACGTGTCCCTCGCCACCCTCCCCAACACCCGGGGAACTGGAGGAGGTGGCCAAGAAAGGAGTAGCCATGGCATGGCCCCAGCATCCCCCTGCTCCAGGTACGGCAGGAGCCAGCCAACACCAGTGACAGCTAAAGAGCATCCGGAGGTGGCCGGTCCCAACCCTGCACAGAGCAAGTGCCTGGAAGGGTCTGGAGTCCCCCCCCCAGACCAACAGTGGTGAGCGAGGACGAGAGGAGCTGAAATAGCCTCCTCCCTACAGACAGCACCATGCGTTTGGCCACCACCCGCCTGATACAGTCAGCGATCACCCCGAGCACACTGCATCCCTCTGCCCTTTTCTGTGGCTCCTCATCCAATCCCTCATCCCGCTCCTCCCGCATCCCGCCGGCGGGGACCGGGAGAGCCAGTGCACGGGGAATGCTCAGCACATCCCGGCAGCACAGCCAGCTCCCCCCCAGCAGGGACTGCATCCGGAATCCATGTTTGGATGCTTTATTCCAATGGCAGAAATGGGAAGGGAGTTTTCTGATGCTTCAGGGACAAATTAAGACATTAATTTGCTTTAGGAATTAAAATATTCAAACGCACGATCTTCTGGGCATTGACAACAACCGGGAAGATCCATCTCATCTCTTTCTCACCGCTGTGTGGAAGCTCACCGGTGCCTTTGCAGCAACCTCCTGTGATATTCAGCAGCGTGGTGTGTATGCAGAGAGCTCGTTAAGGCATTTTCTCATTTGGGCACCTGCAACTTCATTAGGAGTCAATACCCCAAGGCCAGCTGCTCAGGTCAGCTCTGCCCAGAGGGGGATCCTGGAGGGGAGAGCAGGACCCGGCAGTTTCTCGGGGATGGAAAGGAGAGCAAAGGCACAGGGGACACATCAGACAAAGCCAGAGATGCAGTTGCACAAAGCACATAGAATAAGGGCAGTGTTTTGCTGTGTGTCAAGTTGGAAGCAAAAATATACTGCAAACACTGTGATTCTTTTGTCATTTTTCCACTACACTTGCCCTTGGAAATAATACCGCTTAATATTGCTCGACTGACATCAAATTATTTTTTTTATTCTTGGCAAAGTAGTGAAGAAGAAAAGAAGAGTTACTGGTTGATGATTTGGAGAAGGAGACGAGACAGCGATTGGAACTGACTACTCCTGTTTGGCAAGATAAAAACACCCCCCTTTCATACGCCGTTTCCCTCTATTTTCTTACAGATAAATGTCTTATTTTGCATGCAGGAAGGAGCCAAAATTCCAGCACCTGGCACAAGGGCTGCAGATCTTACTCGGCAGCGGATGAGCTCCCTCTGCCCGGGCTCTGGCTCGGGAAGGCAGCGGCGCTGCTGACCGAAACAAGCCAAGACGGGAGGAGGATGCATGACCAGCACAGCCCAGGAGCCTGAGGCTGCTGGTTTCCAGTCCAGTGTCCTGCTGGCACCTTTGCCAGCCCCTCGGGGTCAGCAGAGCCCCAGGGCACCCAGCCCAGCAGTGCCCGTGGGCAGCCAGGCCAGCCCCAGCCCCCCGAGTGTTCCCCATCAGCCGGTCCCCCCTCCAGAAACCCAAAGAAAATCAATTCTGACCACAGACTGCTTTTGAAAAGAAAGACAGGGGGAAAAAAGAGGTATGGAAATTGTGACCAGCTAATTTTTAATTAGGAAGAAACAGTGAATTTTACATTCCTGCTATTAACTAATTGGCTTGCAGCAAGGGCTGGGGGTCTTGGGCAGGATGGAGCTCGGGTACATCCCACACCACAGTTTTGTACAGAACAGTCAGGTTACAAATCCTGATGTTATAAAGTGAATATTCTGACCCCAGATTTGATGTGCTCAATCTGCTAGGGAGGAGAAACGCCTTATGAGCAGGTGTCTGGCAGAAAGAGCCACCTTCTCCGCTGGCAGGGCAGATGCTCCCACCAAACTCCTCATGAAACAGCGTCAGAGCAAGAATTATTTGCAGAAACTGTTCTCCAATAATTTCCCATGATTAATGTACTCAGGGAAATCGCAAACAGCTTGTCCGATGTCTGACTAGAAAAAGAGGCCAAGTTCCCCTGGCGAGTGACTCGCTGCAAATGCTCTGCTCGGGTCCCTCCATCCCCGTCCATCGCCCGGGGAGCAGTGGGAGTTGCAGAGCGGTTCCCGGCCACATCTGCAGTCACAGCACAGGGACGCGGGGACCTCCCCCGCCTGCCGGGATGCGGCACCGGCTGACAGCAGCCCCAGGGCTTCGGGCATCAGCCGCAGGGGGGAAAACATCCCGGGTACCGCTCCGTGCGCCCAGGGGAGCTCCTTGTCCAGCCTGTCCAGAGGAGGGACTGACACGGGGACATGGCAAAGCACGGCACGGCCATGGGGCAGAGGCACCTTCAGCCTCTGGGGCCACTAGAGGAGCCCCCTGCGCCAGTCCCCCTGCCCGGCTCGCTCTCCCCATCCCTCTGCTTTGCCTTTCCGAGCCAGCCGGCAAGGTTAGGCAATGACATTATTGTGCCAAACGTCTACAGCGTCTGCTGGGATTTCACAGGGGATGACAAATGAGCACAACACCTCACACTAGAAATACACAACAGAAAACCGTGTTGTTTTCCACATTTCAAAAACATCTGCTATGAATTAATGATTCAGCTCATACCTACAAGTACAGGCGCAGAAGAACAGAGATTGGCTGAGCACCCCATTGCTCACCAGTCACTGCTCCTGTTTCTGCGGAGATGCTTCTGCCTCCTGTAGACAAGGTTTGGCATCCGCATCGCCCCTTATCAGGATCTGGAAGGTGTCCCTAGAACTGCAGCCTTGGACTTCACAGGGATCTGGGCTGCACACCGAGGGCAGCCAGAGCAGCATTTACAGGAGATGCTTTAAGAAATTCACCAACACAGACACGTAAAACGCCTTACAAGTAAATGCATTACTGTTTGCATTGTTTATTAATGCAGCACAGCATCTTTGGATACTGTACTTTGATTAAGCTTCTGGTATGTCACCCCTGGCCACGCTAAGACAAATGGCTCCCCTGTATATCCATTACTAAACATTCAAGCCAGAGTAAAAGTTTGGGCAAACTTCATCTTCCAGGCCCCTCAGCACAGATTTTGTTTTTGTTGAAATCCTGCAGACGCTGATAGTTTCAGTGTATTCAAAAGCAGGGGCAAAACACAGCTAAGTGCCTCATCCCAGGCTCTCCACAGGCATCACTTCTCCCGAGTCCCCCCAGAGAGCCCAGACCGTGTCACCCGTCCGTGCTCTGCCATCTCTGCGGGTGTCGCGGGGCAGGAGGGTCCCTGCTCCCTCACAACCAGCAAAGGGCGACCGACCGCGCTCTGACGCCCTGTGCACAGCCCTCACCTTCCTCCCGCACCCTCCTCTTCATCTCGGCACCCGTGACGGAACCTCTGCTTTCCCGGGGGGTTAACGCCGAGGCAGCCCCTCACCGTGAGGCCATTTTAGGCAGAACTGCCCGTGTCCCGGGAGCCGGTGCCAGGACACTGACGGGCGGTGGGGTCCCCTCCTCGGAGGATTTCACAGCAGCGTATCCCTCAGCGATTGCCTCCCTTCTTTAACAGGAATTTATTTAATTCCGTTTTGAAGATATGCAGTGCTGTTAATTGCTGTTCCAACACGTCTCTAATGATATATCCTTTCTAATTATTTATTGCTCGCTTACCTCTTAAGTGCTTAAATACATTCACAAACACTAATCTACTCTCTGCACAATCAGTGATTCCTCCTCAGCAAAGCACAGTGCCGCGTACTCAGTAGAAAAGCTTGAGTTCATTTTGCTGAACTCTTAATTGACCTCCTTGCTAACGGTGTTTCTTTGAAAGCTGGCTTTCAGGCGTGTTCAAATTGCAGCCTGACTTTGCAAATTTAGACAGAAGAAAAAAAACCAGATACATGCAGCAGACAACGTCACAGTGACGTCGTTTAGAGTACAACGCTGCCAGCAAAAATAGTCTTTTAAATCTTGAGTTTTGAGAGGGGAAAAGTAGGTGCTGGTGGAGCTACTCGCTGGGGAGGCAGCAGCTGATGCCACCCCGTAAGACCCGTGGCCGGAAGAGTCACCCGAGAGCATCCGAGCATCCTACCTCGTAATGGGCCACGCGCTGGGACTCCGATATGAGCTGGGCGCTGCACACTTTGCAGTAACTTTCCGTGAATAATTCCTGGTCGATGTCGGAGGATTTCATCTGTTCATGGCAGAGAGAAGAGACAGAGTCAGTTACAAAGGTCAGGCAGAACATGGGGGGCTCGGTGAAGGTCCCTACAGAGACACGGGCAAAGCAGCGCTTGAGTCGAGCGGTTCTTGTCACCACGAGGGCACAAAACTGACTTCATACAGGTGCAAGTGTGAAACATGGACGGTCCCCACCACATCCCCACCGTCTACCATTCGAAGTCCCCAGGTTCATGCCCAACCAGCCGGTGCTGAGAGCCTGGTCCCAGTATGTCCCGTCCCCGGGCACAGCAGGAGAATGGCGGTGTTTCTCCTCGTCCCTGTCCCCACGTCCCCGACGGACACATGTCCCTGCCCCAGGGACCACCCCAAACACCCTTGGTCACAGAGTCCTCTGTTGCCCCGCAATTACACTCCAAGCGTGAGCTGCGGCTGTAAACGGCTCTTCTTCCCCATTACCTTCCACATGGAGAAACACCGCATACGTAGCCAGCTACACTGGTTATAGATATATATATATATAAACCATATATCACTCATGGCTCAAAACACGCTAAACCATTTGTTATAGAATACAAAAGAGCTGATAAAGAGTTTTCCATAAAACGCAAATATCATTACAACCCGGAGGAAGGTGGTTTTAATCTGGAAGGGTGCTCTGCTGTGTTTCTGCATTTAGACATGGAAGGAAATTGCTTGGGTGATTTACTGGGCTGAGCTGCTCTCAAGCAGCTGTTTAAATATTTGTGTGTTCCCCACATGGAAGGAGGACACTGGCACTCACAAAAGCACTCGCTGAGGATCTGGTTCACAGGAATAACTTCGTTCTCTGTTCACGCCTTCCTCGTTACATGAGCCATTGCGGGTCCCCAGCCCTGAACCGGTGACCGAGGTGCACATCAGGAAGGTTTGGGGCAACCGAGCCCAGGCGGAGCCAGAGGACACCAGAAGTAGCTTCACAGCGAGGATATTTAAAAACAAAAAAAACCCAACAGTGCAGTTCAAGAGGGAAAGAGGTCTCTCCCAGCCTGGAGAGACTTGTCCCCAGCTCCAGGACAAGGTTTATTCAGGTGTTCATCATCTACCAAAGACACAACTCTCGGAGCTCCTTTGCTGGTGCCCTAGCTCTCTGCAAAGGCACTTGCTGTTTTCTCTTGCGATCTGCCTTGGTTTAATCTTCATTTGCTCTCTCAAGAGAAACAGTGCATTGAGGAACTTTCAAAGACACTAAAAGACTCTTTTAGGAGTACAAGAAGTGTTGCAAAATTGCATCAAAGGCAAAATAAAGGGGAGGGAAGAAATTCCACTTAAATACAACACACTGACACACGGCAAACCGAAGAATCTCATTAAACCTCAATCCAGCAGCCAAGAGAGAGGCAGGTAATATTGCCCTCATTTGCATGCACTCTGCAGTGCTCACAGTATAAACTCTCATTGCAGAAATCAGAGTAAATCAGAAGCTGCTCAGTATTAGCTTAGTCCCTCGTGCCCCGGTAACAGCCCTGCTCTGCCTCTGACACACGTGCGTGTGAACGGAGCTGCCCGTGCCCCGTCCCCGCAGCCGGGGCTGGACAGGCTGAGCCAGGAGCAGGAGTCGATGCCTTCTCTCCCAGCAGCAACTCCTGATGCAGGTGTGGGATTTGTCAGCCTCAGTGTCACCAGTCAGGTTTACAGGCCATTGTTGCTACAGGAGGACATCAGACACCGCAACAGGCAAGCACAGTCGTTCTGCTGGCGAGGGGAGCGCTGTGCAGCGGGGTTCCCGTGGACTAACCCCTGGAGTCACCCAGTAAAGTGTCTCTGGGACAGCAGACCCTCAAGTCACGCATGGGGAGCACCTCCAGGGCCTGGCAAAGGGCTTCCCTGCTGGGTTTGGCAGGTTTTGCTTTTTCATAGCGCTGAAAAGGACAGCAAGGCGGAGGAGCGAGGGCTGGGGATTAGGGGGAGCAGCAGAATAAATGGAAGCAAAGCCTCCCTCCTGCTTTTGCATGAATATATTAGGCTAAACTGTAGAGAGGATTCGAGCAGATGTAAGCTTGGCTACTTAAACTAATTAGAAAGCTCTGGTAACAATAACTGCTTTGGGCAAAATTTATTACAAGGGGTTTGACAAAAATAATAGATTCACCTCAGCAAGGCAGATTTCCACACAGCCATCCACCACCAGCACCCGTTTACACAAACCACCCTTGAAAAGCTGCACTAACGCCCGCACAGCCCAAGAACAAGTTCAACTTCAAGTGCTGGCTGTTGGCTGGAGAAAACAGCCATTTACCTGCCCCCCCATGAATGCAACAGAGGAACAAAAGTCTCCTCCCCTTCTCAGCAGCCCCCCACTCCTCTCCGCTGCTGCAGAGCCCCCCAGCTCCCCAGAGCCCCTTCCCGAGGGCTGACACCCTGAACTCGGCTGCTGGGACCTGCTGGCTCTGCACAAAGATTTTACATTCGGTGCCTGTTGGCCACTTCCTTTGCTTTTCTTAAATATATGTTTTTTCCTGTGCTATTCTATTTCCCTTTCCAGGGTACCACGCTCGGGCATTACAGCAAAAGGATGCCAAGGCAATGCGCAGTGAAATGCAGTGAAATGAATGCAGGAACCTGCACCTCTCCACACCCCGTGTTCTAACACAGGCTCTGATGCTGCCACCACAGGTGCCACCGGGCTGGTCCTGCAGGGAAGGTCTGGAGCTGGCATTTCCCTGGGGACCCGCGCAGAGACCCTGTCCTGACGTGGGAACCACGCGAGGGACCCGTCCGCTCCCAGCAAAGGGACAGGTACCGAGAGGCTGTAACTGCAGCGATGGCAGCTGAGCATGACGGCACGGGCTCCCCCCTGCAGCAAAAGGCAGACTCCAGGCACAAAGCCTTGGGAAAAACAAAATAGCTTTGGTGTGTGGGTACCTGACCTAAAAACAGCACTTTCTCCTGCTCCAGAAAAGCTCCTTTTTTCCCCCCATTTCGTCATGACTCAGATACACGCTGCATTACTGTTCTGTGGGTCAATCCTAGCAGTGATTTATTAACTTCTTGTGCCTGCAAGTGTCATAAAGGGAGTTCATAAGCAATTAATATTTATATATTTCTAACCACTTAATTCCACTCTGACTCCCCCTGCCTACCAGTGCCAAACAGCTCCTAGAACAGAACTAGTTTTTGGCTGATCCTCACTGCAGCCTGTCTTTGTCACAAAGCAGATGAAGGGGGAGGTTTCTCCATCACCACCAGCCTCCGGCATGTGGTGGCTGCAGAGCACCGCGTCCCTCTGAGCCGCTTGAGGAGAACTGCAGACGCTGAGCAAGGAGGGACATGTTCTCCGCGCACCCTTGGAGGCTTTTCTTGCTGAGAGTTGGAGAATTAACACACAATTCGCAGCCTCGCCAGCTGGACTCCAACCGTTCAGCCAAGCAGAAGCCCTTGGTCTGCACACCAAGGTCCGAATGTCTAAAACTCTTGGTCTCCTCCTCCTCAGGTGGGGACACGAAGGGCGGTCCCTGCACCACGAACACCAAACACTTGTCGCCTTCCAGTGGGGTTTATTGTCACCTCCCGTGCCGATGTCCCCCCTCCCTGCTTCGGATCAGCAACCTCTGCACGTGTCAGCTCCGCATCCCCAGCAACGGCAAACTCTGTCATGAGACCTCATTTTAAATACCTTCTGCCATATGGCTACGATTCTTCTCAGCAGTTTCAGTGACTATAACGGCTTAATGAAAATCAATTTGATGGGGCTGACTCCAGCTTTTGGCAACTGCTGGAAAGATGCTAACTAAGTTGCATTAAATTTTAGAGGACAGCAATCCACATACTGATATCAGAGACATATTCAAAGCCAAATTCATTTATAAGGAGATGCTTTGCACCAGCTGAATCCCACCGGACACGGACATGTCTACCTGTCATGAAGGAGTAAATGCTTCTGCAAACTAGCCCCAGCCCCAGCCCAGTCTGGAGCACCAGGGGACAGGTGCGAATGCAGCCCCCTTTGCTGTTGTGACATCCCTCGGGGTCCTCGCTGCCGGGGCAGAGGCAGAAGCATGGGCTGCAGTCACTGCCAGCAAATACTTTCCATCATGTTTCTAATAAATGCTGTTGTAATCCCCTCCCTGGCTATCTTCCCCCAGCAAGCTCCTTCTGCTTCTATTGCTGTATACCCCCCATTATCAGGTTCATCAGTCCCTTTTTTTGAGCAATATGCTCAGTGAATAGGAAAGTAAGTTCTTTTAATAACGGGAAATTCATGACAGGTAGCAGAGGTTCCAGAGCACGTGACAAACATATGTCCCACATGTGCCCAGACCCAGGGCCACGCACCGAGACCAGCACTGACGTAAAACAGCCTTTGCACCATCATTTAACCCACAGGTGTCTGAGGCCCTGGGGCTCATCAGCCCTGCCACCGAGGTGCTCGTTCCATCGCCCACTTGGGGAGATGCACCAGGAGCTTCTGCACAGGTTCATTCTTCCTATTGTACAACTAAGGACGAGGAGCACAATAAAGCACGGAATTCAGCAACTCAGTTTCTTCCAGTCAAGAGGAAAGAAAAAAAATGTGGCCCTTTATCCAATTTACTCTCAAGGGCCTTAATCACCTTTTCCAGAATTAACAGCTTCCAATCCCTCCTTGTTGGAGCAGTAGAGAAGTGGCAACTGAGCATGTGCACAAATGCCAAATGCCAACAACAAGCCAAAAATTAAATGTCCTGATTTTCATGTTATGAATTATTTGTGGCTTTTGCTGCTGTCACTCTCCCATGGATTAACATCTCGTGTAACACTTCCTGTTTTCTTCTGTTGTTTAATTTGTCTTGTAATAAAAAGAAAAAAAGTCTTTACTAATAATTAATGTGCTTTCAGCAGCTCTGTCACTGCACTTACAACAAGGCATCTGAAGAAATGCAAAATACTGCCTTTTGAAGTGCCTGATTTCCCAGCACTATCAGGGTGATGGATGGTTGAGCCTGTTCCACAAGTGCGATTCTCCTCCTGCTTTTATCGCCCAGGGAAGGGAGCGCTCCAGGGGCTGGAGCCCAGCGGGGTCCCCCCCGGCACAGGGAGCACCATGGCCACCCAGAGCCTGGTGCGAGAGACCAATTCCCAGCCGCGGGACCAGCAGCCT
The DNA here is from genome assembly GCA_028565335.1 of Limnodromus scolopaceus. Lineage (NCBI taxonomy): Eukaryota > Metazoa > Chordata > Aves > Charadriiformes > Scolopacidae > Limnodromus > Limnodromus scolopaceus. Next base: position 5,608,495 of record JAOXNO010000016.1, read on the forward strand.
CCACCAGTGCCAGCCCCTGGGTTTTCCTGCTTCCTCTCTGCAGAGGTGGGACAGGGGCTAATGGAGCCCCAAAAACTGTGCCTCCCAGAGGTGATGGTGGCCGTGTCCCTGCCCACCAAGAGCCACATCCTCGGAGGATGTGTGTGCCATTTTCAGTTCTTCCCGTCCTGCCAGCCCAAAGCTGCTCCGTGTCCCTCCAGCTGTGCTGCACATCTGCCATCCCTGCCACATTTTGCCTTCCCTGCCATCTTTGTTTGGTTTGGGGTTTATCTGCCATCTCCCTACTCCCTCCATTCCCGAAATCCTCTCCAGAGTCAATTTGCTTCACTTCTGCATTCAGCCTTTGATGCATTTTGACACGCTTTATCGGAGCCTTGAAAATCAGAACAAGATTGTGTGTGGCATGAGCTGGGGAGCAGGAGAGACCCTGCACGTGTCTGCTGCATGTGTTGAACACAGTGGAGAGCTGCAACACGCCAGAGACGCAGCCTCCGCGCAGACGAGCCTCGACCCGCGCACCCCAAACACCCAGCTGGGCTCAACCTCCCCGGCGCCAGCAGCCAAACCGCTCCTTCACTGGGACCCAGCCCTTGGCGTTTGCCAGGACTCAGAAAGGGACCCTCGGTCAGAAGCGGGGTCCTCTCAGCGGCTGGAGATGATGGTTTCGGAAGGAGCCTCGCAGCTCCCGTGCTGGTGCTCGCTGCCCGCGCTGGGAGAGCGCTGCCCTGCTCCACGCACCGGGCCAGAAACGCCCCGCGGGACCCCGAGCGCCTGCGCGGGGACAGGGGGGCCGGCGGCACCGTCCTCCACGCGGGATCCAGCCATGGGAGACAGATCTCGCCAGGGATGTCTTGCTGGATTCCCCTGAGACCGCTGAGCAGGGGGAGCTGCCAGATGTTCCCACCTCCTCGCCTCATCACCCAGGTACCGCTTATAAATAGCGAAACCAAGCAAGGGGGGAAAAAAAAAAAAAGATGAAAAAATGATGTCAGGAGAAGCAGTGCCCTCTGGCCAGAGGGAACCTCGAGGGCGGGTGATGCCCTGCGGGCAGAAACGCAGCACGGCCAGGGATGGGGGTGCGCGGGGATCCCCACATCCCCCCCCAGCACCAGGACACGCCGCGCAGGAGCCGGCGCCGGAGGCGTGTGCCAGGCAGCAAAATCCAGCGGGTGCCTTTCTGACCTCCCGCCTGTCTGAGGTGGGAACAAAGGGCGAGCCGAGGAAATTACAGGCGCGCAGATTTAGAGAGCAAAGGAAAGACCTGTTCGTGCAGCAGAGAGCAAGCCCTCGGTGCCAGGAATTGCCTCCGGGGGTGAAGATGGAAGGATGCTGCCAAGTTTAAAGGGAGCTACGCTGCAATTATGAGAGTGGCACCGTCCCTTCCCTGCAAATGCGTGTATCCGGTTATACACATGAATTGTTCTAATTATTCACACTACATCATATGGCAGGATTTAATTGCAAACACGCGCTGACTTGAATAAAAATATATTTTAAAAAGGAGATTGATATATTGTGACTGCTTTACTAAAGTTCGTAGGAACTGAACGACGAGCAATCACAGTTCATGCCTCACGGCATCAATTCTGCATCCTGCATACGGCAAGGATGGGGCTCTGGCACTCGCCCCAGCACGGCCAGGTGCCACAGCTCAGCCCCTCGGCAGCAGGGACGGCCCTGAAACCTCCTGAAAGAAGGGGTTAAACAGACCCAGGGAGCGGCAGTCTGAGATGGAGGGGTTGATGCAGGCAGATGGCAGGGACTGGCTGGTACCAGGGAGCAGAGGGGAGCAGAGGGGTGCAGAGAGCTGCTACGGGCAAGAAACGAGGTGCCCGGGGACATCTCTGCTGCTGGCACCCCCCTGCAGAAACAGATTCCCCCCAACCAAGCCCTGACCCAGCCCCATCCCGGGGAGAACACTGGACCTACAGCTCCAGCAGGAAGCCCCAGACCTCCTCCTTTCCCTCCACTCGCCCTTTTGAATGCCCCACCGCTCCCCCCTCCACACATCCTGGCACCCAGGGATGCATTTTTGGCAGCTCTCACAGTGCCCCCAGTCCCCCCAAGGACCAGCAGCCCCCCGGGACCCCACCGGGCACCGAGGTGTCGCGGGGCCAGAAACGCAGGGCACAGCAAGCCGCCTTGCAGGCTCCCATGCTACACGGCCAGGGCTACCATGTGATGCTCGTGGTCGCTATGGAAACGGTGGTCTCTCACAAAAAGATGCATAAATAGTCTCCGAGCCTCCCCCCAGTGCCATCCACGCTGTGGATGCTGCTGTGGGCAGCCCAAAAATCAGGGGTGCTGCCGCCCTCCCCGCTTCCTGCCCCGCAGCGGGAGCTGATGTGGGGGGAGCAGCCGGGGAGCAGCCCCCCCGCAGCCTTTCTCTGCAATTACAATCAGGGCGCCACATTTATTTTTGGATAAGCAGGACCTACTTTTTCCTGTGGCTCCCTAATAACGTACAAAACAGTAGGAAGCGAGTCAAGCCGAATCCCGTGCCTGCAGCTCGTAGCCTCTGGTACTTTGCATAATCAGGGCTTGTCACTCCCCATCAGCTTCAGCTCAGAAACCCAAAAGGCAAAGCCATGTAAGGTGGCAACGAGCTTAGAAGAAGCCTTCAGAGAACAAATCTGTCCATCACTGATGGGGAATTATTTCAATACTGGATTCCTTGAGGTGCACAACAGCACCTCTCCCCAAAACCAGCTTCAGCCTCCACAGCACTAACCCCAATCAGTTTAATGTCACTGCTGGCTTTCCGACAGCACTAAGAACTCCCTGCCCAGCAGAGGTTAACTGAGTTAGCGACAGCAGAAGGAGAGAAGCCCCTGGTTGTCCTCGCTGTCATCCCAGCTCCCGCAGGAGGGCTGAGCTCCTCTCCCCTGCCTGGGACGGTCCTTCCTCCATCTCACATTTGCCACCCGGTGAGGATTTACAGGAGCCCAAGCCTCCCCGAGGGAGCCAAGCAGCCTGGCCAGGAACCCTCCTACTTGTAATGACTGATGGACTCTCTTCCTTCAGCCACAGCACCCCTGCTATAGCAGAGCTTTTTGTAATCAATGAAACGATTTAGAAACAAGGCACCAGGAATGCAAATCCTTTGTTTCCAAGTCCCCTAGTTAGCTCAGAGCAGCTAAACCCCTTGCCTAATTTAATTGCACATCCAAACTCCACATACTCTAAAGGCTATCAGCAGATTTCATTAAACTTCTTCATATTATCGTGTAATCTGTCAATTAGCTTTGTGTGCAACAGCAAACAAGAAAGAGCTTTATCTTAAGTAAAACATAAAACATTTACATCCCCTCTTACAGCCTTTTATTTTTCTTTGCCCACCCTTGATTTAAAAACACAAACCTTCTTTTGTTTGTTCTTTTAAGAAGCAGGAGCATCTCCCATGCCTGTCCACACATTGCAGCACGCTGCACTTCTAAGTTTTATGTCAGGCCTGCCTTGTATTTGGGAACATTTCAGGAAGCCACTCGGATAAGTCGTGCTTCATTTTCCCCTCCGAGAAAAAAACCACACCACTATTCTGTCCCTCACCCAGGGATGAGGGATGAGAAATGGTTCATCAGTGCCCACTGCAGTGCTCCAGCTTTGCGTGTGAACGGCTCTCCAGAAAAGCAAAATATTCTATTTTCACCAGTGAGAAATTAAACTGTGCCTGCAGATGGGCCGGAGTCGGGCATTGCTCCTTTCAGAGACTCCAGGGTTTGGAAAGGTCTCCCTCTCTCTGCATAGTCTGGGGGCTCCTACTCCTGCCGTGCTTATTAGGCACCCCTTGTGGTACCAAGAAGCAATACAAAGGCATTAAAACAAGTTTATGTGCTTCATAAAACATCAGTTTTCAAAGTGGGGTGTGTAAGTCATCCTGCAGTCATGGCCATCACCCTTCTTCTCTGGCTAGAGGGGAAATAGGGCTGAAAAATGATTTTTGTATGTTCTGGAAAATGAAAAGGATCCCTGTGCTTTAGTAGGGGCAGAAAAAACAGACTGAAGAGAAGTGTCAGCTCTCGCACCTACCAGAGGCAATGAGGTCAAGATCTGGCGGTAAAGGATTTCTGAGGAACAGGAAAGCATCCATCAGGTAACACCAAATTCCCAAAGCAAGGCATGACCCGGTACAATCAGAGCCAGAGGAGAATGAAACGCTCATTATAACATGACTTATTCCCGAGAAGACCGAATGCCATGGGGTTCACCATGATCTGCATCAACGGGCAGAGACGGCGTGAAACAGCCCCGTGACCTCCCGGCGCCAGAGCTCACCCAAACCAAAACGGAGCCTGGTAATTGGAAAAAGCCTGGAACACAAACCAGCTGCATTGCAGGAGGAGACTGTGAAACTCCTGAGGAGTTTCATAAATACAAATTAGCAAAGATAACTACAAACAGCACCAAGGACTTGGTTCCATCCTGCTCTGCGATGTCATTTCTGCCTGGTGCTGGAGCACTGTGCTGTGAATCAGCCCCTGCCCCCTCACGTGGGGGATCGCCCGTGACCCCCCAGCCAGTGTCCCCAGCAGTGAGTGAGGGGGGACACAGCCCAGCACCTCTGCACGGCAAGATGAAACTGCAGTAAAAACATCTGACAATTAAAGAGAGAAAATAATGGGTCCCCACACTCAGCGTGGCTCCTGTCCCTGTGAACTACAGTCTTGTGCTTGAAAATTAGACAGATTAATTATTGCTACAATTAGTAGTATCGTGAAGCATCTCTGGTGGCAGGAAATAATATTGTCATAAACTTGTATAATCACTCAATATTTTCAAATGAGCAGTTGGATCCACAGTTATCATCTTGACGCTTTCACCAGTGACATTGTAGGGTAGAAAACACAAAGCTGATTAATTAGTTCTTATTTTAAGTCAAACTAAACTCTGGCGCTCGCTGCCACGTGCCGTCGCTCAAGCCAAGGCTGCGTAAGGCCCAAAGAGGAGGCGAGTGCGGATGTGGGACACACCAGCATCCCGTGATGCTGAGAGCAGGAGAAATGCCCCGGGGTTCAGCCCAGATCTGACCGTGAGACCCGACCCCAGACCTGCTCGTGCGGGGACATGACGTGCACACACAGAGATTTCGACTTATTTTTTTGCATGGTGGGAAGGAAAAATCCCACTAATCGTTCCAATCTCCCAGTTGTTCACCCAGAGCACGTCCACGGACCCCAGAGCATCCCGAGGCCCAGGAGCGACGGGCAGCACCTCCATCCGGATCCGGACCAAATCCCAGTCTTGGGACGGCTGCCCTGCTCCCAGAACCTCGGCCCCGCAGAGCCCACCCGGGCTCCTGCCTCTCTTACTGATACCGTCAGCTCACACGCGCTTATTGTGTCTCAAATAATAGAGGAGCTTGCACAGCAGCCCGTACAACAGGGGGTTTAACCGATTAATTTACAGCTTCAAAAGCAGTGGGTGTTCAATTCCATCCCATTCCCGGGGTTTCTGACAAGTCACTCCGGGTGTCACGGATCCAGCGCTCAGAGATTTTTCCCATCTTCTTTATGTAATTCTGAAACCAGTGCGTGCCTCATATTCACAGCTAGCTGCTGGGTGTCATCTCTGTGGCTGTACCCTTCAAGACAGCTTTAAATACCAATGTCTCACTTTGCCACCAAGTCCACCCACTGTTTTTAAATGGCTGGATCGAATTTAGGAGCAGTTTTAAGTTCACGGTGCAGTTCCCTGCCTCTCCTGGCATCGATGCTGCTTTTGGAGAGCCCCACGTGTGGCTCCATCCCAGCCACACCCTCACTCGAGTACCACACGGGTCAGACGTATGTGATCTATAAGTAACTGGATTGAAGGCGGGGACAGATGACACCTTCGGGCCTCGAGTGCCGAGGCTGATGTACTGAAAAGGTTTATTTATACTCTCCCACCTTGAGGATTTGTTTCACCAACAAACACGCATTGGCAAGCAGCAGATCCAAGCTTAACTATGTCTTCTGCCCCATTTCCCCTTTAACAAGGCTAAATAAATATATTTCTGCTTTGGAATTAAGAGGAGCGATATCCTTCTCCCCTATCGCTTTCCAAATGAAGCTCCTGAAAGCCCTTTTTGAAGCTTCCTGCTTGCATTTCCAGACCTTCTCCCCCTCCGTGCTCTGGAGAAATGGATTAAAGGAGCCCTTTGAAGTGCTGCTGCTCATGAGCCGCTCTGGGCGAGCTCGGCTCAGCTCTTTGTGGTGCCCTGGAAGGAGGACAGCAACTGCCACCCACCTCCCAATGTCCCTCTCATCCCACAGATGCCGAGGGGTGATGGGGCTGGAGCCAACCTGCACCCCCCCGGCAGGACCCTGTGCTGCCCCACGGCAGCCCCGTCACCCACCCGCACCCACCACCTCCCCCCCAAAAGTGATGCCCCGCTCAGAGCAAGCCCCTGGCAACGGGAGCAACGAGCCCCCTCCCTCCTGCTGCACCCCCACCCTCTGCTGGGCACAAGGGCACCCCGAGAGCCGTCCCGGACCCACAGTGGTGTATGGCCAGTGGCCACCCCCACTGGCACTTGCAGTAACAGCCCAGGGCCACTGACCCTGCCGTAGTCACTGGCCAGCAGACCCTTGGCTTGGTGTCACCCCGTCCGCAGAGTCTCACAAAACCTCGCAGAGTCTCTCAAAACCCCGACGCGGAGCAGCGCCGTGAACTCCCCACACCGGGAGTCGGGCTGGCGACAGGGGAAAGGCACCGGCCACCCCCGCATCACGCTAAAGGCCCAAAAGCTGTCCAGCACTGCACAACAGGCAAGTTTTAACATTGAGAATATTCCTCTCCAGCCATTTCCAGTTAATGGAACACAGCAAACTGTTGAGAAAAAATGGGAACATTACAGTAAAAACAACAACAAATTAAACTCTAATGCAATTAGAGAGCAATTAGGGATCTATCCTCTGGGAGCATTTTGGAACTCTAGGTCTCTCTCAAAATCTGATCTCTCCGCAATTTTCTTTCTAATTAATAAATGAAGAAGCGAGTGGCATGGCTCCCCCCAGCCCCCTGCAAAATGCCATCTCCTGCTCTGCAGGAGCAGAAGGTGGCGGCAGGTAGAAGGTTCACACCTCCCAGCCGAGGAGAAATGCAGGTGTCAGCAGAACCAGGCGCAGGGAGAGCAGGAACCACCACTGTGTCCCTTCCAAGGTGACCAGAAACGCACAGACCCAAACGCTCCCAAGCAAGAGCGGGGCTGAGCCGGCACCAGGAGAGAGCAGAGCACGAGTGACCCTGAGACCCCTCTGTTTGCCCACACACGCCACAGCCCAGGAAAATACGTATTTAATTCCTCTTGACTTTTTAAGCTCACCCACGTGTATCCCTGTAAATAAGCACCCACTTCACCAAAACACTCAAGCGGCTGCAGAAAGGAGTGGGATGACCCTTGGGCATCGGTCCCCGCTGCGTCCTGGGCAGGGCACAAGGAGCCTGCAGGAGCCCTCGGTGGCACGGGTGACCCACGACCTGGGCTTGTCTCTCTGCCACCCCGGCAAGTCTGGAAAGGAGCGTTTGGCACATCCTTCCCCAGAGGGCAGGGGACATTGAGTGTGGTGCCAAAGTGCCCAGGAAATTACAGAACTGGCAGGAAGGGGCAAAGCTGCACCGTCCCGTGAAGCTGGTGCCCCTCACGTCTCGTCCACCAGCTGCCTGAAGGTCAGAGCTGGAAAACCCACACAGCAAAGCCTGGCTCTGCTAAACCCTCCTTCAGCGGATGCAAACGCAGTCATCGCTCCCTGCAGAGGAGAAGGCAGCACGGTGGGGAGGAAAAGCCTTCCCCCTCCTTTCCCAAAGCCACGGCTGTTCCTGAGGGCAGCCCCATCTGCACTGCCCGGCTCCAGTGCTCTTCAGCAAGCGCCGTTTTTCACACTTTGTAAGGAATAATAAAGCTTCCATATGTCCTGCTACCTGCCCAGCAGCCGTCAGGGAGGCGATTCCCTCGGTGTCCCAGGGAGGAAGGCACCTGTGAAATGGGCGAGGTGGGAGCCCTGACTTTCATCTCTCTCTGTACCCAAACCCACCCTCGGGAACCGCAGCCGCCCTGCTCTGGCCTAGAAATTGGCCCAGTTCTGATCTCTCAAACCAGTTCTGGATCCCAAGTCACACCTCGTTCCATGGGAGCTTAACCCAGATAAACAGAGACACCCAGATGTGACAGAGCCTGGGCCACCGGCCCCGAGGACCAGCTCCACCAGCCCCAGCCCTGCCCGGACGGCTCAGACCCTGCAGCAGTTTCCGAGGGGTTTCTGGGAGCCCCCGACCCCACAGAACACCCTGCAATGAAAAAGGGTCTGATCAGACTCATGGGTCTGAAAAAGATGCCAACTTTTGGTCAAAAGTTGCTTCCTGCAAAGGAACAATTCTCAAAAAATTCCCACTATTATTGTCTACACTTGATCACCAGTGGGTCAAAACAGTGAGGAGGAGGAGGGCTGTTTGCTGGCGGTTTTGGGGATTTTTTCCTCACCTCAACAGCAAAACCCCTGCAGGGAGGGGTAAGAAACCAGTGGAGCAGACTGGCCACCAGTGTTCCCAGGCAAATCTCAGAAGAATCTCGTGAAGAGGGGGAGCTGGTGGTGCAGGGCCACACACCGAGCCATAAACCACCAGAGAAACCGGGCTGCTCCCGGGAGGGAGGTGCCGAGTCAGCAAGGATCAACTGGCTGCACCAATCCCTTCGCAAACTGGAAGCAGCAAATAAACCAGATCCAGGCAAACATCAGCAAAACATCCCCATGCACAGCCAACACCTTCTCAAGAGGGTCAGTCAGCAAAGCAGCCGGGGGGGCTGCCGGGGGTGCAGTACGTGCCCTACAGCACACCTGGGAAAGTGGAAACGCAGCAGCACTCCACCTCCTCCGGGCTCTTCAGCACAGGAGAGGGCAGAAAATCCTGAGGGGGGAAGCTGGATGCAGGAGGAAAGTTAAGAGGGTGCAACTCGGAGTTGAGGGAAGGGACTTCTGAAACACACACCCCCGAGCCGGCCAGACACACACAGGAATGGGGCGCTCACTGCTGCGCTGGGACAAGGATTAATTATTTGGAGTGATTCAGAAGTGACTAAGAATGATCAGACACAGTGGTGGTGGTGGGGTCAATCTGAATTTTGGAACCATCCCACCCCAGGATGTGGCCAGAAGGCAGGACGCTCCCCAGGGAATGGGATGCAGGAGGTGCCAGAGCAGGTACAGAGGCAGTGGGATTAGGAGGTTTATAATCGACAGGTTTCCGCTGGTCTGGGAGTAATAAAGGATTCCTGCCCCCATTTCTGAAAAAATCAGGAAGACAGACCCATTTTCACTCTAGAAAGCTCCTGCGCTGCCCCTCCTTCCTGTCCCTTCCTACAGGAGATGAGTCACTGTCTAGCAACCTTTATAAAATACCTCTTACCAAATTGTTTATCAGGTCCCTGCCATTCCTCGCCCCACAGCACAGGGCAAGGAGAAGTGGCAGGAGATGCTCCAGGTCACTGTCCCTTTCCTGTGGGATGAGGAGAGCCCCGAAGCTGCAACTCCCCTGCCCAGCATCCCCTGTCCCCCACTGCCCCTCTTCCTCAGCATCCCCCGCTCCCCACACTCACCTCTGCCGCTCCAGGGCCGTTGTTTGTGTTTTGCAGAGGGACTGCACGTGCTCATGCGAGAGCCAACAGCACAATCTCATGCAGAAAATGCAAACTGGTGATTTTTAACTGTCTCCTCAAGGCTTTGCAAACCTTGTTCTTCACCCAATACTGCACGTTAAGGTCACTCCCACATCAGAGGAGGGCAAAAGAAGCGTGTGGCTGCCTGAAAGGCAGCAATCGGAGCATCTTTAACATCAGGAACTGAGAGGCACTGCCCAGGTCTGGTGTCACTAATTAATGCATACAGATCGTCAGCAATTCATATGGCTCAAGGGTCAGATCCTTCATGCAGCCCAAAACAGCAGTCACCTCGCTCATACCGCATAAGGGGCAGCTTTTTATAAGGCTCTCAGACCTATGGACGACTCCAGTGCAACACATGGGGTCAGCCAGCCCCACAGAGATGCACAGACCGATCCGCCTTCACCAGCGACGAGCAGCTGTACAGGCTGGTGGCTGCTTTCCCGCGGGTGCTGCAGAGAGAGGGGCCAGGGCTGCCCCCAGGGACGGAACCCCCAGCCCCCTGTGCTCAGCTGCCTCCCTGGAAACGTGCCTCTGCTCTCTAAGCGGTGCTGACTTGGGAAGTTCTCCAAACTTCCCAAACAACGGAGAGAATAGGCTTGTTTTCCTGCATCTGCAGACATCCATGCTCGCATCCCACAGCCCGAGGAGCTCACGATCCCACGCTGGACTGTGGGGATGCCTGCACGGAGCCCGTTCAGCAAAAGCACCCTCAGTTTGCACCTATGGTCCGGCGCAGGGGATGCCTGCACCAAGAGGCCTGCCCAGCTGTGGCCACCAGCCCACAGGTGGATGCAGCCTCCACTCAAAACTCCACCGGGAAAACATCCTAACGCCGGGCAAGGGGTTGGACCACTCGCACGGTGTACACTGGTCACCTCCGACCTCCCGCCGCGGGTCCAGGGGTGGCACAGCGGGTGCCGGGTCAGACCCCCGAGTATGGGCTGCCCCTCCGAGGCAGCGCTGGTGGCATGAAAATCACAGCGGTGGTACCAAAACCGCCCCGCAGGTACCAAAACCGGCCCGGCAGTCCCACCACCCCTGGCAGCCGATCCCAGCGAGCCTACCAGACCCCCTCCCACATCAAACACCTCCCATTCCCCAGCAAACTTTCCTCCAACTCTCCCCACCCGACGGGCGCGGAGCGGCCGGTCGGTACCTCGGTGCCGCGGGCGGGGCGGATGCGGCGGCGGCGGCCGCGCTGCTCCGGCGATGCTGCCCGGGAAGGCGCCGGGAGCGGGGCTCTCCTGCCCGGACCGGCTCCTCCCGCAGCTCGGGCCGACTGTGCGGGGCGGGCGCCGGGCGGTTCCGGGCCGTCGCTCCAGCTCCACCCCTGGCAGCAGCGATTGGCTCCGCCGCGCCCCGCAAGGATGCACCGGTCCCTCCGCATCCCGGTCCCGCTCCCGGCTGGAGCTGCCCCAGAGGCGATTCCCACCGCCCCGGGCAGGCCCCGGGGTCGGGCAGGGCAAGGGGGGTTGGGCAGAGCTGCCCCACACAGCCCCAACCACCGCACCCGAGAGGGATTTTCCTCGCTGTGGAAAATATCAGGCTGTGCAAATCTGATTTGCAGGGCAGAGGCTGCGAAGAATTTACAGGCTCCAGGGGGAACAGATTTACTTCCAGATTCACACTTTTGCAGATGATGAGCTTATTTTAAGACCCTGGATTTATGGGGCGAGCACGCCTCATGCTGCAGGCACCCGCCGCACACAGCGCCGAGGGGCAACAGAGCCAAGACCCCCCATGGGGATGAGGGGCAGGAACAGCTTCTGCAAATAGTGACCAGAAGAGAGCAGATACCAAAGGGAATGGGATGAGTTCGTCTTCAGCCCAAGGGCAGTCACGGCCTCCCTTGGGCAGGACTGGTGGGACGCAGAAGGTAATGAACAAGTGCCCGAAGCTGGGGGCAGAGCAGAGTGGGGCAAGGCAATAAACAGGGGAAGGAGAAATCAGGGGGATGCAGACCCCTGCAAACCATAGGCCGTGAGGAGACAGTCCCTAATGCGGCCCCATGCACACAGCCCCAGGAGTCTGTAATGCACAGCCAGGCTTTAACCAAACCAACCTCCCCATCTGAAACCCAGTAACAGCTGAATCTAGAAAGAGAGCGGACTCTCCTTATTTTGTGTGCACAGTACCCTTCAGGGTAAAACCACTTCAGAGTTCAGACCAAAAGTCCTGAAAACCAGGGTGCAGACGAGCACAACCCCATACACCTTCCCTCTGCCAAGACAGAACTTTAGAGTCAATGTCATCTCGCTGCCCTCCTTTCCGCCTGTTGTGAAATAAGGAGGGCGAGGACCAGCTCGGTTCCATGGAGGGTTTCTGTCCCAGCTTTGCTGAATTGGCAAGCACATTGTCTGCCAGCACATGGGCCTTGCAAGTTCGGTAAGAAATGGGGACACGATGGAGCAGAGCGAGGTTCTGCTCCAAGCCTTGTGAGGTGACATTTCCAGCCTGTGATGTACATGCAGACAAGGAGGAAGGCTGTTAATCTGGCTCTGCTCCACCTTTCTCTGCTCCCACAAACCAGCAGGGACAAGGGTGCTGGGTGTCCGCAGTGGAGAGGAGATGTCTCAAAGGTCTTTACACCCAAGGCAAGAGGGGGTTGCACCCTGGAGGAACTGGGAGATACTCATCTTACGTGCTGAGATGTGGAAAGGCTCCTATATGCCTTCACTTCCAAAGCCAGGTCAAACCAAGCACGCTTCCTTCACCTTCTGAACATTTGGCTAATCCAAGCGATTACAGGCATCTCCCTTTTCTCACAAAATAGCTCTGCTGTCTCGGTATCACCTTGTCCAGGGCCTGACAAAAATGCTGTGCTATTAAGCAATACACGTTATTGGAAATCGTGTGTTGCACACAAAAGAGAGTGACAGCAAAACCCGACTGGTGCCGTGGGGGAGAGGTCTCACGGCACTTACAGCTCAGCTCTGGCTGATGGTCACTAAGGGGGTGCGTCTGGAGGGTCTTTAAGAAGTGAGTCTGCTTAGTTTGACTTGTTTCTATTAAATATACTTCACAACCAGTCTCAGGGATTCTGTTTGTGCCAAGTAGCTGGCTGAGCCACACTGCAGCGCTTTTGTTACTGGGTATCTGGAGCCTCACCTGGGTGGTGGAACGGACTTTAAATCACCCTCTATCACACAAATATAGAAAGAAGAGAAAAGACTTCAGCAATTTTTCCATTTCCAGCTTAATCTGCTTGACAGCAGTTTTACAAACTATCTGAGCTGTGATGCTTCATGATCCTGCTTGGCTCTTTAGCTGTTGAAAAAAATAACTGCTAAGGAGCATTTAAGCCCTGCATCTAAGCCTCCAAAATTGACACACACTCCTTAGAGCTGCCACCTGGAGCCTCAGATACTTCAATGCTAAGAAGGGCACATCAGACAAGACTTGTAATGATGCAGGTGGCATCCAGGGAAGGGATATTTCTTAAATCTCTTCCCCACTATTTTTTTAGGATTATATAATTCCCAGGAACACCCCATGCTCCCTTGTGATGGCAGCATCAGCATGAGAGATGTTGGAAATAACTTACAAATTAATAAATCCTGTACAATTTTTCAAGGTGCCCCCTCTCCATCTGTCACAGAGCATTAACTATCTTTGTCCACTCTCGCCTGTGGCTCCTTGGCCCGGTGAGCATTTCGGGGTGCTGCCTGTTCCCCAGCCACCAGTATGGGACAGGAGGGTATCCACACACTGTGCTAGTGCTGGAGGAAGCTCCGTGCCAGCAGCCACTTCATGGCACTCAGAAGGTTCTCAAGCATTGGATCAGGCTGCCCAAGGAAGCGGTTGAGTTGCCATTCCAGGAGATATTTAAAAGAGGCAGATGTGACGCTGAGGGACATGGTTTAGTGATGGGTTTTGTCAGTGTTAGGTTGATGGTTGGACTCAATGATCTGAAAGGTCCCTTCCAACCCAGGTGATTCTGTGATCCTGCGATTCCCACACCAGGACCAGGAACCATTCATCTCCCTGGGCTGCAAAGCCCCAAACACTCCCTGAGAACCTGGCAGTGTCCCTGTGGCACCGGCTTGGCGTGCCAGCATGGCAGATCTCCTCCACACAAGGCTCCCCAGACCAAACATCTCCCAGCAGATCTCTTTTTTGCAGAAAATAACAGCAAGAATGAGTAATTCATTACTGCCCTCCCTTGTGCCAAACACACAGGCTGCCCCCGTGGCTCTCCCTAACAGACTTGGGCAGCCTTGGCTTTGAACGAAGCACAGCACTGGAAAATTCAGCTTTCGCTCCATCCCAGCGCCCTGCCAGGGCTCAGGAATGCGTTTACTGGCCCTGAGCTTGGCTAACTTTGGAACAACGTGAAACGCATCAAAACAAGGAGCTGTAAAGCAGCAGCTGTGATTGATTAATCACAGTAGCGAAGCTGAAGGGTTTGATCATTTTCAAAAGCTCTTTAACATCTTATTCTCCAAAGAAGGAGAGGTTACAGCAGCCACAGAACAAAGCAGGGCTGTTTCCTCCCGGGAGCGGCTCTAGACGGGCTGCGCAGCATCGCCCGGTGCCTCCGGGGAGCAGGAGGATCAGGCAGATGAGCCGAGCCACCGGCTGGGAAGGAAACAGCCTGACCGAGACCTCGGGCTGGGTTCTCCAAATGTGCCACCTGCACAGGGACATCGCTGGCCAAGTGTGCCCGGCCCAGCCATGCACAGCCTGTGAGCCCTGGGCAGCTCTTTACCCCGCGCTTGATGGCCACAGCACTGCGAGAGCCATCAAGGGCATTTTCACCGCCTCGGAGCAGCCCCATCAGCCCAGTCCAGCCCATTTCCATCAGTGGGTGCTGTCTGGGAGACCTCTGTGCTCTCACACCTCATCACCCCGTGTCCTTGCTGTGGGGGCTGCCCGAGACCGCAGCACACAGTAAAAACCCCAACCCGCATGGGGCATCAGTCACGCTGCACTTCGAGAGGGGGGCACAAACCTCCCGTCGCCTGCGGGGGGACGCCAATGGCCCTGCAGCAGAGTGAATAATTGAATTTCCCATCCAGCCTCCTCACCCAGAGGAAGGTTACCCTTCCTCTCACACATTATGGCTATGAAATATTTCAGATTCCTTGTTATGGGAACACTACATTTTTTTCCCTCCAGAAAGAAAATAAATCCATTTCTCTCTAATTTGGCTCTGGTGGGCAGTCACACTGGTTAACTTGCCTATTCCACCAGCCCCGCTTCCTCCCAAAGGCCAAGCCAAGCCCTGCCCATGGCGAGCACTCGGTGCGGTCACCATCGCCCCGTAGGACTCTTCGGCAAAATATTTCTCAGCCACCAATTAAATACAGTGTTTTCTGGTCGGCGGTTAATTGGCGTAAGCAGCGGGGTGCGTGGGGAGCTGAGCCCGGCAGCGGTGCTGGGGGAGCCACCATTGCACCGGACGCGGCTGCGGCAGGAGCTGCCAGCCCCGGGGGGCACCGACCCACAGACCCACGGTGGGGCCAGCAGCAGTGACAATCAAACAGCCCTGTCCTGGTGCCCAGAGGCTTCCTGCTGGCACCTGGAAGGGCTCTCTCCAGGCGGATTCCTCTCCATGTCAGCACACCTGGGACACTGGAACCAGTCACCCAGCTCCTCAACACCCACACTCACTTAGGCACCTCAAACCTGGTCTGCTGGTCCAGCCTAAAGCATAATTAATGGATGCTTGGCATTTACATGGCATTTCATGCTTCCAGACTGGTATAATTACCTGGACCCCCACAGCAATCTCTGCAGGGACCACACAAAGGCAAAAGCCCCAGAGAAGGGTGAGTTACAGCCCAAGGTGTCCAAAAACCCCCCCACCTTTCACCTTCCTTCTCACCCTTGCTCTTTCAAACACCTCCGAGCAGATCTCACCCTGTGGCCAGGGGATGGGGGACCGTCCCCGAGCAGGAGGGTGACCCGCAGACCCATGTCCCCGCAGCCCCGTGAGCAGGTACCCGGGGCTCAGCTCCCAGCGCCGCAGGGAAACCCACGACCTTCTAGGAACAGAAACCAGATTTTCCCCACAAAACCCCGGGTCTGACTGTCTGTTACTAATCTTCTGCTTTGCTGTGACATCCAATTCCCGAGGCACCATGTAGCTCAGTGAATAATTATAAAAACCTGCAGAAATAAACAGGATTTTGTCACAGCTGTAAGCACAGCTCTGCATTGCTTTGCTGCCCGGGAGAACACGCCACAGCCGTGGTTTCCCTTTGTGCTGAGACCACACGTTATCACTACGGTGAGTCTGGGAGTGCAACTTGTGGCACGAAGTGGCCAGAGGATAAATGAGAACCAAGCCCTGCAGGACTATTGATCTGCCCTTGGTGCAAAAGCTCCACTTCCCCCCTTTCCCCAAGGAACAGAAAGAAGAAACCCGCTGTCTTCAAAGCCATTTTCTTAATTAGCAGTCACTGCACAGGTCAAGGGGCACGGCAAAGGCTGGGCAGAAGGGAAACAAGCAAAGTAAAATTAATACCTCGGTTTTTCACAAGGCGCAGACAGGCCCAGCTCCCATCTGCATTCACAGCTCAGCGCCCGCACACCGGAGCGCGTCAAAGGACACCGCAAGGTCTGGTCAAGCACATCATAACCAGGAGTAGCTGGGTGTAGGTCACCTTGTCAGACAGGGGGGGTTGCTGAAGTAGCTCCATTTTGCACTTTAAAATCTACTTTCTATCTCATTGCAGTAAAACAGTTGACACACGGCGAATGCCACACTGTCCAGGGGACAGCAAAGGACACCGTTCCAGGCACTGCCCTGAAATGCCACTGATTGAATACCAGCCTGTGGATTCAGAGTGAATTCTGGAGAGAGAATAGAGGATGGTCCAGGTGCAATGCAGCAGCGCCTGGTGCTCCTCTCCATTTCCCCTCCCTCCCTCGGGCTGTTCTGTGCCATCCAAGCTCCATTTTCAGAGCTGGCAGGCATGGGGGAGCGAAGAGGTGAGGAAGCTGTAGGCAAAGGCACAGTCACCTGTGCAGTGTCTGTGAGACACCCTCGCAGCAAACTCTGCCTGAACCGGGACCTCCGCTGCAGTGAGACAGGACACACCAAGCTGCTGTCGCTCCCTGTCCCTGTTCTGCCACCAGCGCGGGGAAAATGGCTGCACTCACAGGAGCAGCCTCCAGCTCCGCTGCCACCCCTCTCCCAAACCTAATTCCCACGTCCGATGGGAGCAGGGATTGCAGGCGGATGCAGAGCACAGAGCGGCACTGGCTCGGGGGGCGGCAGCAGCTCCGTGGGTCTGGAGAAAGGAGACAGAGGCTCCAGCAAAGCTTCGTATCAGAGTTCACAAACCCCGTGGCCACGGCCAGGCAGCCTAAGGCCGTTCTGTTAGCAAAGCCAGCACAGGGCAAAATGTGTTGCCTGATCGTGCTGTCCCTATTGTCCATCTCCATCAGCAGCAGAGGAGCTGCCCTGGGAGAAGATGCCATTTGGCATGACTGGGGTCCAAGCCCAGCACACTCAGGCTCTGCAGAAAAGCCTCTGCAGCTCCCACCAAGGTCTGTGCCTTGACCAGATGCTTTACACCCACCCCACGCAAGGCTCTTTCTGCCCTCCTGCTCCGCAGGTGCCTGCAGCATCTCCCCGGCTTTGCCTGAGGCACAGCGAGGAGCCCACCCTCCCTGCAAGGAGGAACCCACCCTCCTGTGCCCACTCCTTTGAGATGGTGACAGCTCAGATTCTCTTCTGAGGCTTGACGCCCTCTAGACTTCTCCTTTCCTGACATTCAGCAGTGAAATTAGAGCAGGCAGCAGCAGGTTTTTTGCAAAACAAAGTTTGCTAGGCGTGTTTAAGGTACTACGTGCCTCTTCTCTGAGGTTTGTGGGCCTTTCTGCCAGCTCGAGCTGTTTGAAACAGCCTGAACCAGTGGCTGACCCTGGCTCCATCACGCTGTTAAACAAGCCTGCGGGATGCCCCTAGACAGGTTACTTTGATTTCCTTAGCTCATCCTCAACTGCAGCTTTTAATCCTGGGGATAACAAAAAGCTGAACTGTAGCTGCCTTCCAGGATCTGGGGCTCTGGCAGAGCATCTTTAGCTCTGTGCATAAGAATCGCAGCACCCAGGGAGCTTAAACAAAGAGCCCCAGGCAGTCCCAGCCTGAAACACTGGGAACAATGCCACCGTTCACGGAGAGGGGAAGATGTTTGGAAATGCAATTTCCGAGGTCACCTTTTATCATCCAGGCAAACCACAGGCACAGCAGAGCCTGAGCGCTGCTTTTGTCAGCCAAAGCCGGCGCTGGGGACTTCCCGCAATTACAGAGCGAGCGGTGGTGGCCACATCTCCAACAGGTTCTTTCCCACCTCCCACCCGAGGGGAGCCAGCTGCCCCCTGCCAGGGGTGTCAGTCCCCTCCCCAAGGACGGGGAGGCTTGGTCCGCTCATCTCAGAGACTAAAGCAATTTTACGCTTTCTTCTGAGAAATCCTCACAGCAAAGCCTGGAAGATGCAGCCAGCCCAGACAGGAGCATATTTCCCCTGTGGTTACCCTGGTGCCTGGCTGCCAGCACACAGACGTGCAATTTGTGCCTTGCTAGGCAAAACCCAGTCAAGTGTTTAGTTGACAACGGGAGCGTTTCTCTGAACACTGCCACCTCAGCTGACCCCACCACGGTGTGACGGGCTCCCCAGACCCTCACCAGCACCCACTGCTGCCCGCAACACCCCCGCCACCCCTGCGCCAGTCCTGCGGGCTCCTCACGCGCTATTTAACATCCAGCAGCTCTTCATTGCACCCTCCTCTCCCTGCTCTGGGAGATCTGGAGTTTCTCCCACCCCCTCTGATGGCAGAGCAGCCCCAAAGCCGCCCTTGTGCGGGGAGCCAGGGAGCGGGAGCCGGGGTCTGGCACAGAGGGCAGAGCCCAGGCACTGGAGACAGCGGGGAGGGAGCCCCTGGAGCGGGAAGCGTGGCAGAGAGATTGGTTCTTGCACAGGGAAAACGTGGCCCTTCGCCCAAGCTGAGCCTGTAAACAACAGCCTTGCTTGGCCTGCAGCTCCCGAAGTACTGCTAACGCCCCAGTTTCTCCTCTGGCTTAGAGACACGGGGAACAATCTCTGCCCACACCATGGGCAATAATCTGGAGTTTGAGAGCGACAACACACCGCGTGGAACAGATACGGCTGTCACAGGAGTCCCTGAGCGGGAGGAGAGGTGAGTAACAACCCTTACCTGCCAAAAGCATCCTGAAAACTCCCTGATGGCTGCGGCCAGGCATGAGGAGGTGGTGGGCACAAGCTGGGTGCTGGCTACTAGCCCCGAGCACAGACATTGATGTGAGCTCCCAGCTTGCCCTCCCTGCTCCCATCTCCCCTTCTCCAGCTCTGCTGGCACAAGAAGCAGCTGGGGCTGGGGGAAATCAGGCCAGTAGCTACCAGCGGTCTGCCAGGAGAGCCCACAGTGATGGGAGATGTGGACCAGCTGGGCAGGCACTCACACGATCCCAGCAGACAGCTGGGGTTTTGCCAGCACCAAATAGGGCTCACTGGACCTCATCACTGTGGCAGAACAATTCAGCTTTACAAACAGCCCCCCAAATACTTGTTCCATCATCCTCCCAGGCAGGCTCCACCATTTACCAAGTTCACCACCTGTGTATCGGTTCCTGAGGGTGCTCACTGCTGTCTCACACTATTAAACCAGTGGAGCAAGGCGCTCTGGCTCCACGGACAAGAGATGAACATGTATCAGGGAACAGCCAGCCCAGTCCCAGGGCGTGAGTATTAACAACGGGCTGTCAGATGCTGTTTGTCACTGCTAATTTATCAGAAGGGCCGTTTTGATTGGTTTCGGTGCCTTTCCCCAGGGACACCAAGGAAAAGCAGAGCTGAGTCCATGCGTTATTGTTCCTTGGCTGAGACCTGCCCCAGCCCCGTGCTCTGCCGCGGCTGCTGGTGGCCAGTGGGAGAGGGGCAGGACGGGACCTGGGATGGTGACAGCCTGCGGGGCATGTCCAAAGTGATCCCTGTGGTGAGTCCAGAGGACGATGCCTTGGTCAGAGAAGAGAGTTTGCACATGGCCAGAAAGGGAATTTCCCTCCCAGAAGGAAATCACTTTCTCTGATTGGGGCCCCACAATAGATAAGGCACCGGCAGTAATTTCCATACTCACCCTGGCCCAACATGCAGGGTACTGTTTGTCTGCCTCGCTATAAATAGTTTCTAGCACTGCTGAGCAAGGATTAATGACTTTTCTAATTATACCACCATCAGTTGGTGACAGGGGAATGATACTGTGCAGATGTCTGAGCCCACTCACCCAGCCCCTGGCTGGATTGCTCTGTGCAGAGCACACCCCAACAGCACTTCATGATCCCAAGGAATATCAAGTCACCAGTGCAGCAAAGCAAAAAAAAAAAAAAAAAATTTTTTTCTTAAAATTAAATAAGACACATCTGGAAACCACATCCACTCCGAGTTACTGAAGGAAATCCTGTTGGTTTGGGGTGGCATCTCACAGAGATGCATTTCCATGTAAACAGTATCTGTGATTTGTACCACTCCTCAGTATACAGAAGACCTGTTTCACATCAGCTTCTCAATTAACCCTTGATTTTAATTGGCTTGTCTTATTTACTAGAACAAAGCAAGCACTTGCCTACTGAAAAGCAGCATTTTCCACATGCCTGCCCTGCCCGGGCCGCAGCAGGACGGATCCCTGCCCCGTTACCCAGCTGCTCCCGTCCCACCAGCTCAGGGCAGACCCAAGTCCTAAAAACCGGTGTCCTTTGGACAAACATTCCTTTTCCACGTGACTTCCTCATAGTGCACACAAGAATCTCTGCAGAAGGGCTCTTACTTCCAAAAATGCTAAGAATAGGAAAGCACGTCTTGCAACACCTGACGGTAGTTTCAGTCCACCTTCTGCATTTTCAGTTTTCCTGCTCTGTGACAGCACGAACACGGTGCTGTGTTGGAGGAGAGTATAGTAATTTGGAGCCAAAATAACTCTCTATTTTCTGAATGGTTGATGGCTACAGCAAAAAATGTTTTCTCCTGAGGCCATGGCAGGTGCATAATTTGCCTGGGAAAATTACTGGAAAACTGAGCAGCCAAGGAGCACTCAGCTCAGCAGCCGCAGCACTGGGCGCTGCTGTGCGGGTCCCCAGCAGTGGGGCAGGGGAGACGAGCCCCCGGGCTCCGAGAGCGAGGTGCTGCGTCCCCTGTGCCGGGGGTAAGCACCGCTCAGCAGACTCTGCTGGGCTCCGGGACCAGCGCTTCTGCGCCAGAGCTCTGGAGGGAGGGGATGGGGCGAGTTATTTCGCCCAGTCATTTGGAAACAGCACAAGTCACTCCCTGCACAGGGATCCTGCCCTTGGTCAGGTCTAATTTACGCCGACAACAATTCTATCAGCTGCACAAGGCAATGCATTGGGTCCTGCAGCACAGGTTAAAGGAATCGCAGTGGCTTTGGGATGTCGGCAGAGGGAAGGGACCCTTGGGTGACACCGCTGGGTCCGAGCAGCCGGCACGGTGCTGGGGAGGGACAGGGCAGCCTGGGAGAGCGGCGCTGCTCAGGTTCAGGGCAATCAAGCACAAGGGACAGCTGTCCTGTGGCCATCCCATGGCTATCCCCCAGCCATCCCACAGCAATCCCGCAGCCTCCCACTGCCACATCGCTCCTGCCGTCCCCAGGGAGCTGCGACCTGGGGCCACCGAGCCCCATTGCCATCTGGCCACTCCTGTCCTCCAGCTCTGGAGCATCACTTCGCTTCTGTTCCACTGCCAACCATGTCAGAGCACCTCAGAAACCACTGCCACTATTTTTAGAGTGTTAACAAATACCTCTAGGAAAAAAAAAATCTGCTGGCACATGACTCCCTTTCGGTCCAGCGCCCAAACGGCCGCAGCGTGGGGCCAGTAGCTGTAAAGGTGAAAAGCCAAGTGATGAGCCCGACTCCCTGCACCCTCCTGCCCACAGGGAACGATCATGAGAAAACAACTAACCTTCCATTTGGTTGCCAAGGTTTCTCATTTTTATGTATAACTCTGTGTATTTATAGTGCCCCTTGCTATCAGAAATGAGCAAAGGGAACAGGAGATAAGACAGCCCAGCAGAATTGTTTCTCAACAGAATGTTTCCCAGTTTTCCACAAGGCGTCAGCAGCTCTTTAAAGTCTTTTTATTACATCCTGCGATAGATGCAAAATCATATTTCAAAGACACTTTAACTTTGAAAAAACAAAATGCAGATTCTGTACTGTGCCACCTGCGAACGGCGGAGACATGACCCACATCAGAGAGAAACTTCTGAGGCAGGGAGGGAGCTCTGCAGGCAGGACTGGGCCATTTAAATCACTTTTAAAATAAAAGGTCACAGGGAAACTGCTGCCTTCCTAATTATAGCGTCCGCTCTAGTGTTACCATGCCACAACTCAGGTTCCTAATTTAAATTGTCATTAAGCCTTGCTGCAGGCCCCATAACTTAATGGCTTTTGGTAGATAGCCTGCTCTCCACCGAGGAGATGAAGAGCATGTTCGTATCGGAGATGGGGTGAGGAGGAACAACACACGGAGCTAAATAAGGATCAAAATCACAAGACGTCTCAGGGGCTCCCCTCCCTTTTTCACAGGGTCTTAATTCAATATACTATACCCTCATGACAAGCTTTTTTTCCTGTGTGGGCTCGTGGCTGCCCCACGGGATGTCGCAGAGCAGGGATGCTCAGATGCATTGCCCAGCTACACCTCCAGCTCTACGGGGACAGATGGCCTGATCCCAGCTTTGAGGAGGTGCTGGAGACCCCTCCAAAGATGCCGCAGCAGCGCGGTGGCCTTGGGCATGGAGTGTGACACCCTCTGCCCACCTGGGCACGGGCACAGCGTCCTGGGGGTCTGCTGCCAGACACCCCTGCGGGACAGGGGTTCGCAGACACCAGCCCCATTCCCAGCTTGTTTTGTAATGGCTCAGAGCAGAAACCCATTGAGCTCCTGCTCTTCGGGGCAGGGCCCTTGATGCCAGCACCAGGCAGAGGCCACCACTCCTCATCCCTCCTCTCACCCACCCCTGTCCCACGCTGGGTTAGGAAGGGGAGGGCTGCAGTCACCATGTAATTAGCATTTAAAGCCACATAGCAAAAAATAACCAAGTTGGATTTTCTGCTAGATGTTAAATAAAACCAGCAAAGCTTTCATTATTTTTTGTTCCTTCATAATTATTTTATTAGACCACTAATTACAAATCAAAAGTCTTCTCATCTCCATTCCTTCCAGCAGAGACTGTTATCAATTTCTGAATTTTCTGGGAATTGAGCTTTACCTTTCTTTTTTTTTTAACATATGAAAAGCTTTAACAGCCGCAAGCAATTAGCAAAATGAATAAAGAAGCAGCTTGTATGTCCAGATTGGTTACACCATAAAGAAGCACCATCCTAATTGGACCGGAATGGAAGCTTTTGACTGCTGCACCTGATACTGCAAAACAGGAGACGTACAAAATTCAGAAGCAAAATCTCACCAGCATCATGACACTCTCAGCATAAATAATTTTACACATTATTGTCTGAGCAGAGGACATGCAAAGTGCTGCTTCTGGCATTTGACTTATTCTTTTAAAAAAAAAATAAAAATCAGTATCTGGGGCAAATGAATTCTTGCCGAGATTCTCTCAAGAGCTGCAATTAAAAATAATAATAAAAAAAATATTTACAATAACCCAAGCTGAGGAGGGAAGGAATTCCGAGGCCCCAGAGCTCCGCCAGAGCTGGGGGAGGATGCCTCCCATCTCCCCCGGCAGCGTCCCTCACCCCCCGGCGGGCTTTGGCTGGCGCAGGGGCAGAGCAGCCCCCCAAAAATCGCGGGGCGCAGCAGCCCCCCCAAAATCGCGGGGCGCAGCCCGGCAGCGCGATGCCCCGGGGCCCGTTACCGCGCCGGGATGCGCCGCTGTCGGACCTGTCAGCAGGAGGCACCAAAGCCTAAAGAAAGAGGTAAACGTGGAAAATCCCCGCTCCCCCTTGGAGCTGCAGCTTCCCGGGGGGACCGCAGCTTCCCCCAAGAGCGGCCTCGGGAATCGGGAAGAGCCGGCGCCTCAGCCCCGGCTCCCGCCCCCGGTGTCACGACAGGGCGACACGGCAAAGGAACAGAAGTCACAAACCGAGTTTTTCCAGTCTCTTTGCTCAAGCCCTCAGGCTGATCCCCCCAGGGGGGTCTGCGGGAGCCGGGGGTGCCGGCCAGAGGTGTGAGCATCGGTCCCAGCCCAAGGGACCCGAGTCAAAAGCCGCAGTGTAATTAAGGGCAAACCACATTTAACTGCTCATATGCTTTCCTGCTGTTAAAGAATTCCTCCTCCTACATGCCTGTAATAGGGGAAAATTGTATTTTGGAGGGTCAAGTGTCGACCAGAGGGTTTGGGGTGTTCTTCTTCAGTGCAGTTTACCAGCCACACGCTGCCCACTCCCCCAGCAGCTCCCCCACCACCCAGCATCTGCTCCCAGCAGCCAGCACCCTGCCAGGCTGGGAGAGGTGGCTCCAGGACCATTCCCACCTGCCTTTCCTCAGCACAGGTACTGCAGGAGGAGCTCGTCTTATTCATAAAGTAAGGTGATATGCCGGGAATTAATTTTGGACTCTACCCCAAAGCTGAAAGCAGGAGCAGATCAAATTCTGTACCTCTCTGGAAGACACAACAGTGCTTTTCTGAGACTGCACTGAAGAAATTTCAATATCTGCAGGCAAACAATGAACCTCGTTCATATTTTACATGCTGCTGTCTGTCTTCCCTTTAACTCAGTCGTGTAATTGCAGTCAGTTTGGTTTCTAGACTGCAATCTGATATTTGTACATGAATGATACAAGTATCCTGCCATTAAGTCCCTTTTGCTTTGAGGAAACAGTTCAGGTATTATGAGATGCTTATCAAAGAGCAGGACCTTCAGGTTCCCAGCTAGAGCCAAGCTCCTGCAGGAGCAAGGACCTTGTCCAGATGGGGAAGGGCATTTGTCTGCCTGCCCAGGTGAGCAGGGGATGCCCTTCTCCTTCCCAGGAGTGTCTCAGCCAGTACCAAACACACACAGCAGGAGCCAGAAGGGCGGTACAAGGGCGCTTGGGGGAAGCCTCAGGTAGGACAGGATGACTGTGGACACAGGGAAGGTGTAGTCACAGAGAAAGAGGCGCTTCAAGGATCAGAATTGGCTTGGGAAATATACTATAGGGGTTTTGGAAGTGACTCAAGTTCCCAGTTGGACCAATCTGCCTGCTCCTGCGATATATCCGTTATCAGACTTACTATTTCATCACCAAGTGGAACACAAGGACAACTCAAGAAAAGTAGGGTGAAAAAAAAAGAGACTGGATTTCAGTTCTCCCATTGTACAGCCTTCTCCATCTCGCAAATATTCTGAGAAGGAAAGCACCAGTTTCCCAAGAGTGGAAAAGTATTTCGAGCACAGAGGTCAGCAGAAACAATGCAAAACTTCACAGTCATAAACAGAACAAGAAAATCCATAGCCCCTGCTGTGCTGGGACTCGCACAGCCGTTCTGTCAAGGAGCGAAACAATAGCCTATAACTTGCCAGCACAGAACGAATTCCAGACTGCCACCTGGGACTGGTCACCGTGCCGCCGACCGCAAACAGCCACAGAGAGAGGCTGAAACCTTCCACCGGGGAGCACGAGCACCGCACGGAGCTGCTCCCTGCGCGAGGGAAGGCCAGAGATACCGCCATTTCCATGGGGTTTGTCATCCAGTCACCTCCAATCATGTGCTGCAGGAGCTGTGCTGGGACAAAATGGGAATTCCTCCTCAGGCCAAGCGAGGGGGACGTGCTTTGCGTTGGGGTAGCACCTTGTGTGCTTCTTTCTGCCGTTCTTGCCTCAGCAAAGGCCAGTATCTAAGTAAACACCCCATGATGTCATTGTCCTGGCTGAGGACAGAAACACCCCTGTCCTGGGGACCCCCCACATGTCGTGGACATGTCAAAGGACGTGAGAAAGATGCCTTCACAGCAAGATTAGGCACTGGCTCCGTGCTGGAGAGGAAGGAAGTGCTCAGCAGAACTGGAGGGGAGCACAGCTCCTCCTTGCACCCAAGACAAAGGGCAGAGCCACCGCTGAAGGTTTAGAGGTTACACTAAGTTGTGCTTTCAGACACGAGACAGTCCTCTCCCAAAATGCTCACTATCTGGTGAACTTAACCAAGCCCTGAGTCACAGCTTTGTGTAGGATGTGCTTGTCAGGGCCGTGGTGAGCTGCAGGAAAGCTGGAGGCACATGTCCCAGCCATTGCTTCTACCAAGAAAAGCACACAACCTCCTCCTCCATCCCTTCTCATTGCTTGACCCTGATTTTACCACTGGTTGGAAGTCAGTCTGTCATCCCAGCCTTGCAGGGCAGGGATTTCACGCCTCAGCACAAAGGTGATAAATAGGATTCTACGCGGGGTATGTTGGGTTTGGTTATTGATGATGCACATTCCAGCTTTGGGAAGTCTTTGGAAGCCTGGTGTTCATATTTCAGCTGAGATTTATAAGCAGGAGAACAATGCTCGGCTATAGGAAGGCTTTGCTCTCCCGGCCACGCCAGTAATTCTCAGCAGCTTTTTCCTGACTCTTTTCTGGCTCCTCACTTTGACTCATTGTCTATTGTTGCACATCTGTCAAGCGTAACAAGGAAAGCTGTGTACACCCTCATCCACTGTGAGGGAGTTTCTTTATGCACTGAAATTTCAGTGCTCTGCTCTCTTAACCCCTACAGCGCCATGCACATACATAGGAAAAACTGGTGGGAACTCAAGTAGGACAAGTAGACATTTCTTTGCCTCCTTTCCCCAATCCTCACTTAAAGGTAAAATCCCCTAAAAGGTATTAATGTGCTCATACACCACAGCACTTCTGACAGTGTGCAGCACATCTACAGAGACAGGTTCCCACCAGTGTCCATCTGAGCAGAGACCTCTCTCTGGTCTGATCCCATACTCTGGGCTCACCAAAGGCAGTGTCTCCTGAGTCTTGCCTCACCTTCCAGTGATTCTAGACAGAGCTTTGATCGACATTCGATTAAACACCAACTTGCTCTCATAGTTCTAGAAACAAGCTAGGAACCTCGGCAGATTTATTAGTATAATTCACGGGCAGGGTTTATAATTATTGTAGCAGACCTTCCCCTCACTTGATGGCTTCTTTGCACCTCTCACAAAAAGCTTGTCACTGTTTCTAGCCAGTTTCCTTTGACATACACACTCTCAGTCCTTGACTGAGTATTTTCCCCACTGCCCTGCACTTTCTTTCCCACCTGGGAAGGACCACATGGTCCTAGCTGTAAAGCCTTGGTCTTCAACAGCAACCGGCTTCAGCAAGGCATCCACAGAGCTGCCTCAGGGAGCAGGGCTCCACGCCAGGCTGTGTCTTGGGGACCCTCTGCCCCGGGGTCTTCTTCAGAAACAGGTCTTTTGGGGGTCTTGGGCTTATAGTCTCAGTCTATGGTGGCAAACCGGGCTCTTTCCACTGTGGCATGAGGAAGCTGCAGTATGGAAAGAGCCTTGGATTCCTCTCCCTCATCACACGGCTCTTTCCCCAAGTCCCTGCAAGTCACCACAAATGTCAGAAGAACTTGTGCCATTGGCAGCTCAGGAGGAGGTGGGGACCTGTCTCATCTGTAATAACCAGTTTTCAAGGAGGGAATTACATACAAGCAGTAAGACTTCAGCACTGAGTGAAACCCTAGCAGAAGTTAACAAGAGCCACGACAGGAGCTGCGCTGTTCCAGCCCAGGCCAGCGCTGCTGCGCAGCGGGCACCAGCAGTTCTGCAATTCAAGCAGAGCCTTTACTTGCAGCCGCTTCTAGCGAGGAGGTTCAAAGCAATGACCAGCAACACTTCAGCAGCCAGGACGCTTCCACCATCCCTGTCTCACAGCCCGGTGACAGAGACCTCGGGGACCACACAGGGTCCCGGCTCCGCACCAGCCACACGGGCAACGGCAGCAGGGTCCGCACCACCTTCATTAATGATGGAGGGAGTTTAATTACTCCAACACTGACTGTTTTACAGCAAGCAAAAGGGATCCAGGAAAATGTTTTCCTGTGAGTAAACGGTTGTGAGAAGCTGGCTGCGAACACAGCGCTCCGAGTCCAAACACCACAAATCCAAGTGTTACCTGTCACAATAAATCCTCAGCCCCAGCCGTGTGTCCTGCGAGGGGCTGCCGGGGGGGCAGACACCTGGCTGACGGCATTTGGGCAACACAACCACGTTAATTCTCTAAGGGAGGGGAGGGGCCGCAGCCCTCTGCTATTTGGAAAGAATAACATGCAGACAAATCACAGAGCTTTTCTTAATGCTGCCATGGTATACAAATAAGAGGCTTAAGTATAATTATAGGTTGTATAATCAGTGTGAATAAAGAAATATGTAGTAATTGATGCCATATTTTATAAATATCCTAACTGTTTAAGAAACTGAAAATGTTTTCAAAAGAAATACTTTAGCATAATGATTATAAAGCCCTTTAATGTGAGTGAGCTGCTTTCTGAAGCCAGTTTTAGATTCAGTCTCATGAACATAAATAGAGTTAATTGCCCTTCTGTGCGAGTTGGATGTTAGCACATTCCAGCAGAGTGTGCATTTTCCAAAGTGCCAATTCCAACACATTCCAC
Source organism: Limnodromus scolopaceus (assembly GCA_028565335.1). Classification (NCBI taxonomy): domain Eukaryota; kingdom Metazoa; phylum Chordata; class Aves; order Charadriiformes; family Scolopacidae; genus Limnodromus; species Limnodromus scolopaceus. The sequence goes on from JAOXNO010000016.1 coordinate 5,636,718, forward strand.
CCTGTGCAATTTCTGCCTTTTTATGCACAGCACATAAAACGAGCACACATCTGGGCAAGGGTAAAGTTAAGTGCTTATAGCAGCGAGCCTTGGAAATGGATTGAGACATCAACTGCCTGCCCATATGTTAGTTGGATATTCAAGTGCAAATGTGGCTTTTCTGAATTCACCCCACAAGGGAGAGGACATTGATGTGCAAATCGGGACAGTGGGGAGAAGGGACTGCAGGGTGGCTCCGAGGGTGCAAATGGCTGGACTTCTCTTCCTTTTGGAAAATAAGCAGCTTCACCAAAGGGCAGAGCAAGGGGAAGACGCTCACCGATGAAAGGGATAAATCCTTTCCCAGGGGCAACTCCTCAGCCGGACACCTCCCCAGGGCAGCGTTCCTGAAGGTGGAGGATGCCGACGCTGCCAGGAGAGGATGCCTGGGGAGAACTGCCTGGTCCCTGCTCTGCATCTTCCCTGGTGCATCCCTCCTGTCCGAGCGGGCAGCGGAACACAGCCCCTCTGGCAAGGGCTGCAGCCAGAGATCCTGCTCCGATCCCACCTAGGGCACGGTGAGAGCAGTGGGGGACATTCCTCCCCTCCAGGCCATGCACATTCTCAAGCACAAAGCTCATTTTCTCTATATGACTCACATAAGGAGTTATACATGAAAAATGCAAATGAAAATACAACACAACTCTACCAAGAGACCTTACAGAAACAAAGCGTTTCCATCTCCAAAAGTAAATACCTCCTCGGATTTAGTCCTACAGGAGGAAAATAGGGGATAATTTGTAAGTAATGCTAAAAATAATAGAAATGTCCTGATTTGGACATGGCTTCAGGGCAGAGCACAATGTGCATTCACAACTGCCAAACCGCATCTGCAGCGGGGTTTTGCCGATGACCCGTTGCAGAGGGCTGTCTCAGAGCACCGCGCTCCCCGGGGTTTTGGGTTTCTGCCTTTAATGAGCTGGTGATGAGTGACCCCTCCCTGGGCCCTCCTTCACTCCTGAGCCTTCTCCCGGAAGCCAGGCAGAACAATTTTAAATCCAATTTCCTCTTACAGATTTTCGGAGACAGGGGGGTGAAGCACGCTGCTGAGCGAGCACAAGCCCTGGCCCCGCGCCGCAGCCTCACCGCCCGATCCAAGTCTCTGTCACCACAGGGAACAGCCACGTGCAGCAACGGGGTGGCTTTTCTGCCCCCACGTCAAACCCCAACCCCATCACCAGCCCCAGGCCTCCTGTTTTCCCAGGGCGCACAGGCTCAGGGCTCCGAATTTGGGATCTTCAGCAGAGAGCAGGGACAGCCACTGCCGCCGCCAGGCTGCCTGCCCAGGGCAAGGCACAGCCTCTGCTCCTGGCCCATGTCGAGGGAAAGGCCCTTGCAGCAGCAAGAGCCCTGCACCTCCACTGCCACTCGACTCCTGGTGAGCCAACAGAGATGGGGCGATGGACCAGGGGCTGCCAATGGGCATCGGGGGGCTCCTGGGGCAGGGGCCTGGCAGACGGGGGGTGCTGTCCTCCACTCACCCCGGTTCCATCCATCTCTGCCTCCCTGCAGCTCCCTTCCAGCCCAAGGCTTCCACTTCCACCCCTGTGACTGCCAGACCCGCTGCGACTTGCTGCAATTCCCTTTGCTCCGGCAAAAGAGGTATATCGGCGGCGTTCAGGCACCTCCCTCCCAATCAACATCCCGTGTCTCCCGCCTGCTCTGCCACAGCCAGGGGTGTGCTGGAGACAGCCCTGTGCCCGCTAATTGCTTTGGCATGCAGGCAAACAGCCAGACTTTGCGCTGAATTAAACGTTACTCTTCTCTCCTTGGAATGGCTCTCCTGTCCCCGCGCCTTCCCGCGGCAGCGGAGGAGGATCCGTCGCTGCGTGGGGGCAGTGTCCGGGGTTCACCCACACAGAGACAGTTGCCCTGTTCCTCAAGGCCACAGTATGAGCCAGGGCCTTGGTGCAGCAATGACCCTGCTGCTCAAAAGGCTCCGGGGGGGTCTCTCTCTGCTGCCATCAAACTACCCAGTGCTGCTACCGAGAGCTCACCATGGGCCCATAACCCAGGCTTTTTTGGGGGGGGCACCCCACAGAGTGCAGCAGCCAACACTGAGCCATGGTGCCATAACTGGGCAGCTAAAACCACCCTCTAATGGGCCAGCATCAGCTGCCACCACTTGACGACAATGTAAATACATATTAAATGCCTACGCCGTGAGAGGATGCTGCAGCAGAGCTGAAATGCAAAGACACAGCATGTTCTCCAGCTTGCTGGGGCTCCATCTACAGCCAGGCTCTTCTGGACCTCAACACGCATTTGTGTTCTCAGTCATCAGCAACCCTACAGTTTGGGAAGGACAACATTACACTTGGCTCCGTGCCCGAGCTAAACACTGCCCCATCCATCAGCAGTTTGGTTCTCATTCATATGATGGGCTTGATCATGAAAACCATCTGTTTTCCCTCAGCTTGCACCCAGCTTTCACTTGGGCAGCGGAGCTCTTTCCAGCCCCAGCCCCTGGGCACGGGTGTGGGAAAACCACTTCACTTGCTGCTCTCTGCAGCTAAAAACCCAAGTTTGACTGGAGACACACGTCAATGACCCTTCTTTTGCAGGCAGAGCAGAGCTGAGGCTGGCAGGACTTGTACCGATGAAGACCAGAGAAGAAGCCCTGGGAACAGAGCTCAGAGGATGCAGCTGGGGCTGCTCGGACCAGATCCCTGCAACAGGGCAGATCCCACGCAGCTGGGAAATACTCAGCCCACGCTGACCCTGCAACGCGTGGAAGAGGTGTCCTGGAAAGAGCTGCTTGCTCCAGGCTAGGACTCCAGCAAAGAAAGATGCTCTTACCAGTGGGAAGAAACCCTCAGCAGCCTGAGAGCCTGTGATGAGTAGTTTCCTTCTTGTAATATTTGTTTTAACCTGTCAGTGTGTTTTCTGCTCCCAAACAAATGCGGTCTGGATTCTGTCACTGAGAGGCTCCGAGAGCACTGGTTGTGGCTTGGGGCTTTGTTTCTTTTCCAGGGAGTGGAACCAACGCAAGCTTCACTGAATTGGTCCTTCCCTTCCTCTCCTTGGGATGCTTTTGCTTTATTTCAAGGCTGACTAACTGACAGGTTGGTGTAAACACACATGCTGAAAGGCGCTCGTAGACTCGGTGCCCCTGCCCTGCACACGCAGCACTCCTGTGTCTCCGCAGGGGGAACCAGGGAGGATGCTCCACGTGTCCCAGTCAGCAGCTCCAGCATCCAGGCGGGGAGGAAGGAGCAGGGCCCTGGACTGCACCTCTCCCGTGGGAAATAAGCGGCCTCTGGGCCTGCAAAATGGGCCACAGGCAGCTTTGCCTTCTGACCACTGCCCCGGGGACCCCCTTTCCCCGGCTGGGTCTGACCTCAGCGGGGGCTGCAGCACCGTCACTGGAAAGGGTTCTGGCACCACAGAAAAGGCTGATCCCCAGGTCCCCGGGGACGCCCCCGAGCAGGGGACCTGGATCGCCTGGCACTGCTTGGAGAAGGGCCCTCTCCTCCGGGCCGGAGCTTATTTTGAGCCCCTGCTCCTGAAAGCCACATGGCAGAGTAGGACAGAGGGAAGGAGCTGTGGATGTCCATCAGCCACTCTCCCTGCTTCGGACCGAGCAGAGTCCACAGCCCTGCACCAACCAGCTCTAAAATCCACAGAAATGAACTGCACAGCCCTGTGCACTTCTGGTGCTGCAGGAAGGAAACAATAGCATTTCCTGCAGATGTTTCCCATTCCCGGGGCCAAATCTAGACCTGGCATAAGCCGGAGCAACGCACAGAGGAGCTGTGTCAGGAGGAGCCTCCCATGCTGACACCCCATGCAATAACTCCTGTCCAGCCTGGTGAGGACACCATGTGACACTCCTCCAATCTCTCAGTAGCTTCGGGTGCCAAGTCTGCAAGAGCAGGTGAGGTACCACAGAGTGACGATAATGAAAACCAGCTGCCGAGGAAGTGCCTGGAGACAGCAGCAAACTGTCAGGCTCGGGATAAGTACTGTCTCCTCCGGCATGGAGACAAGATAGCTGCATCGCTGGGAGGGCCCTGCAGAGGTCATTCTGCAGAATGATGTGGAGGAGATTTTTGTATTAACCCTTCAACTGACTTGAAATTGCATGGTATAAATCCTGATTATTGCTGCTGAGCCGTTTAGAAGTTCAACTAAACGACGCCGGCCAGCCAAGCCCTCTCCTCCCTGGAGACCCACCCACACCTGCAGCCACCCCCTGGTGCACCGTAAAGAACATCTCCATCCTTGAGGGACAGAGCACCCGTTAACACAGAGCTTGGGGCTCAGGGCAGCACCCTCTGTGCTTGTGCTTGGAGCAGCCGTTCTGGCCCTCCATCTACTGCAGAAAGTGCCTTTTTGGTTAAACACAGTGACAGCAGCAGGGGACAGAGACAGCGCGGTCCCGGAGGATGCGCAGGGAGGACCATCCGCCGCTGGCGAGAGGCACCGGAGAGAAAACAGAGGGGCGGCTGCCGAGCCAGAGCAAAGCACCCGGGAGGGAAGATGCTCCCGGGGCGATGCTGCTGCTCCCGGGCCCCCGGCCCGTTCCCCTTCGCCACCGTGAGATGGCACCCGCCTCCCGCGGCGGAGCGTCGTCCCCGTGTCCCCCCGCTCCCTCCCAGCGAAGCACAAGCTGCTTCTCCGCAGTTTCACCGCTGCGGTCAGAGCCGAGACCGCCCCAGCCGCCTCCTGCCCCACAGCTCCGCAAGAAACGCGGAGCCTGGCTCGCTGTCCCCACATAGGACCACTTAATCCCCTTGTTTATTGTTCCTCTGGTTAAAGCTAGCAGGAATTTGTTTATTCTGGCTCCTGAATCTGATCATAATGAGAGTGACTGCACAAAACCCTGCTCAAAAGCTCCTCTGTCCTCTCCTTGAGTTACCGTTGAGGGGGCTCATGTGAATCTCCTGTAACACAAAAAAAATCCAAACCACCACAAAACAACATAGTCCACTGGCAGCAGGTACTCAAGCCATTAAACTGCTTTTCTGGGGGCCAAGAAGCACCTTGGGGAAAGTGGGAGCATCTCTGTTCCTGCTTAGTCACACATGCTGAATCCAGGTGCTTAGAGGACACAAACCAGCACCTCCAGACTCCAAAAAACCTGATTTAAAATCTCGAATCCTCTATGTTTTAAATTCATTACTTGCCTTTTAACTTTTGAGTGACTTTGTTCAGCTTTCCAAGCCCTCCTGCTGGAGGAGAAACTTCATCCTCTAGGAAACAGAGAAAACAAGGACTTTCTGCACCAGATGCTTTCAGCAGCTGAGGCTCTGGGAGTCTCCTGACCAAACTGGAGAGGGTGACAACAACACAGCCACATATGTGCTCCAGGAAAGGCTGCCAGAGTGCCACCAGCTGCCCAATTGAGGGTACATCCAGCCATCTGGCATCTCTCTCTGCATCTTCCCCTGCAGCAGATCCCTGCCCCGAGCTCAGCCACTGGCAACAGAGCATCCTCCCACAAGGGCTGCCTTCAGGAGGGCACAGGGAGCACGCAGGCATCTCGTCTCATAGCTCCAGCACCTTCACATCTCCAGTGCGTGAGAAAAGCGAGCACAGCTCAGACATTGACCGAGGAAAACCCAGGGCTTGAGAAGTCTCTTCCTTGGGCCAACCACCATCAACCCTGAGCTGAACCCAGTTTGCTCCATGGGACCAGGTACCAACTTGGGGACAACACATTTTCTGCTCAACACACCAGCCCAGGCAGCCACAGCAAAATGTATTAAACCAGTTCTTTCGTGCTTAACCTCCCATTGAGATAAACAATGACATTTGCATCCACTACAAGCCAAGCAAAGCCAGAGAGTTTTCCAGGAAAGCACACAAATTGGAAGGGCTGGGCTGTATTCTGGGTTAGGGCTGACTCCCTCCTGACTTTCCTTTCAGCCTACAAACCTGTGCGTGTTCCTGAGGGACTGGGAAAGGGCTGCTCGCGAGGACATGCTTGATGCCAGGTACCTGAAGGAAAGCCTTTCTGACTCTGCTAATGGCAGAGAGCTCGGAGGAATCCGCATTAAACCGGCCAGTACAGAGGGACAAAGATGCTAAAGCCCAGAAGGCAATTTACAGGGAAACATAAACTGGGCATTTTGGAAAGACATCGCACATTTCCAACAGGGTGATAATGTGCTATTTAGGCACCAGCCCTCAAGCTGTTTAATGATCTGTGCAAACAGTGTGTCAGGCTCTCTCAGCGATGGTGTGTAACAGGTCCTCGTGTTGCCGTTCTACACAAGGCCATGCCGAGCTGCATGCCCAGCTCAGAGCCGAGGCTTCAGTTACTCCCAAGACTCACATCAGGGTGTAGGAACCCAGTTGCCCATTTAATGCCTTCCCCAGGGATAGGAACTGGAGGCGGGCAGGGAGTGGGTCCCACCATGATGGCCAGTCTGCAGGGAGCATCCCAGGACCTGCAGGGAGCTCAGGATGCTGCAGGACATGAAGGCCATCGGAGGACAACATGATGTAAGGGACGGGGCCCGGCAGGAATTAGCCCCTCCTCATTCATCCCCTCTAGTAAAGCAACCCTTGGTCAGCACGAATTCTTTCATGTTCACTTACAACATGTATTTATAATATTAACAAAACCACAGGACATAACAGCCCCAGACACACTCAAAAGCTTCCAAGAACTTCAGAAGGAAGAGGGTTTCCACCAGCAGCAATTCCCCGGCAGAGGAGAGAGGGTTTTGTGGCTTGGGCTGTGGTCAGAGGCACAAGAGACCCAGAGAGGCACAAGACACCAGCCCAGACACCGTGGTGGAGATGCGGCTCAGGTGCCTGCAGGCAGTGGCCACGCTGGAGGGAGCTGGGCTACATGGCCAGGGACAGCCCAGCCATGGCCACCACTGGCCCAGGCAGAGCACAGCCTCAGCTCGGTCCTCACCCGGCATTGGCATCATGCTCCCCCCTCCCCTGCCATTTCCACTGATCCTGCACCCACAGCTTCTCCCCATCTCCCCCTCCCTGCACCCCATTCTTCTTTACAACTCAAGTAGTCATAATTTAAAAATGTCTCTTTCTGCTCAGAGCCAGGGGTCTCTGAGCGATGGCTGGGTTTAAAGCAACTCCCATATCTGCCAGAGCACAGGGAGCACCCAGACCTTTTCCAGAGTCCTACCCAAAGCAGGGGCACAGAAATGCAAGCTTAGTCACAGAAATAAACGTTTCCTTGGGATCCCCGAGCCCAGACACAATCAAGTTCCTGGAGGGCTTTAGGCCTGGCAGGACTTCTCCCTGCATTTCACATTTTTGAATCATAATATCCCATTGCTTCGATACGTCAGTGGATTTCCAGTGACTGCCAGGGCTGAGACCGTTCACAGAAAGGCACTGCCATTTCTCCTCTAGTTTTGCAGAAGGTGCTGCCTTTCCAAACCCAGCAGCCGCATCCACACCACGAAGCCCTTGAGTTCGGTCTTTTCTTGCATCAGCTTTGTCCCTGCACAGCGGTGCTGGCAGAGGGACAGAGGGGACAGAGATCCTGGGGGATGCGAGGGGAGCACAGCTCCGGGGCTGTTCCAGCAGATGGGCGGCAAGGTGGGGCGTGCTCCCGAGCTGCTGGAAACCTTACCACGTCCAGAGACTCTGTGCCTTGTCTCCCTTTGGTACCCACAGCACAGAGCTGGTGGCAGTTGTCCTTGGCCAGTGGGCGAGTATCAGCAGCCCCCGGGCACCTCAAGGTCTGCAGCGATGCTGGGCTTCCCCAGAAACACACTATTTTACCCCCAGATGCATTTGGGATCATCCAAGGGGCTGCTGCTGGCACAGAGCCGGGCGGTTTGGCAGATACAGCTCTAAAGAAAGAGAGGGGGGAAAAAAACTGGTGGAAAAATGTCCCCTCCAGCCCTCTTGTTGAATTAAACCACATGTATATTTTTAAAATACAGCGGAAAGGAACAACTCTCCAGCACATGTTCAAGAGCAGAGTCTTATTTCAGAGATTTCAAAAAATTAGTGGCTGAATGCTGAAACAATATAGCCTTTAGAGGAGGGCATTTGGAAGTGATTAACGATCCTGAACTCATGCGTTCAAAATAAAAAGTTAGTACCTCATGCTGGTAACAACTGTCAGCTACTAAAAATCCAAGGGCGAGGGGGAAGAAATCAAAATCAACCCTGCATAATCTAATGCTCCCAATCAGCAGAAGACCACTGGCCAGGCTGCTGGCCACACCTTCCCTGGGCACATCATCCCCAGCCTCCCGCTCGTCCCTGTGGGACAGACAGACACCCCGGCCCTGATCTGATAGGGGAAATTGGGGGGTACCGTGCACCCAAAACCACACAGCCTCATTTTTTTGCCTTTTCAGGGTGAAAAGACCGACTCTGGAGCCACGTCTCATGGGAGCCACCGACCCAGCGGGGCCCCAGCAAAGCACCCGGGAGCAGGCGAGGGACTGAGCTCTGCCAGGACCTGTCTGCTTCTGCTGCCACTCCTCCTGTCTTTTAAACACTAAAAAATGAAAGTCTCCCCAAACCTGGCTACTCCGTGCCCTGGAGGAAGCCCTGGCAGCTGTGTGCTCTGGCGTAAGCGGCACAGGAGAGAGGTCACCCTCCCTTTGAACATCACGCCTGCTCTGCTTTTCAGGGACTCTTCAGCTCAGCAGCAAGAAACGGGAGCGCTCCAGCGCCGTGTTGGTGGCATCGAGATCGAACAGCTCAGGAAGCCTTAGATAGAGAAAAAAAGTCACACCTCACACTGTAATGTAGAAGTTGCTTCTCCCACCCCCAAATCTGAGGTGATTAAGGAGGATGTTGGCAGCCAGTCCCAGCAGTGACTACCAGCCCAGGGTAAAGGTGCCGCCACAAGCTTCTCCCTGACCTGTGTGGCCACCAACATCCCCATCATCCCAAAAAGACGCAAAGCCCAGAGCTCTTGGCACATTTTCCCTCTCTGTGGCACTGAGACCAGGCTGAATTCCCACAGAAGCAGTACTGCTGGTGACAGTGGACCACGTTGATAGGGCAGCCGTCCCACCACACAGAGCATCTCACCCCACTCCGGGGGGCAGCTGGAGGATGGGGACAGCAGGGAGACCCTGCAGCATGGGAACACCCCCAGATACAGCCGGGCCCCCACCTGCAAGCCAAGCTCCAAGGACAGGCTGGCAGCCGCACGGGCATTGGGGCAGCACCAGGGGCACCTCTGTCTGTCTGTCCCCCACAGACGGGGTGCAGAGGTAAGAACCAACCAGAGCTTGTGTCCCTGAGACACGTCTCAGTGCATCCCAGGCTGCCCACCCCATCCCAGAGGCACCCGGACCCAGAGACAGAGGGTCTGCCCCACAGCAGGGGTACCCAGCACATCCCCCCGGGTCAGCTCTGGCATGTGTTTTGGGCTGGGAGCTGCACAGAAGTGAACTCCCCCACGTCTTGTGTCTGAGAACTCAAAGAAAAATAGATGTTTTGAATTTGCTTCAGCAAAAAGAAATGCTGGTAACACAACCAGCATCTGGGGGCTTAAAATGGAACCAGACTGTTCCTCCCCTGCGAGGAGCAAGCCCACCCCCAGCCCAGGGAGCCTGGCAGCCTCCGGCACACACCCGGGAGCCCCGGTGATGGGAGCCCCGGTAAACGACTGCCGTCCCCTGCCGTAGGACGAGGCCCGGGACTCTGCCTGCATCCCCTGCCATACGGCTTCTCCCTGCCTCAGCGAAGATGTGGTTGTTTCAACAACACCCAGAAATTCACAGCATTTTAGAAATTAGCCCAGGATTTTCCACCCTTCTCATTTCTTTGTTTTTCTCAAGTCTGTCTGAATCACCCGCTGCTTTGCAGGTTTTTCCTGGGCTGGGCGACAGTCAGGAGCTAGTGACAGCCTGTGTGTGCTCACACATGTGTGCTGGTCTCAGCCCCGTGTTCGTTATCTCCCTGCTCACGGCCAGTGCGTCTCCGTATCCGCAAGGAGACCGACTGCCAGGACCAGGACCTCGCGACCTCCCTTGACAAGAGGTGTCTGTGTCTGCCCTGCGTGCACAGAAAAGACCCACCGTTCCTGCAGTGAGATGCACCCTCCACCCCTCCCCAAGGATGAGCATCCCCATCCAAGCAGAGTGTTCAGTGGGGAAGAGGAGCTGCCAGGAGGAGAGCGCACAGAAAGCTCTGGGAGCCGGGATGCGGCCCCTGTTAATGCGCTAAGGCTGAAACATGAACGGCTTTCTTAGCCGAAAGGCACTGAATGCAATTCTGACTCCACTCGGGAGCATTCCTGAGCACAGATCATTATTATTATTATTTTCTTGTTTCTTTAATGATGTTGAACATGCTCCGGGACCCTTAATCACAGAGGAGATTACAGCAGACTCCCGGAGGGCTGACGAATGGGCTGAGGAAGGCCAAGAATAGCTGCACTGACAGCGGCTGCCAGGAGCAGCCTTGGAGGGGAGACGGGGGAGCGGAGCAGCCCCTTCCCCGCGCCCCAGGCAGGAGGCTCCCACCAGCTCCCTCCGCGCCATGGGAAGGATGGAGGGAGCCAGGAGTCGGGGGGACCCCTCCAGGGCTGCTGGGTAGCCCGAGCTGTGACCACAAGCCTGTCCCAGTGCCTCGAGTCCCCCCGAGCTCCCCTCGGGCAGGGTGGGAGCCCCTCCCATCCATCATTTCCACCAGCACCAATTACTCTGGGCCTGGGGAAAGCCAGAATGGATCATTTTGGTCCCACGGCTGTTCCTGCAGCCACCGAGGATGTGCCGGGAGCCACAGGGGCTGCTCCCCCAGCCCAGAGGAGGTGCTGGTCCACAGCAGCTCATCCGCAGCCACTCGCCCCATCTGAGAGATTCGGATGCATCGAGAGCCGCGTTGGGGGCAATTTTCATGTTTCGGACCATGCTGTAAAGCCACCAGCAAATCGTTTCCACAAGGATTTGCCTCTCTGGGCATGTCACAGAAGGCAGTGAGGGAACAGCCTCAGAGCCCTCCTGCTCCCCAAACCGACCCTCGCTCAGAGGCTTTCGTGTGGGAAACCCAGGACTTGCTCTGCGCCGAGCACAAAGCATTTTCCCTTGATATCAATCTCATGGCTTATCCTTTAATTTTGTAAAATAAAAAAAATGAATATTTTAAATGAAATATATTCCTTTGTATGACACAAGGAATTATGAATTGATAAAGATTTCCTATTATCTTATAAAATCTACCATGCCAATCCTTCAGTGAGGCCGTGCCCGTAATTGCAAGCAGATGTCTTTCTCTGCTGACACGTTAAATAGAAGCAGAAAGACCCGCTGCTATCTCCCATCAACAATTTGCACTAAAGCAGAGAACAGATTTTCACAGAACAAGACTGCTGGAGGAGAAGGGAGATTAAGTTCCAGCAGCCCAGGCCTCTAAGCATTACAGCAAAACAAGGCAGCTCGGGAAAACAATGAACTCTAAACAGTCCCTAATCCCAAAGTAACCAAAAGCTTTTGTGAAGGAAAATGAATTTGCTGAAACTAATACTGCCAGAGCTCAGGGAGAGCTCGGAGAGGGGGGTAACGCGCCACGAAGAGGAGATTATCCAGCTGACAAGTCCTCACCTCCGCTCTCCACGTACTCTGCCTGCGCAATATTGGCTTTCGGATGTCTGTGTTGGTGTGTGTAAAACCCAGCGAAAAACAACCAGGAGGGTGCAGCCACTCGCCCCCGGCTCCCCCTGCCCTGGTGCCCCCCCTGGTGCCCCTGCCCCAGCCCAGCAGGTATCAATGGGTCCCTTGTCACAAGTGCCACTGACCCCGGAGGGTCAGGCTGCTCCGAGCATCCCCGTTAGCTCTGTGCCCGGTGAAGGACCCAGCTCCAGGGACAGAGACGTGGGGCTGGAGCTGCCCTGTCCCACTGCCGGGAGAGCACAGAGCCCGGCCGTCCTGCAGCAGCCCAGAATTGTCAATAGAAGTGGAAGTGACAGGGTGTTTAGCAAACATTAAACCCAGGAAGCTTAAAAGGTCTTCCAGGATTATTAAATAAACATTTAGGGTGAGCGAGACGAAAGAATACGAAATGGTGAAGAAACTGTAAACACTCTGGAGCAGGCGGTTAGAGGCTACACCAATTCAGCTGGGTAGCACAATGTTTAATTATTAAAGCAGTATCACCCGTAATTATGCCTCAGCTCTCCGGCAAGCATTAATTCAAGGGGAAGGACTTTTATAAACATTTAGGCTGATATTAACATTTTATTAAGACCATTCAACATTCAGCTCTAAACAGGCCGATCCTCCTGCCTGCGGCCGCAGTGTGCCAGCCTGATGGAGCGGGGCCACCACAGCCCACACTGGCCATGGTTCTCCCCGTCCCAGGCTGGGACCACGGTCATTAGACCCGTGTTGGCCCCCACACAGGTCACTGGTCCCTGTTCCAGGGAGGGAACAGGGGTCTCCAGGGGGATGAGGAAATCCTACCCATCGTGGAACAGAAGTGGGGTGCTCGGCTCACAGCCACTGAGTGGACAGGGACCCCCACCAGCCAGCACTGCCAGCTTGGCAAGGACAGCTCAGCCATTGCCATCACACAACCACTCCCTAATTTACCTGGGAGCTCCCACAAACGAGCTCAGCCCTCTCCGAATCAGTGATCTACCCTTCTGTACAATAACTAGGGAGACTGTCCCACCCTTGAGGATGACTGACTTAAAGGCATCACATTTGCATTTGCCTGAAGGAGCTGCAGTTCGTTATTTGTGGTGTTTAATGTAGTTCTGAGCACCGTACACGAGAGACCGTGCACGTGCTCACTACCCTGCCAAAGACAAATGCCCCAATCTCTTCATTTCTTTTCAAGTAACAGCAGAGATACTCGGTCCCCACCATCCTTCTGGGGCTGTAATTTATTTATACACAACACTACACCTCCTAGTAAATTAATCTCTCAGCCACATTAATAACTCAAGAGTTTGGAGAAAGTCAGATTGAGGTAGCGAACTGCAAAAGCAGAGGTTGCTGATAGAGTAACGTGCCCCAGGATGAACCAAGCAAAGAAACGCAGAACAGTTTTACTAACTGAACCCTCACATTTAGGGTTTGTGGTGATGGCTTCAGAGAAGCACAGGGAGCAGCTGCTCAGCAGCGGCACTGGACCCCAACACACACAGGAGCCCCCAGAAAATCAGATCTGGTTTTGTCGTATCTGCCCTGTTGCTGCTTGTGAAACACCCCGTGGTGGCACAAAGTGACCTTCCAGTATCTGCTCTGTGGCACGTGCCCCTGCCCGGAACAGGAGCTGCAGTCTGAGAGCAGCCCATCCTGGCCATAAAAAGGCATGAACTCGGGTTTGTACAGCAAAAAGGTCAGCAGCTCAGTCCTCCAAAGCGCGGCCAGGCCTGGCACTGAGAAGAGCCGCGGAAGGGACGCTGTCTCGGTGGGGATGCCAGTCTGCAACCTGGGGTGCATCCCCTCGGGCACAGCTCCCTGTGGAGTGGGAAGCAGGTCATGAAATGGCCACTTCAATTTTTGCCCACATTGCAGGGAACAATGCCCTTGAACAATCTCACAAACGCAGCGGGACAGGCGGGTGAGAGCATCTTTTCGGGTACGTGTGGGATGAAGGCAGAGCACACCCACAAACACCATGTGTGCCATGCGCCACTCACTCATCAGATGCTGCTTCCTGTTGCCCCCAAGAGACCTTTCTGCTCCGAATTGGGTCTCACACATGCAAAGCATCCACTCGGGGTCTCGAATGGAGCCATTCCCTGCACCTCCAGGAGGGGGGGATCCCCAGGAGAGGGAGCAGCCCCAGCCCACACGGCTGCCCTCAGGTATGGCTCCTTCCAGCCACATCCTGGCCTCCCTCCGCCTCCCTGCTACAGCAGCGCCTTGGCAAACGTCTCCTCTTTGTCTCTAAAGGAAAAACGTTACAGACAGCAGGGAATTTCCAGGCTGTGCACATTTCTGCAGAAAAGCGGGACTGTTTGCCCGTTGCTGGCAGCTCCCGGGCTCTTGGCAGGCTGCGAGCGAAGCCGGCGGTGCCCCCGCGCCGGTGAGACAGATCCATCACTCGGATGCACCCGGAGGAGCGGGGCCAGGACCCCCCGACGCTTGTGGTCCCTGGCACGTCCTGCGTCGATGGCAGGGGAAAGCAGACCCCCTCCCGCAATGCAGGCAGCGTTCCTGTGGCAGGATGCCGGTCCAGCCGGGATTCCAGCCTCCGCCGGGAAGGTCTTGAAACAAAGCCCTCATTTTCCAGAGGCTGGGAGGTTTCCACAGAGCAGCCGGCCACCCTGGCAGGTTGATCTGCATTCCCTCTCCTCCGGCCCCCTGGGACGTGGCTCTGCTTGGGGAATCCATGGGCTGCAGAGCCCCCAGACCCCACACATGGGTCCCTGGGACATGGGCGAAGAGCCGCACCGGGCAGAGCCCCAGCCCCAAACCCCAGCCAAGAGGGACACTGGAGCATGACTTGGACACCTATGGACCATCAAAAGGGAGCAGCTTTGCCAACGGGCAGCGCGCTCAGGGGCTCAGACGGGATTAGCTGTGGAAGAAACAGTAATAAAAAAAATGCCTGTTCCCTCACAAAACAGATTCTAAAAGCACTTGCTAAAGATGCTGGAAGACTTTTCCCCCCACTTGATCCCTCTGTGTCGGCGCCGCTGTGGCATGTGCAGGGCTTGGCTGGGACAGAAGAAAGAGCCTCTGCGTCAGGGAACAACGGTTTCCAAAGACAGCTCGGGGTGGAGGTTGGTTTTAATTACACGTGCATGCACATCGTTTTTAAGGGTCACTCAACATGATTCGGAGAGAAAGCAGGAGTAGCCACTGAAACACAGTGGGGCATTTTCTCTGCCATGCTCCTGGGGCTGGGAAGGGAAAGGAGTGTTTCCCTGCAGCTTTGGAGAACCTTTCAGAAGAGACCTCCCTGCTCACCTGGCAGCCCCTCACCACCCCACCCAGAGGTGGGACCTTTGCGTCCATCCTTTCTTGATGGATCTTTTTTCCACAAAAGTGTCTGAAAAGAAAGGAACCGTTTCTCTCCCACTTCCTGCTCTGTTCATCATCTCGGGACCGTACAACTCCCAGCTCCCGCTCTGTACGTCTCTCCTGGCCGGTGCTTCGCGTGGCCACAGGCGGAAAAACACCCCTTGCTTTGCAGGGGTTTATCTCCATATTAGAGCATAGACATCTTCCCTGTTTGTGTACCGATCTGCAGGAGCTCCTGCCTCTCCTGGGGGTCATTAGATCCTCAGTCAGGAACGTGGAGAGTTGGCAGTATTGTGGCACCGGCACGTGCCCAGGCACAGGCTGGGGACCCCCACGGGCAGGGGGTTACGATGGGAGATACTGCTCGGCCCTACCCGGAGAGACCAGCCAGCTGGAAGGGACACCTTCCCTTCCAGACACTGTCCCCAGGTACCTGGAGGAGCTGGGGCACATCACCCCCTCCTCCTGCCCGCTATGAACGGAACCCCACATCAGACACACCAGGCTGGTATCTGCTCTTCTCCAGGAGAAACCATCCCCAGTTGCTCAACTGCTCTTTCCAGCATCGCATTTCCCAGCAGGGGTCACAGCAGAACGCAGCCTGCCAGCAACGTAAAAAATTAATTGAGGGATGGAAGATGACTTTGGTATAGCATGAGAGAAAACTCTATTTGTTTATAGCTTAACTACGAACTGGAGGCCAGAAGCTCAATTAACAGGCTGTACTCAACAGAAGGAATGCTGGAGCAAACAAGATAAACATTATTGGAAGGATAAATTGAGTCACAAAAGGATGATACTTTATTTTATGCAAGATTAATACTTCAGACAAGCCAAGGCTGCTAGGAAATCCGAGTGTCCTTGTCCTCCCAGAATCGCTGCTGCAGCCCCCACCCAAGTCAGAAGCAGTCTTCCATGGGGGGAGGCAATACAACGGGAGCATCACATCCCACAGACACCGCATTCCCATCTCTCAGAACACCCCACAGCCCCCACTGAGGCAAAACTGGAGGCTGTCTCCCAGCACAACAAAGCATGTCTTAGTTTAGACTGAAGATTTAAGCAAATGCTCGTAACTTAAACTAGAACTTACAACAATCAGTATTTGAACTATCTATAGTGTAAAGTGCACTCATGAACTGCACAAACACCAGTTTTTCTGCTCCTGGAGGACACTAAGTGTCCTGGAGGACACTAAGCCAGCAGACACACAGTTTCTGGTTTAAGCAGCCTCTCCAGCTTTCATAGTTCAGTAAATGTCTGTTTGCTCCTCCATACAACCCTGCACAAGCACAACTCCAATCTCTCAGGTGCTTTCCCTAGAACTTACACTTAATGGATTTCAGGTTTCCATAGACTTTTCATCAGACAATAAATATAAGGACAACAAATACATAAAGGAACCAAGTTTGTACGTTTTCAGTAAACACATTGACTGGCTCCCTGTATCCTTTAAACCCACCTGACGCTCATGCTTTGGTTTGTGCTACAGCAGACCCAGCAGGAAAGCAAAGAGCCAGCCTTCACCCCAACTTCTGAACCACCCCAGACACCAGCTCTGGACTGGGAGAAGGAGAGCAACCAACCCACAGCACCAACCCTACCTGCTCATGGTGCCAACACTGCCACAGCCAATACCCCTGGCCCAAAGTGCTGCAGACAGGGAGAACTTGCTGGTTCCCCCAAGCGATCAAACCTCCCACCCACAGCTGGGACCCCTTCTCACCACTTGGTCATTCCTCACCTGGTGGGTGAGTAAATTACTTAGATCAAAACGACCTGGGGGCTGACAGCAGGAGAGGCTGGTCCAAAAGGACAGGAAGATCCTGGGCAGCGCATCTGCTCTCCCTGCGACCAGCTTCAGCCGTGGACAACTGTCGAGGAGGTAACGGAAAGGTGGTTCCTGCAGAAACACCATTTGCTACAAGGGGTTCACTGCTCTCCTTTCTCTGCTTTGGAGCAAGCTAAAATGAGCTTCAGCTACTTGGTGTACAACAGGGATATTTAGTGGGGAACTGTACAGGTAAAATACTGTAATACAGCAGCAGTAATTTGACATTAGATTTTTCTGCCTCCAACACCATGGATCTAAGATTTAAACTTTTACATCACCCCTCGTCAGCAGTAGTGGCGAGATGCTGTGTCTCACAAGGAGACAATGCGCTGGGGCCCTGGGATGTCACCACCACATGGAATGAGTAATGCAATCGATATGGAACAGGCAATAGTAAAAACAACTTTCAAAGAAAAAAGGCATTTTATTGAGGGGTTTCTTGTTCCAATCATAGAAGAGAGAAGACAGAAGCCATAATGTGTTTATATCAACCACAAGTTTAAAACAAAGTAAAACAATCAAGTACAGATTTCTTCATCAAAATACACTGTGAGAAAAGCTGCGGTGCTCTGCTGCTCCAGGCCTGGCCTCGGGCAGGAGGTTCCCACGGGCAGCAAGGTCTCCCCGCTCCGCTCATGGGCCGGCTCCTGCGCCGAGCACCGATCCTTACCCGGGCTGCGTGCTTCTGTGCGCTCCGGCACGATTATATTGTCAGTGGTCGGCCTTCAAGCAATAGCTTGCGAGTAGCTTGAGCTGTTCTCCTCCCATCTCCGAGGTAAATGAGCCCAGCAAAGCCCTCACACCAGAGCAGATCTCTGCCAAGCACATACCAGCCCCTCCACCCCTTTCCTCCCGGTACCCACGGCTGTGCACTTGTACAGACTGGGGGAGCTGGGGACACAGGGCTGTTCCTCACACACGGGAACCCCTGCCCTCGCTGCTCTCCTGCCCCCGCCTCTCTTACCTCCTCCCGCACATGGGTCCTGCTCAGCAGCACCTCCCCAGAAACCTGGGAACCAAGCACTTTCCCAAAAAGTAAATCAAAATGCCAAGCCCCACAGCGTTTAGGGACACCGCTGCCCTTTACTCGCTGCCCACTCAAGACAGCCTTTGGGCGAGGGTGCGCAGCTCCCCCCAGCCCCAGCCCCGCACAACCCACCCCGTCCAGCCCTCACACCCCCAGACCTCCTGGGGAACCCCATCAGCAGAGGATGCTCCGCAGGACAGAGTCTCCCGGTCTCAGCTCCCGTGGCAAGGATGTGTCACTGGGGCGTTGAGGCTTGGCCCGTGAGAAGCACCTTCCCTTCCCTGTGCCAGGTCCCAGCTCTCTGGACATGCCAGTGGGATGCTGTCGGGGCTCAGGACGGTGGGAGGCTGAGGCAGCGTCTGCTGGGGGGGGTGAACCCCCAGGCACGGTCCATCACCCTGGGTCCATGGACTCTCAGATAGGCAGTAACTGCCAGATTTTGCCCCAGGCTTTTGTTTGCTGCTGTTCTCTACTGTGATTTTCACTGGTTTTTACATTTTCTCTTTCTCTAAACTTCCAAACAGAAACACAGTCCCCTCTCATCTGCCACACTTTCCTAAAGTGACTATCTAAAATAAAACAAAATGTAAAGATACCTTAACTGCTTACAATGTGATGTGACATCCAAGGCATTTCTTTTAGTGCTGTTATTTTTATCGAAAGCCTCCACAAACCAAGAGAGCAGGAAGGAAGCGGAGGGACAACCGGCCGACCTCCCCACGGGATCCACGCAGCACCGACCACAGAGCAGTTTGGCGACAGAAGGGTAAAATTACTTTCCAGACACATGGAAATGTCCGAAATACCGTGTCTGAAGTACGTTGTGCCAATCTGCTCCGATGGGCTTTTCAAGGACAAACACGAGGGGTGTTGGAAGTAACTGATGGAGCAGCTAGTCACATACAGCTGTATTATGCTTTAAGTAGGCAATCACAGTGATAATTTGTTCTCCCCAGGGGTAGCTCTGAGGCGCGGGGGCTCCTCAGCTCCGGGACAAGAGGCTGAAGGACCACACTGCCCTCGCAGGACGTCGCAGAACTGAGCTACTTGTGCAGAAAAAAGCAGCAGGGGTATTAATAAACACGTGGACACGGTTCCATGGCCTGTGCTGCAGCAACGGGGAATCCTGCCCTGTCCCCTTCGCCTCACCCCGGATCCCGGCTCTCAGGCTCCAGACCCACCGGTGGAAAAATCAGGCTTCCTGAGCAGCGAAGGCTGCCAAGGGCTGCAAGTGGCTCTAAGCACATGCGAACTGGTTTGCTCTTTGATTTGATGCTTCCTGCTGAAATATGCATTTTTCAAACAGTAAACAAGAGCCCGTTACCCAGCAGGTTTCCAGAGGTGGCCAACAGGACACCCACCAGCAGCGTGGGCATGGAAACCCACCCCAATTAAATGTAGGAGCATCTCACTCTGACACAGAAGCAATTCCTCCCGTGCTGCCCCCCGGCCATTGGGGGCGATCCAGGGGGGTCTGTCCCTGTCCCAGTCCCCATGGGGCTCCGCTGGGCACTGTTGCTGCAGCTGCTCCATGGTCACCAGCCCCTCATCCCCGCGGGGACCGGCTGCACCACGACCTGCTCCTGATGGGGCTGGGTCTGTCAGCTCTCCCCAGCTTCACCTCATCCATCTGCAACAGTAAAGCCTACGGTTTACTTATTTCTTTAATTCACTGATAAAGCACATTATCTACAATGATTAATTTTGCATCAAAGAAACAACACTACTACAAATGGTGGCCTAAGACAACCTAGTGGGCCTTTCTACAGAATTCACGTCCTAAATTCCTCTCTCTGTTCACTGTGACACATCACTCCTCAGTGTGCTCAGCTTCTTCACGCAATTCTTCTACAACCAAGTCCACAGCTCCATCCCCACGTGGGGAATAAGCAACACTCCCAAGCTAAAGAATAATTAATTTACCAGCTTTGAGTGGGGTTGGTTTAAACCTCAAAAATGAGGATTTGTTATTTCACTTAACCGCAGTACAACAGGATTATCTCAGATCACAAGATATTCATTCTTTTGGAGTAATCGTGATTGATGAGAATGCTGAATGGAAGCAGGAGAGTATAATTAACGTGGAGCAATGCGGGTTTGTGGAAAAGAGAACTTGTCCAATTAATGGAATAATGAATTTCAGCTTGGTCGATAAATGTAATCATTTGGATGCAATATTCTTTGTCTTTCATAAACTATTTGACCTCACACTAACATGACATTTTGATTAAGGAAAAAAAGCCCAGAATGATACAAAGCCAAGCTGTCACACATTAAACAGAGAAAAACCTGGAAACTGATAGGTCCCCCAGCGATGGCAAGGAGGGAAAGATGAAGACGATGCACTTCCCGCGGCACTCCATCAGGACCAGTTCTCGGCCTTCCACAGTCTGGTGTTTTGCCAGCAGCACGAAGAAACTATAAAAATATCACTGGTGAAGTTGGGGAGTGTCACATGCTGGAGGAGCTGGTGGCGAGCTGTCCCCAACGGGGTGACCCAGGATGCTGTGATGGCTGGCAAACGGGACGCAGTTCTTCGTGGCCAAAACTGAACCAGGCGTCTGGGCAGAAGCAGCGCCAGCCCCGCGGGAACAGGAGGTGGTGGCTGGGGATGCTCTGTGGGATGCCACAGTGGCTGGGGACCGTGTGAGCCCGGAGGCCACCCCATCCCGCCAGACAGGACCATGGGGACCGGGAGGTGGGAACAGGAGCAGCAGTGTGGCCCCCAGCTCAGGGGGCTCGGCCAGCTCGGCTTGCAGGGGCCAGGCAGGCATCCCAGTGACACATTACAGGAGATGCTGGTAAGGGGGGGCTCCCCAGTCCAGGCGATCAAGGTACCACGAGGACCCCAGGGTTAAGGCTTAAACTAAACAGGTTTAGGCTACAGTGGGATTTTTTTACACTGAGGGCAATTGGCTACCAGGAGGTTTTATCAGAGGAGGTAATGGGTTCTCCACTACTCGTTTATTAACTTTTATTGTGAGGATGGGATGTTTTTCTAACTGGCCGGCTCTGGCTCAAACAGGACTTAGTTTAGGGTGATCCTGCAGCCACGAAGACGGGAGTAACATGGTCACAAGGGTCCTTTCTGCAACCATGTGATCTCTTGACAGCACTTTACACCCCTCCGCTTGCCCTCTGTACCTGATAGGTGCTATTTAAATGAATGTACAATCCGTACAGCAATAGCTCTTTGGATATTGCAGACGTAAATCACGTGTGACCTCAGCAACCGTTGATGCACGCGTGTCACCCTTGCACACCCGGGCGAGCGGGAAAATGCCGGCAGCAGGGAGGTGGGAGGGCTGGGGTCGGCGAGGGGAGCTCTGAGGAGCACGAGGAGGAGCAGGAGGGTTCCGCATCCCCCGCGGCCGAGGAGCAAGGCCAAGCTGCCATGCGGGGCTGCGCGAGGTCCAGGCGGCGGCTCTCCCGCCGCCCACCGCATCACTTGAAAACGGATGGAAACGTCGGGCAGTCGGGAGACTTCATCTTCTTCATGAACTTCTTGAACTCCTTGTTCTTCTTGTCCCACTTGTAGATGGCCGTCAGCAGGTACTGGGTCTTCACCTGGCGGCCCATGATGAGGAAGTAGTGGCCGAGGTTGTCCAGCTGATGGCAGGGGCAGTCAGCCCCGTTCTTCAGGAACAGCACCAGCTTCTTCAGGTTCTTCTTCCGGATGGGCCCCAGCTTCAGCGCCTTCCTCTTCCGTGGGATGATCATCTTGTCCCCGTTTTCCTTCTTCACTTCCTTTATGGTCATCTTAAGAGCTGAAAGACAAGCCAGGGAAAGGGGGAAAATAAAATGACTCCTGAGCAGCCTTCGCTGGCACAAAGCCTTTGCTGAGCAAGGCTGGGGGTGGGGGGGCACCATCACTGCCCCCCAGGATGCAGCAGCCCCTGCCCAGCTGCAGACCCCCAGACACCGGCCCCGCTCCCTCTCGGCACCGTCACCCAGTGACGGTGACACCAAACCCCTCACGCCTGAAGAGGAGCCCGGGAGAACACCGAGGTGAAACAGCGACATCTCTGTTCCCCTTCCCCCAGCAACACACTGGCTGCTTTCCATTTGAGGGAGACTGGTCCTCCTGGTGACAGGCTCTTGGCTAGCAAAACCTTAGCTGGGCAAACAAGATGATTTCCTTGCTCTAGACCCATGGAGAGGCTCTTGAAAGGGCCATTTGAAAGGTCAACTTGGCTTCTCAAGCATTTGTTTGTGGTCACTCCTGGCCCCAGCTGCCCGTGAACAAGTTTCCCAGCACGGAGCACGGAGCTGGAAGCCCCTGGCAAACAGCCGCGTGGAGGGGACTCGCACGGAGCTGCCACACGCCTGCACCTTCCCAGGAAGAGCGGAGTTAATCCCATACAACTTCCATGGAAAAATATTTTCCTCTTTGGGTTCAGCATTTTCCCCGAGTTAATCGCAACCCGAATTAAAAAAAAAAGTTAACGTTCCTTTGCCACGACCATGAAGAGGAATTTAGTATACATGGGAAAAATGATGAAAATGTGTTGTACATTAAAGTATCACTTCTGTGCCATTTGGCTCTGCCTCATTTTTGGGGAAAAGCACATATGGCCAAAAATTACTAACATATTTTCATCATTTGGGAGTTTACTTCAGAACTGCAGATAAATAGTGCTGGGATAGGTGATTAATTGTCTGCTGTCCCTTCCCATTTGCCTGCAGCAGTCGGCGTGCAGAAGCCTTTGGCTCTGGCAGGGAGATGGGTCCCCGCAGCATCGTTCCTTGAAGTCTTGCTCTGCTGGAACTTGTAGCAACGAGCACACGTTGCTTTCTGGAGGGCAGCTCCGCTCACCGTTCCAGACACGAACGGCAGCAGGACAGCCTGCCCGACGACAACCCGGGACGGCAGCAGAGTCTCCGCGTCCCCCTGGTGCTCCCAGCCCCTGCGCTGGCAGCGGCAGCAACAGTATTTATCTGCCCCTGTGCCAGAAACACCCGCTGTGTTTGCCAAGAGCTCAGTCGTGTTATACTGTTACTGTACAAGAAAGTAATCCAGGACTGGAAACCTAAGTGAAATTTTCATTCCATCTGTTTTCCAAATTTAAGATGTTTAAGAAGCTAAAGAGACATGAGCTTTAAGGAGCTAAAGACGCTGAACCAGATCAATTTGCAACAAATCTGGAAAATGGAGCAAGTAGTTTTCAGGCAGCTCTAAGCTCTGTGACATTAATCGGGCAGCAGCATCCCTCAATATGAACCTCAATTTCTTTATCCGCTCTGACTTTGAACTCTTGCACTAAGCGCGGCGGTTGCCAGTGCAGGAGGAACGGCATAACACCAGTAATAAGAGACTTTTTCAAAACGGCTCATTTGCAAATTGCTTTGCTGTGATCGCTGCAAGTTTAGATCCTTGTTGCTGGAGGAAGAAAACAATCTGGCAGCCGGCAGAGGTGCTGTTCTGCTCCAAGTATCAGACAAAGAAGGGCTGGTAACCCTGTGCCGGGGGAGCAGCTCCCGTCCCCGCAGGGCAGCCTGAAGGGCCAGGTGCCGGTGCCTTGCTACGGACGGAGCCCTCACGTGAGCAAAGGGAAATAAAGAAAGTAATTACAATCATTGCTCAGTTTTCACCCATCTGCCAGTGACCTGGTCCCCAGCATCCCCCTGCTCCCCTGCTGGGGCCACCCTCTTTACGCTCAGACCCGCTTTCCAGGCGAGACTCCCAGGCAGGAAGGACTCGTTTCTCAGGGGGGCCACCGAGCGACTCGCCGCGCCTGCAGCCCTCCCAGTGTCCCCCCGGCCCCAGGAACCCCCCCATCCCTGCCGCGGGGAATGGCTCGAGTGGGACAGGTTGAGTCTTGGCTCCAGGATCCAAAGGGGCTGCCAAAGCAAAGTGCCTCCTCCCTGGGAGCCCTGGCCTTTCCGCCCCCCTGTGCCCCAACATGCTTTCCCCCCCAGGGAAGCACATCTTGCCCTTGGCTCTCAGGTGACACTCACAGGTTCCAGCACAACCTCTTACCAAACCCTCACTAAATTGCAGTCACATCTCCTCACCAAACGCACTCAACACCTTCCTCTTCAACCCAAGCTCCTGGTAGTCAAAGCCTCCACCCTGTTCCCGAGGATGCTGGCCGAGGCGCTCACAGGGAAAGGCTCTCGCTCCCTTCCCTGCGAGCACCCGCAGGCAGACAGAGCCTCAGGGGCTGCCAAGAGACCACGAGCTTCCTTGTCTACAGGAGCACCAAGGGGACCAGGGCCGAGTCCGGGCCACACCAGGAGAGGTGATGGCAGAGGAGCCCATTCTCTGCCACCCCAGCGCTGGTGGCCAGCTGGTGGCCAGCTACAGCCAGGACCACACATAAAACCAGGAAAGTCCTTTCCAGCCAGGCATTGTCTTCACTCTGCTTGCAACATTGCCAGTGTGCTGAGACACCACGCCGGATCCGGCGCAACACAGTGCCAGGGGAGCAGCATCCTCAGGGATGCTGCACACCCCCCTGGGACATCCATGCCCGCAGGGACGGGGACAGGGACTGGCCAAGCAGGACCCTCTCCCCTCCAGCAGTGCCCTGGGCCGTGCGGCTGATGGTGCTCAGGGCAAGGGGGACTCCTGCCAGGCACAGGGAGAGGTTCTCCTTGTGTGCCATACCTGGTCCCAAAACACCTTTCCCTGCCAGTGCGGCCGGCACATCTGCTCGCAGGCAAGTCCTGGCCAGAGGCCCCTAGCACAAGCCAGCATCCAGCTGCCCACTTCAAAGGCTCTTCCCAGAAAACACAGAAGTGAAAGCATTAGTCAGGCTGGGAGGGAAAAACCAAAACACAACAAAGGCAGATTTCAGGATTTAATTCGGGACTCGGCAGCCCTCGGCCACGTTGTGTTTACAGCAGCAGAAATCCTCCCGGGTGCTAAACCCACACGTGCCCTTCCTCAGCCCAGCTGTCAAGAAGCTGATGTCTGCCCAGGCACGAGCCACTCACCAGTGCTTTGCTGGCCAGGAGAGCCAGTGCCAGAAGCCCAGCACGGGCACCGACCCTGTCACCAGTCCTTGCCCACTGCCGCAGGGAGCTGCCAACACCAGAATCAAATACAACCCTCCTTCCCCCAGCGTCCTTGCTCCCAACACAACACCACAGCATCAACCAGCCCTGCCTTCTCCCAGGGCACCATCCAGCAGGACCATGCCACCAGCAACCACCGGAGTAGGGAGAGAAGGCCAGCATGGACATCCTCATCCCCTCTCCTTGTCCCGAAGCCACCTTGCGCTTCCCTCTGGGCTGCTCCGATACCAGGATGCCCAGGGCGGACGCGTGGGAGGGATCGTGGTGGCTCTGGATGCTCAGCTGCCCCATCCCCAGCCGTCAGCAGAGGGTCAGACCCAGCCCTGGGGGGAGGCACCCCTTACACCAAGCCAGGAATTTGGCCCCAATGACAAACAGCTCCTATCAGATGGCAGCACAGCTCTGCTGTCTCTAATGCAGAGAGAGTAGGGAGCGCTGGAGATATAAAAATGTCTTTTTTTATTTCTGCTAATATGAAACAGGGTGTATGAAAGTGTTTGCTCACTTGGAGTGAAATTACTCTTGGCAGCAGCAGCTCCAAGTGCAGCAAAGGCCCCAAGAAGCTGGTCGGGGTCCAGCCTGACAAAGCACAACCTGAAACAATTCTTATCCATGTCCCTACAGCTCCAGCTTTCCAGTCCCGCTCCCAGCGAGGGCAAAGAGGAAACGCAATCTCCCAGGCAAACTGGGAGCACCCCGTGAGTGTCCCCTGGGAGCAAAGCACCCTCCAATACCAGCACCAGGCTCAGGCATGCTCCCCGTGTCCCTGAGGACTGTGCTGCACTGGAGGGGCCCTGCTCACTGCGCCACCACTGTGGCTGTGCCCCGCAGGCACCTAAAAACCCCCTTTTTGAGCACGCGGGAGCCTGGGAGCGGGACGCTGTCCCTGCTGCTCTCCTGCCTGCACAGGCAGGGGCCCCACGCCAGCACTTCAGGGGCAGGGAAGGGAACGTGAGAGAAGGGAAAGCTCTGCTGTTCCTTCGGCCTCATTGCTCCTTCCTTTAGAAATCACTCAGGAGGAGGAAACCTGCCAGAAGACACATTAGGGCTGTAACAGGAGAAGGCTGCAGGCAAGGAGCTGTCAGTCACAGGGAAAAATAAACAGCGTGTATTGATTGTACTGCAGTCTCCAGCGCAGAGAGCCCCTTCAGCAGGATCCCCTCAGACCCCAGAGAAAGGGCAGAAACAATAAATAAAATCACCAAGAGAAACAGAGAGGAATGAACTCCAGGGCCAGCTCCACCAGCATGAGGGGTGAGGAGTAAACCCTGGCTGCAGTCCCGGGGGGCTGGAGGAGGCAGCTGCTGGGGGCACCCGAGGGCGATCTCACACTCCATCATCCACCCACCCATCCATCCATCCACCCACCCATCCATCCACCCACCCATCCTCCTGCACACCTGAGACGCACCAAAACTCAAACTGCATCAGCTCACACATACCTGGCCCAGCCCCAACACTGCTCCATGTCCCGGGCGAGGGTCCCTGCCCCACTGATGCCCCACTGACACCCCCTGCCCCACACTCCCGCAGCCCCGCTCCCAGCCACAGGGGATGGGCATGGTGCTCCTCTTGTCTTGTCTGTACCCAGCCACTGGGATGCAAATGAAACCTGCAGGAACGTCGCTGAATCGGTGTGGGACCCACCAACAGCCGCCCCGCACAGCACACGCTCGTTTAAACATTTACTGTAGGAGCCCGGCTTTGATGAGGGTCTGTAACCTGTCAGCTGCCAGTGTTTACCTTGGTGGATGTGCATGAGAAACCTCAGCCTGAAGGGACAGGAGTTTATTTTAGTGCCAGATAAACAGCTCTCCTTGAGAAATCACCCCATGACAGTAACCCCCAAGACTAAACAAAGATCCCAGGACCATGCACTGTGCTTTGAGAAAACTTCCTGCAGCCGAGGCCTCCTCCACTGACTCCTCTCCATCCCCTGGGACATCCCCGAGAGCTCTGCTCCGCTCTCCCTTGCAGGGCACAGGTAGGACCCGTACCCCGTCTCTGCCCTGCTCTCGAGTACAGGGTAGCGCTCTCTGCCCACTCGCCGCAGCCCTGCCCCGGGAGCCGCCTGCCAAGAAATATTTCCATCCTCTGGATGCTGTCACCACAAAATTTCCCAATAACCAACTTACCCTCTGGGCAAGTCAGTGTCTCAAGCCACTCCACCGAGGCTGTGAATGCTTCTGGCTTGGCCTCTGCTCCCCGTTGTGTAGCTGTCCCAGAGCACGGGGGGGATACTTAGCGGCAGAGACTGATGACAACCATGTGGTTAAACTCGCGTTTCCCTTCCCAGCACTTGCCCCCCAGCAGGACACCACCTCAGCTTGCTCCTCGCGTGCCTCCGGGGAGGTGACAGGGATCGCAGTGACCTGCTGGCAACGGAGCCACCGCTGCCACCCGGCCAGTACCCCTCCGGGATAGAGGTCCCCAAGCCCAGAGCCACCAGACCGGGATGATGCCTCTGTCACCACAGACCAGGGCACAGAGCCCCTGCCCCAAACAGGGGCGCTGGTCCCAGACCCACTCACTCCCTCCCCAAGGGCCAGGAAGGTCCCCGCAGTCTCTCCCCACGGATGCACTGGGACAGGGGCAGGTCCCATGCGTCGTCTCACGCCTGTGTGGGACACAGCTCGGAGTTCTGTCTCACCCATCGCCGAGCACTCGGCCCAACAGCCGGGAGAAGAGCGCGTCCCGCTCCCCGGCCGGGCTGCGTGCAGGATCGGTGCCCCCTTACCCGACCCTGCTGGAAACACGCACATTCCTGGGAAACTATTACGGGGGTGTTCCTGTTGATGCTTTTCCCTGTTAGAAAAAGTCTGCGCTGAACTTAGGACTTTTTGCATTCCATATCTGCAGGAGAGTGGAGAATTCATTTCCAGCAGAAAGGGTAATACGCCGGCATGCAGAGCAGGTTTGGGTTTGCATAGCGCACTCTGGCACAGGGCACATTCAAGTGCTAATCCCCGAGGAATGCACACCTTGTTCAATATGCCTTTAATAACCTTCCGGGAAAGTTACATACACCAGCAAGGATGTCAAAACCAGTTAATTCTGGGTTTGATCTGAGAAAGCTAATATTTTTCCCTGTGATACTCTTTCTCTAAATGAAGGTCTGTTTACCTATGATTGTCTGACTCACTCACTCAGTCATAATATATTTAGGACACAGCTTTCAAGTAGCTCTGCATTATTTAAGCTCACTGCTTGGCCCCAGCTAGACAAGGGCTGGCTTTGGGTTTTTACACCTGGACTTGACAAGAGCAGCATAACTTTGCTAAAAAGAAACCCAGCAGTACAAGCAGTCTGGAGGAAGGAAGAAGCTGCTTTGCTCCTGCATGACTGCAACCAGAATAAGGGTCCATCCCATACATCGTTCCTGCAATTGCAAACAGCAAATGCAGCCAGAGAGAGAAGTGAGAATTTGTGAGAAGAACAGCTCTGCAGACCCCAGGGTCAGTGAGGAGGGAGGGCAGGAGGTGCTCCAGGCGCCAGAGCAAACTCCCCTGCAGCTCATGGAGGTCCATGGTGGAGCAGAGATCCCCTGCAGCTCATGGAGGTCCATGGTGGAGCAGAGATCCCCTGCAGCCCATGGAGGTCCATGGTGGAGCAGAGATCCCCCTGCAGCCCATGGAGGTCCATGGTGGAGCAGAGATCCCCCTGTGGCCCGTGGAGGACCCCACACCAGAGCAGGGGGATGCCCGAAGGAGGCTGTCACCCTGTGGAGAGCCCGTGCTGGAGCAGAGGCCCAGTGGGGGAACCCACATTAGAGCCATCTGTCCCTGGAGAAGTGTACCCCTTGAAGGGACCCACACAAGACAAGAGCATGGGAGGGAACACCAAGGTTGAGTTGCAAATGCCCCTGAGATCACCAAAGAACAGGCACTGCCACTTCTGCCCCATCCCCAGACCGACACCTGGTCCTGCTGGCAGCTGGGGCTGGTGGCAGCAGCAGGGCCCCAGAGCGCGGCCACTTTGGTGGATCCCGCATTTGGGCCCCGTCCCGCGGCGTTTCAGCAGCCAGGGCAGGAGAGACGCTCAGGGCCACCACACCACGGCCGGGGTGATGGGGGGGCGCAGGCACGGCCGCCGGTCATGCTCGGCATCAGGAGCCGGACACGTCCCATCCCGTCCCATCCCACCACCCGCCTCCACGCGCCGACACTGACATCTAGAGGCCCAGCCTCGGGTAAGGCCCGCGGGCAATGTGGCCACATCAGCCACACTGCTGGCCACATGGGTCTGGGGGCGGGCAGGGAAACGCAGTGGTCCCGGAGCTGGCCCATGGTGACCCCAGGAGAGCCCCCCGTGCCCCCAGCACCCCTCCTTACCAAACTCGCTGGCACACAGGTGCTCCACGATGGCCTCTGACTTCATCTCGTTGTCGCAAGGGGGACACACGGTCGTTCCTGGGAAGAGAAGAGAAGAAGTAGTGAGGAGCCAGCTCAAGGAGCACCGCGGAGCCGGCTGCCCTCGAAGAGGGCACACGCCAGGCACCCTGCCATGGGGTCCCAGCCCCAAGGGACAACACCCTGCCGGGGGTCAGGAGCCATCCATCAGATCACAGGGCAGTGCTGGCCACCAGTGGCCTCCTGCCAGTGCTGCTGGTGGCCCCGAGGCCGGCACGGGCAGGGGCCGGCAGCTGCCAAGAGCGGGAGGACACAGCTGGCAAGGAGAGGGGTTTCCAGCGCCAGGCACTCAGCTGAGGGCAGCCACTTGCCGCAGGGCATGGCCCGCAGCCCACGGATGCTCCCTCCCCGTGGCGTGCCAAGGCGGGCACACGGTGGCCAAACCCGGTGCGGCAGGAGGACAGTGCCCAGGGGCTGCCCCGGAGCCGGGCAGTGGGGTCACAGCCCAGCTCGGCGCAGGGTCCCCCTCAGTGCCGGGGACCACCTCGCAGGCTGCCCGGGCATCACTTGGTGAGCCCCTCGCCTGCCTCCATCCCAACCTGCCCAGAGCAGCACTGCTTGGTGAGGGACCCGCACACCTCTTGCGTGTGCTGTTCCCTTCCAGAAGACCCTCCAGCACGATCCCGAGAACAAACATCGTCTCTTTTTTGTTTTCGGCCTGGCTACACCCTGCGGGGCAGCTCGTGGCTCCAGCGGAGGAGAGCCAGCTCTGCTCGCCAGCCGACATCCTCCTCTCGGGAAATGCCAGACCAGAACATTTCATCGGGATCCATCCTGAGAGGAAAGCTCACTTCACTCACAGAATAAAAATCTGTTTCCAGGTTCCTGTCTCCAGCCGGAGCAGAGACCACCCAGCAGCACAGACGCAGATTTGTGCTACTGGCGGATGAATTTATTGAGCTGGGAGATGCTGCTTCTGTTCCTGGTCCAGCAGGACGGAGGGTTCTTTCCCACACAAGGGAGTTATTTTCAGGGACGGTGCTGCAGCGGAACATCTGCCGGCCCCTGCGTGCAGACGGAGCTCTCGCCCCTTCCAGCCCTCAGCCTGGCCAGCAAAACCCACAGTGTTGGGAACAGAAAAAACAGAGGGGTGTCGCAGAGAGAGGGGTGCAGAGCCAGAACGGCTGGCGAGGGAGGCACGGCCTCGACCCGCGCCCACCACAGAGTCGAGTCTCCTCAGTCACAGACGCCCCACGGGATTTCAGGCGAGACATTTGATTTCTGTGGCTTGTTCTTCCCCTCTCATTCCCCCAAACCTGTTCTCTGCCAAATGCTAATTCCTGGGGTCAGGCACTATGTCTTTATTAATCACACATGCAGAGCAATTGGCCCTCCCATCACCCCGATGTGCCATTCACACGACGACCTTCGCAGTACCCAGCAGATGCCTTCACAGCCCCACTTCCGGTCCTTGGTACCCGTGAGAGCCCCCCATCACCTGCCTGACTCCCTCTTCCGAAACCCTAACGTGCAATTGCCACTTTTACTGAATTAACTTAGAGTGACACCGACAGGAGCCTTTGGGGACATGATGACATCCCCAGTGCTTTATTTTTAAAATCAGCAGTCAGAATATTTCCATCCAGGCTGTGCATTTAATGAGCTCGTGTTGAGGGAGAGGGGATGCTGGCAGGAGGGTGACAGCCCAGCGGTCTCTCCCTGCTGAGGTGCCAAGAGTTGGTTCCTGTGCTGGGGACCACCCTCGGGGACAGGAGGGGATACCTGCCATCCCTCATCTCCACACATCCCAGCGGGCAAAGCCTTCCACGTGCCTCGGCAGCCCAAGTGCACAGGAGGAGACTGGCCAAGCTACATGGGCCAGACAAACAACGTGGCAGCCACGGCTGCGGCTACCTCCTGAGCTTTCCAGGCAACCAAAGGGAAAAAAACCCCAAAATGGAAAATAAGACTCATTGTTCCCTGGTAAAATCCCAGGCTTTGTCTTAGCTGTATTACAGCAGCCCCTGGTAAGGCTCTGGCACTCCTGGGGTGGCAGGGACCCCTTCCCAGCAGGGACTCCCACCAGCAGCCATCCCTCCCACCGGTGACATGGCACACGTCTGCCCGCTGTGCTGCAGCTGTGTCCCACCAACGCGCCTCTTGCCACAGAGAAGATGGTTCCCTGCAGCTCCGTGATGTCCTGGGCAGGGCGAGCGCTGCCCGCTGCCCACTGCCCACCGCCGCGCCAGCAGCAGCCTCACCTGCCAGGGTAAAGCCCCCGCATGTCACTGTCACCCTGTGCCGGGACCCCCGTGGCCTGGCGAGTGGCCACAGGCACCCGAGCAGCTCCACATGTGGGGAGCATCCTCCATCCCCACCCCATCGCAGCACGGACCTGCCTGCAGGGCTGCCAGGGGACACTGTCCCATGCTGAGGGGATGGGAAATGCTTCTCTCCTACGGGACACCCCATCACACCAAGGTCAGGAACATGAACATCAGGGGCTCGACCAGCTCCCGCACAGCTCTGCGCCCCAGGAAAACTGCTATTCCGTGGAGCCACGATATCCTGAAACTGCCTGCCCTCCCAGTCCATCTCCTGCCATCAACAGCTCCGCTCCGAGCACAACCTCCGCCTGCTTCCAGCTCACTCTGTCCCTGCTGACCATTTTCTACCGCCTGGCTTTAGAGCCAGCTTACTCCAGGGGCAGGAGAAGGAATGTGTAATGCTATATTAATCTGCAACTCCCCTGATGCATCCTGTGGGCCTGCAGGCTTTACCGCCTCCTGCTTAAGGAGAAAGGAATTCAGCAGGTCAGCTCTTTGAGAGGCAGAAACAAATTCCAATTTCGAGGTGTTAATGGGGAAAAATACTGAAAGGGCTTGTTCTTATTAGTGCCCAGAGAAAAGGGGGGACACTGCTGGGTCCTGACCCTCTTCGAATCAACAGGAAACACACTCCAGGGCCCGAGACCAAAGGGGCTCCGGGGCAAACACGGACTGTGGGTCTCTGTCGGCAGAGCCCTGGGCAAGGGGAGGACCTGGCAGCAGGACGGGGGCTGAACAGCCGTGGCACCATCGTGCTCAGACGGGGGCACCCCTCGTCTGCACCGGGACCAAGCGCTGGGTCCGGCCCTGCCGTCGCTGCCACGATGCACAGATCCCACCTGGACCGTGCCAGCAGGAGACCCAGCTGCGTCCGTTCATGTTACAGCAGCAGCCAGTTAAGTTTAATTAACTTAAATTAACTTTAAATCTGCTCTGTCCACTCTAAGCTGGACACAAGAGTGTCCCAGCACACGGCTCATGGAGCTTCACCCTCTGAAGGTCACTCCTGGAGAACGCACGCCAGATCCCTCTGCTACAGCCGTGAAAGCCGGCTCACCCAGGGCAGAGCACCGGGGGGCTGCCCTCCGCACCTCCAGGAAGCAATTTCTAGCAAGATCGCTCGTCCCCTCACGGAGCGGTGCCCCAGCCGGCATGACGGGCACGGGGGGCTCGGCCCGACACCTCCGCAGCTGCTGGGGCTCAGCTATGGCACGTGCAAGGGTTTCCTCCTGAAACACTTCCAAGCAACCAGGGGATGTGAGGAACCTTATACTTTTCCATTTTTTCCATTTTCCACTGAATGATGAAGAGAGTTCACATTTGGACAACAATTTTCAAAACTTACTTTCTGTAAACATCCTTGCAAACAAACTGCTCGTTCAAAAGTGCTTGGGACATAAGTTTTGCGAAGCCATTTAGCAGACAGCGGTTTATCCAAGTGGCTGCAATACTTCCTGGCAGTGCTCACCCAGCTCCCATTTACGGGTCACTCCAAGAACAAGTTCATAAACCCTAAAGCTTGTGCAGGAGGAGGCTTCTCTGTACCTGAAACGGGACCTGATGTAATCCCCTGTAACAAAGCCCCTTTAGCAATGTCTGTGAAGAACACCATGGTGCCCCGATGCTGTGCCGGCAGGCGCGTTGGCAGCACCCAAAGAGAGCATTGACATCCCAGCCCGATGCTGCTGTCAGGACAGGTCCAAGAGGTGATCAGAAAGTGAGCTGTTAAACTGCACAAGGGAAAACTCAGCAGATGCTGCTCATCTAGAAGACTGTTCCCAGGCCTTGGGTCATTAATGTCTCTAAAATGAATGACCTGCAGACAGCTCAAACTGCCTCGGACCTTGGAAGGGGCAGCTCTACCGCAATGGCTCAGACCCAGCTGCACCGGGAGCACACTTGGCTGCAAGTCCCTGGGGAATAACAGCGGCCTTTGTACCCGCAGCGCAGGACGCGGCCGCGGTCTTGACCAAGGGTCTAGGTTCACACAGGACAGATGATTTTTGAGCCTTCCTGGTAAACAAAGAGCTTCCTCCAGCAATCGCATCAGAAAGCCCAAGCCACGGCGAGGAAGGCAGTGGGGCTGTGCCGCCGTCGGGGGGAGCAGCCAAACCTCACCCCAGGGTGGGCACAGGCTTCACACCCCACCTGCCTCCGGGCGCCCCTGCCGAGAGGTGCCAGAGCTCCCTGTGTGGCTCCAGAAGATGTCGAGCTCAATCCTCCCTCCCCACTGCCCCGTCCCCCCACGCCATCGCTCCCCCATGCCCTGCACTGGCTCCCGGGGACACCCCAGGGTGTCACCCCTCTGCTGCAGGACACTCTCCCCTCCTGCCCCATAACTGAAGGGCTCCCCGAAGTGCGAGTCCCACTGGGATGAGTGGGACAATGCTGCGCAGTCCCCACAGGCTGGGCGAGGGCTCCCCACCGAGCACCACGTAAAGCCTTTGTCTGCAAAGGTACCTGCAGGCGAGCGGCCATGGCAAAGGGCGACCATCCCTCCCAATGAGCCCCGGAGGCAGCACAGAAGCCACCGCAGCAGGTCAGCTCCACGCACGGCTCCTGGTCCCGGGGCTCCTCCCGAGCACCCGCACCGTGTCCCCCCTGAGTCCCTTGGAACAAGGCTCTGGAGAGGAAAGCGCTGCACTTTTCTAGCCCGCTGCCTTCTCCCTCTACAAATATCCCCCTCTCAAAGTGCCCGGAGGCAGGATGCCAAAGCGACACCAGGATATTTATTTCTTTTAAAAGTTTTCTGCAATAAGCCAGACTCATTGCAACTTGCACAAACAAGCCAGTCCAGCAGCAAACAGACCTCCCAAACATCATGAAAACAAACAAGAATCATGTCCACTTTCCCCAGTCGTTCCTTGACAAGCCTCCTGCCCCCTCACCAGCACCCGGGAGGGAAGGGATGGATCTCCACCCAGCTGCCCTGTTCTCCCCTAGGACGGCTCGGGAAGCAAGGTACCTCCCCAGGATTACTGTCACCATTTACTCTGGTCAGACAACGCTTTCTGCCGTGGGGACCACGTGTCCTGTTGCCACCAAGAACAGCCCCACAGGAGCCGGGCTTGGCAGAGAAGCTGCCGCCAGGGCAGTGCAGGACCTGGACGATGGAAGGTCAAGCCCTGGTCCATCAGGGGCCGGAGCCCGCCATGCCCCCGGCGATGGAGCTGGCAGGACGTCCTGCCTTCCTCGGATCAGGAGCACTCACAGAGCACCCAGAGGTTGGAGTTTTGCTGCTCTGAGAAGCAGAGCTCAGGTGAGCCTCCTCCTGCCGTGGGACACCCCTCAGCCCCACACAGCCCCTCACGGGCTAACGCCTGCCCCATCAGCTGAGAGGAAAGGGCCGGGAGCAGGGCTGGAGCGCTGGTCACACCATACCTTTGGGCCTGGAGACCTCGGTGGCATTGGGAGCCGTCATGGCAATGCAGACGTCGTCCTGGGGAAACTGGTCACACTTGAGCATCTCGGGCCAGAAGAAGCCAAAGAACTGCATGACGGGCTCGCAGGAGTCACGCACGGCCTCGCAGAGCCAGCGGCAGGGGTAGACTGGCCGGTCCAGGCAGACGGGGGCGAAGAGGGAGCAGAGGAAGACCTGGGTGCCCATGTGGCAGTTCTTGTTGAGCAGCGGCACCCAGCTGCTGGCCTGGTGCTTCACCTCCGCCATGGTCTCGTGGTCCAGCAGGTTGGGCAGCACCATCTTGTCGTAGCCCACGCTGTGGCAGAGCCGCAGGTCGGCGGGAATGGCCACGCACTGGTGGGGCTTGGCGTAGAAGCGCCCGCCGGGGTAGGGGCCCAGGTCGGACTGGTAGCTGACATAGTCGTACTCGCTGGCCCCGCCGCAGGCCAGCAGCCCGGCGGCTAGCGACACCAGCGCCCGCAAGCCGGCCCCGCGGGGCCCCCGCATGTTGCCCATCGCCGCGCCCGCCGACGGCGGCGGCGGCC
>JAOXNO010000016.1:5672713-5685762 GCA_028565335.1 Limnodromus scolopaceus
GGCCCTGCGCAGCCCGGTTCGCCCCGGCGGCGCAGCGGGGGCGTCCCCCCGCCACCTGCAGAGGGAGCGGGGCGGCCGAGCCCTGCCCGGACGGGGGGCCGGGAAGGTGCCGTGGGCGGCCTCGGGGGCACCGGGAGACCCCCGGGCTGCTTCCCCCATGTGCAACCCGGGACGTGGTAGGGATGGCCTCAGGCAGCCCTGGGAGGCCCAGGCACTGCTGAGTGGCCGTGCCCATCCATGGTGCAGATGTTTCTGAGAACCTGGACTGGAGTGTGCAGACCTCATTTCCCTGTGGACAAATTCCAACGAAAACTATGGTATTTGCAAAAAAAAAAAAAAAAAGGAAAGAAAACAAAAACCAGGAGAGAGAAAGAGTTCGTCTGTTTCTTAAAGAAGTATCGAGCCTGGGAAACCTGGAGGGGAAGCAGAAGCCATGCAACAGCAGCATCCACTGTTTCCCAGCAGCAGGGCCAGTCCCTCACCTTTCCTCGCAAGAAAAGGGCACGGGTAAAGCAGATCCACAGCATGGGTAAGGCAGACCCACGGCACTGCCTGCCACAGACCTGCCGTCCGGTGTCTGGCCATCGAGCAGCTCTGTCCCCTCTGTGCCCCTGTGTCCACATCCGATGGAGCTCTCCTGAGCTCCCTCCTCTGGACTCGCACAAAGCTCCCGTTACCCCCACTGCCTTTGGCTTAAACAGCTTGTGCTATTTAATACAGGAACTACACCTCATTGAGAGGTAAATGGAAGAGGCTCTGCAGCCTGGAAGCGTGAAAGAGCCACTTTCACCTGAGGGCCAACAGAAGAGAGAAGCCAGTTAGCGCTGCTAATGAAGTGGAGAATTCAGCAGTAAACAAGAGAAATCTTCACCGTAAGGTACCAGGAGCTGAATGAAAGAGGCAATTGGATGGAGCGGGCCCTCTCCTGCTGCTTGGGCTCAGGAGCAAAGCACCGATCACCGTTTGCGCCAAGAAACAGCTGCAAAATGGACTTCTCATCCCTTGGGAAAATCTAGCAGCCTAGAATTGCTTTTACCAAAATCAATTTAGAAACAGTGAAACATCTCGTTTTTGAGAATGTAGAAAATACAGCGCTGTCCCAGTGGCGTGCTATAATGTGGTGTAGAGAACAGGGCACTGATCTGCCCAAGGGCTGTTGGGATGAATTTCTCTCAAGAATCTTTATTTGCACCCAAGTGTTACATCCTCGGGTACGAGCCTCTGGCTCGGAATGTGGCCCCTGCTCCTCTGGGGCGCTCAGAACCAAATTGTGCCAGTAACTCTCCATTCTCTACTGCAAGATCATAAGGAAGTCTCAGAGCTGCTCCATTTTCAGAGTGGCAATGGGCGTGTTTTACTTGGCATTGCTGTAATCTTTCTATTCCTGGCTGAGAGGTGTGAGAGAAATGCCACAGCCAGGCAGGGAAGTCGGGGACTTGGGAAACTTTTGTTGGAAAGCTGGGGATCTCTCCCAAAGCAACAGCAGTAACACTGCGATAAAACGACTGTCAGGATCCTGGTTATCACCAGCTCAGCAGATCCCAGGGTAAATGTCCTGTCTTGGTCACTCCAGAGATGGGGCCACCCCATACCCGGAGCATCCCTCGCTGGTTACTGGGCCGGCTGCAGCCCTGACACACCGTACGGAGTCCCTGAGCTCAAAGGGCAGCTGCCCCATCATGTCCTTCATCCCAGCGGGGGAGCTGCAGGGCGGCCCCGGCTGCTAAATCCACCCACGCTCAACACATCGGCCGTTCTTGGATTCAGCCCAGGGAAGGTCTTTGCTGGCTCCCTTCTTTTCTGCTTCTGATACCCACATTCATCGCAGCAGGGATCACCTGTACAGGGATCTAGGAGTGAACTGTAAAATGAAATAGAATTGTCCAGAAAGCCATCTTTTCTTTAAAAA
This sequence comes from Limnodromus scolopaceus, assembly GCA_028565335.1. Taxonomy (NCBI): domain Eukaryota; kingdom Metazoa; phylum Chordata; class Aves; order Charadriiformes; family Scolopacidae; genus Limnodromus; species Limnodromus scolopaceus. The sequence goes on from JAOXNO010000016.1 coordinate 5,674,623, forward strand.
AAAAAAAAAAAAGGAAAGAAAAAATAAGAAAAAAAGGTAACAGCTCTGGTCTAGAACACGAAATTGCTTAACACACAGTGTAAGTCCTCTTAAATAGCAGCTGCCCAAGAAGGGCTGCTCTTCCAACAAACCCCTTCCAAATTGGGCATTAACTTTTCTGAGTGAAGCCTGTGCAGCCATTTCTGTTCATAATTATGTAGCCCACTGCTTCTTAAATCTCTGCACAGTCTCTAATGCCAGCGTTTAACTTTGCTTTATAGCCATTTATTGCTGCCTCTCCCACAGGGGCTAGTGTATTCTTAGTGAATAACGAGATGCTTCGCAACATGCATGATTTCGGCTGTCCCCTGTCCTCTCCCACCCTTTGAAAAGCCCAGCCCAATTAACAGTGCTTATTCCTGGCTCCATTGTCCGTCCCTGCAGCCTGCAGCCCCGCGCACTCTGGCCCCACCGCAGCCTCCCCTGCTCGCCATGGCTGCCCTGCACTGCGTCCCCTCGAAGGGACGGCTGGAGGCTGATGCGCCCCCGGCACCCACCTCTGCCATCCGCAGTGGTGCCCTCCGGTCCCTCCCAGCCCCCCCAGCCTGGTTGCCCACCGGGCAGGACCAGTGGCCATGCTCTGCCCTGCCCCGGCACCCAGCACTGGAATGTGCATTTCCCTCCAGGCTGCCCCGGGGAAACCGGCAGACGTGGGATAATAGAATATATTAGCCCTGAGCCCATTCAGCCCCGGGCTCTTTACGAACAATGGCTGCTAACTGAGCTGATTTTTGCCAAATGACTGGCTTTCGTGCATGAGCAGCAAAGTGGAGCCCCCAAATAGTCCCATGCAACAATCCGGCAAGCACTATTGCCCAGGGCCCATTGTTTTACTGCTGCGTTTGAGGGCATGGAGGAGTCATGGCCTTGCCTGCCCTGGCATTTCTTCCCCGGTTTCCCACCGCTGCCGAGCCCCAGCCCGGCCCCAGCAGAGGCGGCAGTGACGGGGGCGCTGGGACTGGCCGGACACGGGCACCCGCTGTCCCTGCCCCAAGCAGGGCCACAGGAGGACCACCAGCTGGGAGCCAGGGCTTGCCTGGCCCCACATGCCCGAGCCCTCACCAAGGAAGGGACAGAAAGAGCTGGCGGGGGCAGTCCACCCCCTGTGTCCCTACACGGGGACCCCACCATGTCACCTCCTGCAGCTCCTGGACACCCCTGGGGGATATTTGCTTTAGATTAGAGCCCCCCCGGGGCAGCTGGGAGCCGATAGCCCCTGTGGGGTCAGCCTGCCCAGGAGGATGTTGGTTTTGCCGTGTTTGTTCTCTGGTGCTCTCAGCAGGTATCTCCAAGGTTCCAATGACACCAGTGCAGCCAGGAGCCCTCCCTCGCCCCACGGGGAGGTTTTGCAGCTGGGGACCCCCTCTGCCGCCCCAGCCCGGTGCCCATCACTCCCACGCTGCAGGGGATGCTCACACCAAGGGCCAGACCGGGATCAAGGCACGCAACAATTCCAGCCGATGTCTCCTGTTAGTGTGAAATTAGCACCATTAAATGCTATAGCTAAACACAATCAACAAAGGGTTTACTAGCTGAGATAACATATAAAGAACTACAAGAGCTAATGCCTTCAGCACGGCCGAAGCTCTGACCGCCTGCCCCTAGTCCCAGGAGGGAACTGGTGGCAAATATTTACAGGGGCTTATAAATATTTATCCTGTAATAACTTGCTGCATTACAGCACATTCTTCTCTATGAGGCTCAGCTTTGCCCTGGACCAGGTGCAGGCTGCTGGGCGGCTCTGCGCCGTATATAAAGTTTGCCTGAATAACATGCAGCGAGCGCTGGCGTTCAATAAAACAGCCAGCAGCTGAGCTGCTTGCATGAAAAAACGCGCTGCAAGTCATTCCTTCCCCACAAAGGGAGACGTGGCCGGGGAGCCCAGGTGTGCAGGCACCTCCCTGGGTGTGCAAACCCCTCCGTGTTGCCAGAGAAACCTGGGGAAGGGCTGCAAGTCACCCGGGAGCTTTAAATCACACCCCCGGGGCGATGCGATGGGGGCTCAGCCCAGGAGCAGCCCCGCAGTGAATGGGCACACAGGGACCCTTGGCTGCTTTGGTGGGGACCCCGAAGGAGGGGAGCTGGAGACCTGCCCACCACGGGGAAACATCTCCTCGCGCTTGCCGCTCTGTGGCCATCCCCTGTCTGAGGAACCAACTACTGCACCCTGAAATCACCAAAGATCCCCGAGATCTGCCCTGCAGGTGGCCACTGGGCAACAGCTGCCGGCAGAGGGGTCCTCTCCAGCGCCGAGACCTGCAGCATCAGCAGCAGTCCCAGAGGGACCAGCCCGTCACAGCTCTTCCTTCAGCCCTGCAGACCAGGCAGAGCAAACCCCAGGGGGACCACAGGCTCCTTAACAGGCACCCGCATCGGTCACCGGGCAAGTACATGAGTTATCCAGGGGCTCCGAGAGCCCACCCGCTCTCTCAGCCTCAAAGGAAAGCCGCTGGCTGGGGTTTCTGGGAGTTCTTCTTTGGATCCTTCATGACCAAACCCAGAAAACATATGTGTTTGTCATTTTTCCCTGACTTTCCCCAAATGGAAGCTTCTTCCCAGTGTGGGTGGCTCTGTTGCAGGTGTCCAGAACACAAGGTGGAGCACCCTGGGAACACCGGCTGCCCCTGCCAGGTGCTGCCTCACCAGCACCGCACACCGGCACCAGACGTTGGCACCATGAGGGTTCCGAGCCCTGCCATGAGCATCCTCTTCATCTCCCGCCCAGTGCAAACCTGACCTGCTCAGCAGTGAAGAGAACCAGCATTTAGCTGTGTGGTTGTTTCATTTGTTGGAGGCCAGATATTTGTCTTCCCTCTAATAATTAATTTTTGAGCCTCCCGCCCAGTTATTTGTTTATCTTTCTCATGCTCGATGATTTGCAAGAGCATAAGCAGCCTGTGGTTTGGAAACGGTGCGACCATCTCCAAGCAGCACCAGGAATGGAGTTCTGAACAACTTCCTAACGTGAACAAACAGCCTGGAAAGCCTCCATTGTGTGTATTCTAGGTTGCTATTTTCTTAACCCTGTCTCATTAAGATGGATGGAGTTTCTGCTTATTAGTAATTTGGCAAGTTCCTCTTTGTGTACACTCTGCACTTCTCACTAATGATGCTTTGCTTCAGTGATTAACAAAAGAGACTCCCAACACAGTCAGTGAAAACAGAGCCACGCACTCGCGGCGCGAGGACGGAAACCCGGTCTTCTGGAGATGCCATTTGTGGAGGACAAGAGGCTGCGGGGGAACCCAGAAAAGGAAAAGCTGCTGGTCATAAAACCTTTCCTGACATTCAAATAATTTTGACCTGAGGACTTTGGTTCTTTGATTTACACGCACAATTTCAGAGCTGACAGAGCCTATAACAAAGTGATTCAGAGCCCTTACACTGCTGTTCCTAAAACACGTCCGATGGAGATGAAGCTGGCACGGCTACTGCCTGGATTTACAGCTGGCCATTAAAGTATGTTTACAAGCCTTTAGTACAGTGTACACATCTGGTAAATCATTGATTGAACAAATAGCTCCTGGTGTCATGCTCCCTCTGTCAACTTTTTCCACTACCATGTTACCCAGCACCGAATCATCTGCTCCAGACCCCCTTTTCTGCAGCCTCTGCCAGCCCCGCATGTGCCCCAGCATCTGCCGTGCCCGGACCCGGACCTGCCGTGCCCGGACCCAGATTTCATGTGTAGCCCGGGCTGTCGCTGCGATCTGGATGCCGTTGGATGCTACACCCAGGTCTCTTGCACACCCGGCTGATCCATTCCTCACCCGCGAGCCAGCAAAGTGGTGTCACTGCACGGGACGGTCCCAGATGAGACACAACGGGCAAGGAACAGGAGAGGAGGCGGTTTCCTCCTGGGGGTATGTCTGAGAGGAGACAAGGCGACCAGGACGCCTTCCCCAGCCTGTCGGCTGCCTTCCAGCAAGCTGCACAGTCAGCAGGCATTTACCGGCACCAGCCGCAGGACATGCCCAGCTCCTGGGCACCGGCCATCGCCCCAGACAGCTTTAGGTTTTGGGGCAGAGCTCAGCGGGGCGAGGGGGATGGGAAAAGCATTGAGAGAGTAACCCTGGAACTGGAGACACTGCAGACCCCAGAGATAAAGGTCCTGGATGAAGCCAGACCCAAGAGGAGAGCTCTTCTCTGCATCCCTGCGTGAGCTGAGCCACACACCCTGATGTCCTGCCAGCGCCAGCAGCTCCGGCAGCGTCCCCCCACGGTGGCCGGGAGCTGCCATGTCCACCCCAAGCCAAGGGCCCACCCCAAGGGCCAGCCCCAGGTTTCTGCGCCGGCACAGGGAGGGTGGAAGGGGATTGGGACGGAGACGGGGAGCTGTGGTGGGACATGGCATCCCTCTGCCCCGGCACTGGGGTGGCACCGTGTGCTGCCCATGTGCGGGATCCATTCCTTCCTCGCATCAGGAGAAAAACACAAGGAGGTGTTTGGTCTTTTACCAAGCATTACCAGTGCCTGGGGCCGGGGAGCGGGAGGAGCCGCGAGCCCCCACCGTGGCTCATTGTGCTTCTGAGAGAACATCTGGCCAGCTGTGCAGTGATCTGTGGCCAAGACCTCGGTCCCCTGGCCGTGGAGCTGGGCAAAGGCCAAAGGGTAAAGGGCAAGCCACAGGAGCAGAAACAAAGCTCGATCAGCTCATTCATGCAGACCTTTTCAGGGGCGTTTGGACAGACAGGCAGACATGGGAGAGCAGGACCCACTGTCCATGTGGGAGGACACAGGGGCTGCCGCATCCCCTGCGGTCGGTCATGCTGAAGCAGCTGGAGAGAGGCATGGGATCCTGTGCTCCCAGTGGGAATTTGAGCAAAATGAGGGAGCAGGGACCGCTAGTGGAGCCCTGGGACAGGCTGCCCAGGGAGGTGGTGGAGTCTCCTTCTCCAGAGAGATTCCAAACCTGCCTGGACATGTTCCTGTCCAACCTGTTCTTGGTGACCCCGCTCTGGCAGGGGGTTGGACTGGATGGTCTCCAGAGGTCCCTGCCCACCCCAGCCATTCCTTGATGCTGTGATTCTGTGAGTCTCCACAGAGCGATGGCCGAGGAGGGGAGACCATGGGCCAGCTTGGAAAAGGCAACCCAGAAGGCAAGGGGCAAGTTCCCCGCTGACATCCCACTGTGAGCCGCAACCCAGGGAACGCAGCCTGGGGAGGACCCTGAAGGAGCATTTATCCACCTTCCAGCCACCCCGGGCCACTCCTGCAGGCAAAGCGCCTGCTCCTCGTCCCAGTCAGTGCTCACTGGGAACACTGGGAGACCTGGGGACCGGAAAAAAACAGCACAGAGAAGTGAGGCAGGTTCTCTCCTGGGCTTGTTGAAACTGCATACAGGACAAGCACAGCTGCTACAAACAATTTTAAAACAACAACAACAACAAAAGCAGTCAGATTTAATTGATAGCAATAACCTCTTAAAATAGCAGCTCATTAGCCCGAGTGCAAACAGCTTAAAAGTGTCGGCATGATTTGTGGGATCCTGTGGGGTCTTCTGGGATTTTCTGGGGTTCTTGTAAAACTAATGCAAGGGAGAAACACAGCCCCTGAGTCCTGAAGAGAAAAAAAAAAAGTGTATTTTTTCACTTCACATTAGCACATGAAAAAAGCAGCTCTGGTACATGGTGGCTGCCATTTTGTTGCAAACCCTGAATCTCTGCGGCTTCCGAGCATCCTTGAGGTTACGGCCTTGCTCAAGCGCTTTCCTGAATAAAAACTTTCTAATTCAACAGAAAAGTGCCCGCGGGGCAGGAACAGCCCTGCTCCCACATCCTCTCCTTAAGGGGTGGGAAAACGCGGTGGCTTCGCCCTCGGCAGCAGTGCCCTGGGATGGGGAGGGAGGAGGCTGAGCATCCCCCCCATCCCTGCGGCCCCTGGCTGGTGCTGGTCCCGGCTTCTGAGGGAGACTGGGAGATGTTGGCTTGAGGCTGATTTCCTGGGGCACAACAGCCCCTGAATTTCAGGTTTTTAATGGGCTGGCAGGGTATCCGGGAGGGAGGAGAGGGAAATAGACTTCTTCCCCCATAAATAATTTTATGGAAGATTTTAAGAGAGATTTAAAGAAGAACCTCTTCCCTCCCTCCCCCTCTTCTCAACTGTACTGTGCATTTTAAACCGTTTGCGGAAGGGAATTAATTAACGCAGGCAGCAGAGCCCAGAGCTCGGCAGCAGCCCGTCCTCTGCACAATGGAGATCCCACTTTTTCTCCCCTGCCTGAGAAACACATGCCCAAAATCCAAGTACATAAATTTTTTCTAACCTAATTCATTTTGTAGATTGATGGAGAAAATCCATAACAAATATTTATGACTTTGCAATAAATAACCCTCACAGAAGTTACAAAGAGCTCTGGCGAGTCTCAAGGTAACTTTCAGCGAGTTCCAGGGGTCAGGGCAGATGGGGATACTGGGTCCACAGTGTTCCAGCCTTTGGTTCATCTGTTTTGAATTATTGGTATTACTCAGTTGAGCAGCGCTCTCAATGGAGTAGCTGTGCTGTGATTCCATGCCATATTTTATTTCTATGGTGGGAGAGAGGCTTCAATAATTATTAGTTGTGCTCTGTTGCAGCCAGCAAGAAGCCAGTCCCCGCTGCGCCGGGCTGAGCTGTGTGAGGAGGGTGCCGGTGCCCGAGACCCTCAGGACAGGACTTGGGGCTGGACGTCGGGCATTTTGCTGCCGGTGTAAGACATGGACCTGCCAGGACGCTCAGGATTGTCCAGTGCCTTTACCAAGCACTGGCCAACGCTGCCAGCCGGGCTGAGCCAGGGAGCACCGGCACAAAGCACAGACCGAGGTAGCTGTTACCCCCGATTAAAGGGGTGTTAATGGTGTCTCGGCTGCAGCTGTTGCTGAGTGCGGCGATACCTGCCTGGGGAGATGCTGCACCTCAAGATGCTGAAACCACCGGCCGAAAGCGAAGGGGCTGGGGTGCAGCAGTGAGGCCACGACACCGAGAACCAAGTTTCTCAGCCCATTTCAGCTGTTTTACACTTTGCTTTCTGTTTTCCCCTGGGACCCTTGCCTTTTCACCTGTGCTGACCCCAAAGCTGGCACTGCGGTGGGATGCAGCCATCGCTGGGACTACGGTACCGCAGCCATCGCAGGGTCCATGGCACCGCACCCATCGCTGGGACCACGGCACTGCAGCCATCGCTGGGCACTGCGGGAGCTGTCGAGGGGCACGGGCACCGCAGCGGAGCTCATCCTCCTGGCACCGGGCACCGACCCCCAGCACCCACTCCCCCGGAGCCAGGAGCAGGGCAAACCGGGAGCCAGCCTGTCCCCGCTCCATCTTCGTTAGCTCTTAATCATCGCAAGGGGAAGAGAAAGCACCGGCAGCGTCACGCTGCTCTCCCGGGCGCGGGCTCCTTTCAGGGCTTTCAGAAAACAGGGTCAGACGTGTCTTCTGACCTGTGACCTGTCGCTTCCCTCCTCGCCATAATTATCTAATACAGCGCTCTCCCTGCCAAGTACAATGAAACAATTTGTCACTTCAATTGTCTGTCAGTCAACACTGGGGCCTTTTCAACAGGCCAACACATGTTTTTTGAGAGCTTGTCAGCAAGGGCTGTCTGGCCAGGCACATAACCATGGAAAATGGAACCTTTGTTAATTCTGGTTCTTAGAAAAGTAAATCCATTCACTTGCTTTTTTCAGGCCTTCAGTTTGGAATTTGCACAAGAAGCTGAATTGCCCCTGATCCCTAAATGATTGGTCAGAGGATTTGCATGAGGAAGCAGAAATTAATTATTCTTTTCTTTTCTTTTTATTTTCTGTAATTGTGTGTTTAGAAATGAGATTACATTCTACAGCAGCACGAGGGGCTGGGGGGGGAATTGCTTTGCATTTGTTTAGCTCCTTAGAGTTAAGATCACCTAATCGTTTCAAGCATTTCCTAAGATTCCCTCTCTCTTTTTCTGCTTTAATGACCAAACAAAGATTGTGCTACTTCCCGGGGAACTTTTCTGGCAGTTGAGCTCAGCAGTGGGAGCCAGGGGCTTATCCCTCTGCTGAAATGGTCCTCCCACTGCTTTCGGCTCCTGGGGCACAAAATGCACCCCAGAGCTCAGGGGGTTGTGAGCCATGGTGGCTCCTCACCATGGAGAAAGGGTGAGATGGATCCCCACCAGCCCAGGAGGAGGATGATGGCCGCTGGTGTGGCTGAGCAGCAGAGATGGAGATGCAGGTGGTCCGTGCTCAGGAAGGGCGCTGGGAGCATCTCAGTGGGTTCCCCTGAGCCAGGACTGCTGCTCTCAGGACACGGACCTGCTGGCTCCGAGCCCTGCGGTCAAGGCCCTGCTCAGACCACCCCCAAAATGCCGTGTCCCCTTCCAAGGCTGTCCTTCCTCACAGGTGACGGGAGGAGGGAACACTGCTGGGCTCAGGGGGACTCAGGGAAGATGGTGGAAACCGAACAACCACGAGCCACCACCAGGTCTGCACGTGGGTCGTGCCGACACATCGGATGCAGCGGGTCCCCTGGGATGGAGCATGCCGGGAACCCCGCGGCTGCGTGGGCAGTGGAGCGGCCCCTTCCAGGAGCAGTGAAATGCCAGAACCACGATGGCAGCGTGGTTTAAAGCAGCACCCTTTGAAATTCCCAATTCCTCTGTTGATAGACATGTGAAATTTTACTTCTAAGTATTTAATGCGAGAGAGATACCTCCATTTTCAGGTATCCATCATTTTCTTAACCATGTTGAAGCTCCATCTTTGGGCAGACATGGAATATTTTATCTGAAAGCACTGCAGAAATGCTAGATGGCCCCTGCTCGATTACAAATGCCCTGAGTGAAAACCTCTCCAGATCTAGCTTTCCAGAAAACCGCTATCCAAACCTAATTCAAACCATACAGGGAGCCCTGACTTAGAACCTTTCAAGCCTATAAAATGAAACAAATTGGCTTTCCAAGCATATCTCCCAATCTAAGCTATGCCTGTAAATTCGATTTGTCCTCTTGGTTCCATTCTGCATTCGGTGGCCTGAAAGACTCTTTGTTTCGGAGCCCCTCTGTCTCCTCCACGAGCCCCGAGTTTCTGTGTTTGGTCACGTCAGGCTGGAAAACTCCACACTCATTAACCGCGAGGACACAGTGACCCTCCGTGTCTCACCTTCGCCCCCGGGCCTCGGTGGGGCGGAATGGGACCGTGCAGCCCCCTCGGCAGGACCTTCACCACCAGCACCCCCGTGTCCGAGCGGCTGTGGAGGGTGCCTGGGAGCATCCAGGCGCTCCTGGCCAAGGACCCAGCACACATCACTGGATTTTCCCGGCGAAATCCCAGCCGGAGCAGGGTTGGGGTCAGCACCCATGAGTCAGCCAGGCTTTTCTGAGCCCTGGGTCCCAGCTCATCTCGCAGCCTCCTCTTCCTCCACGCTGCTCCCAGGCCCGGTGCCACCAGCTCCCGTGTTCCCGCTGGCTCCAGCTGTACCTGGCAAACGGAGACTGGGGGGTTACGGCAAGAGAAACCCCGCAGCGACACCAGGAGAGAAGGGGCTGCAGGAGCAGTGACGTTGGGTGTTCCTCAGAGGCAGGGTCTGCAGCCTGCACATCAACCACAGCTGGTTTGACTTAGAGATAACAAACACGGTCCTGCTCTTTGTGCTTGTTTTTCCTTTGCAAACACGGAGCGATAACCACCGGTACAGGGTGACATTGCCTTCCCCAGGACTCTCGCTGCCTGGTCAGTCCCATGGGAATCCCCCCAGAGTGGGGCCAGGGGCTTCTTCCCACCAGGACACATAGAGGGATGGGGAGCTGCAGGGTTGGGGTTCCTTTGCTGACCCTTGTGCTCCCTCGAGGCGCTCCCCAACCTCTCCACAGCGTGGGAACAAGCTTCTGCCCTTTTTCGGTGCCCCCGAGGCCGTCCCTGAGGCGCTGGGGGTGAAGAACACCCCCTCAAGCCAGAGATACAGGCAGGGGAGGCTTCCCAGACCCCCAGGCTTTATGCATCGCCATTTTCCTTGGAGGTGTGAGGTTCCATACTGTGCAGCTTGGGGACAGAGCCCGGTTCTCTCTCTCCAATGCAGTAATTTACTACCTCTCTTTATGATTCCATGCACGCTTGCTATATAATTTTAACAGGCTTATTCTAATTCACCATCTTTGAATAGGAATAAGCCTGTTAAAATTATGAGCTACTTATGCATGGAATCATAAAATGCCATAATGCAAGATGTGGATCTTTCAGAAAGGGACAGATCCACATTTCCATGCTTGGCCATCACACTCACACGGCAAACCAAGAAGATTCCCAGTGATTACAGTGTTTGCCATCTTTTCTATTCCAAAAAGCCAACGAGGAAAGGAGCCGTGCTGGACCTTGTCCTTACTAACAAGGAGGGGATGGTGGGGAACGTCAAGTTCAAGGGTAGCCTTGGCTGCAGTGATCATGAAATGGTGGAGTTCAAGATTCATAAGGCAGCGAGGAGGGTGTGCAGCAAGCTGGCTACCCTGGACTTCAGAAGAGCAGACTTTGGTCTCCTGAGAGATCTGATTGGGAGGATAGCATGGGAAAAAGAACTGGAGGGGAGAGGGGCCCAAGAGGGCTGGTTGATATTCAAGGATCACCTCTTCCAAGCTCAGGAGAGGTGCATCCCAAAAAAGAAGAAATCAGGCAAAATAGCCAGCAGGCCTGCGTGGATGAGTAAGGAACTGCTGGACAAGCTCAGGAGCAAAAAAGGAGGCCTATAGAGGGTGGAAGCAGGGACGGGTAGAATGGGCAGAATACAGAGAAACTGTCCAAGTGGTCAGGAACGAGATCAGGCAAGCGAAAGCCCAGGCAGAACTAAATCTAGCCAAGAAGATCAAAGACAATAAGAAAAACTTCTACAGATATGTCAGGGACAAAGGCAAGACGAGGGAAGTTGTGGGCCCTCTCTAGAAGGAAATGGGAGACCTGGCCACCCAGGATATGGATAAGGCTGAGCTACTGAACAACTTCTTTGCCTCAGTCTCCACCGGAAAGGGCTCAAACCACACTGCCCAAGTCACAGAAGGCAAAAACAGGGGCTCTGCCAATGAAGAACTGCCCACAGTACGAGAAGATCAGGTTTGAGACCTCTTAAGGAACCTGAAGGTGCATAAGTCCATGGG
>JAOXNO010000016.1:5685862-5708957 GCA_028565335.1 Limnodromus scolopaceus
CAGGGGGGTTGGAACTAGATGATCTCTAAGGTCCCTTCCAACCCAAACCATTCTATGATTCTATGATTCTATGAAAAGCACAGAAGTAGATGTCTTTAGATGAAAGTCCACTAAATTCCATTTATCTCCTTTCTTGATTCAGGTTTTCAGTGGAGCCAGGGATTCTCACATTCTCACTTAACACCTCCGGAATCCTCCCTGCCAGAGGCTGCAGTCGCCAGCAGGATGAGAGAGACCAGTTCTTACGCTTGCTGGGAGATAAGGTGAGCATCTCAGTCCACTGAAGAGCTGCCCTGAGCTCTTAAGTTGTATTTTTAGTACCTGTTTCAAATACATTCATGTCTGCAGAATGCCTTTAGCCCCCAACAGAAAGCAAAAGAAGGTTTTGGTGCAGAGATGGAAGATATTTATTCTTAACTGCCCCTTTGTTAACCTTTTCAGAGGTGACCAGATATGGGACTGAAGAATTAGCACATTAACCTAATCATAAAAAGTCCAGAGACATCTCCCAAGTAATAGCACTGCAAGGACTTCAGAGTTTACCATGAAGGCCAGCAGCATCTCAGACACCCTGAAAACATATTTTTTATGTTTTTATAAACTCTAGTAAAATTGTAATTGGATAAAACCTTGCATTCAAAAGCACATTCTTTAAGAATATTTTATATGCACATAAAACATCTGAGAAAATGTTAACATTATGATCTTAACTGTTTGCATATTGGAACCAGCTAAAGGTTAGGAAAACGCAGTCCATCTGGTACAGTATTTTCAGCAGAGTATTTGTGAGTGCCTTTCCATCAGAGCTGGGGTTCGTAATCCTGAACAAACCCAGCAACGACGGACTGCGAGGCACAGGCCATGGCACTGATCGCAGCCATGGCAGGAAGAATGAGCCCGATTTGTTCCCACCAGACTCATGGCCCGGGTCCCCAAAGACGGGACAACTCCTGAGGGCATCGGGGGGTTCTGCAGCTGGTAGCATGCTGTGCTGGCCGGGACACACAGCCCCAGAACAGCCGTCTGGGTTCGGAAGGGACCCTAAAGCCCCCCCAGTGCCACCCCCTGCCCTGGGCAGGGACACCTCCCACTGGACAGCCCCCTCCAACATGGCCTTGAACCCCTCCAGGGATGGGGCAGCCACAGCTTCTCTGGGAAACCTGGGCCAGGGTCTTGCCATCCCCAGGGTCCATCAGGAGCTGCCAACAGCCGGTGGGGTGATCTGGGATGTACATCAAGGGGTGCAGCCCTTGCTGGGGGGCTCTGGGGGAACCCCCTGCTGAGCAGGAGAAGGTGAGGGGAGTCAGGCCACCAGCAGCCCGGGCATAGCAGGACCCGGCTGGGGGGCTCGGGCTGTGGGGAGCAGGAGGGCAGAGCAGGGCAGCCCCAGCCCTGCGCTCCCTGGTCTTCCCCCTGACCCCATGGGACTGGGGGCTTCCTACGGCCTGTGCCGAGGTTGTTTGTTCAAGCAAACCCATTAGGTGTTTATTAGCCTTCATTATGGAGTGCTAGAGGGTTAATTAGTTCAGGCTGTTCTGTGGGAGGGGGGCAGGAGGGTGAGGTAGGATCCGAAGCAGCCAATATCCAGGTTCCGAGGGCAGCTCACCACTTGGCCAGGATTCTTTCTTTTCTCTTTTTTCTTCTTTATCTCTTCCCTAAGCAAATTAGGAGTCTCATTATCACATCTGCAAACTGCTTGGTGCTAGACATGGTGGCTGAGCAATGGGAGGCTGGGGAACCTGGCTCCTCTGCGAGGGCAGGGGACGGGGACAGGGACGGGGACAGGGACAGGGACAGGGAGGCTCTATCTGCCACAGGCTGCTCCGGAGGCAGCGGGCAGCGAGGGTCCGCACCCAGCCTCAGGCTGATGAAAGCCCCACAGAGTCCAGCTGGCCGTGGCCAGCCGACTTCTGGCAACCTCTGAGGATGGCAAGTACCTCTCCTGAGCAACCAGGGCATCCTTGGAAGGTGTCCCTTCCCCAGCTCTCAGACCCGGGAGACCTTCCAGGGAGCCAGCAGGCACAGATGTGTCCCTGGAGCCCATCTGGGGACAGTGACAGCACTGTCTATCCTATTATTGCAAAATTGCTGCTTTTGTCCACAGCATGACATGGAGGCTGCTTATTATATTCTGTAAAAACTAAACCAAATAAATCATTCTTGTGTTTATTTCTTCCTTGTTGAATTGTTGTGCAGGGGACAAGGAATGATTCATCAGTCTCGGCACCGGACGGGATGTAAGGATGTTGAACCCTTGAGATCATAGAGCCCACGGAGGACTCCCGCACCAACCCACCGCTCCGCCTGGAAACAGAGGGACAAGGGGTGATGGAGAATGTTTGCCGGCCACCAGCAAGCTGCTTTGACAGTTAATCACCCTTCCATTAAAGCCCGAGTTCATCTAGCTTCTGCTTCCAGCTGACCTCGGTATATATACACTTTGTCTGTTTTTATCAGAAGTCTGCTCCTCTGTAAATACTTGCAGACTGTGGGAGAGGGACAACTTGCAGCCTTGCAAACCCAAATCAGCCGTGCTCTCCTGACACCATGGGCACCCCTCATGACAGCTCTTAGCCAGGCAGAGCAGCATCCATCCCTTCTTCCAAGGGAAGGCTGAAATCGACAGTGGAAAGAAATCCAAACCCAGAACTGCTTTGCTAGAAGGACAAGCCTGGGTTCTTCTTCCTTGCTTATGGAAGGGGGAGTCCATGGCCAGCTGTGCCTGGCATCCCTCTGAGGCAGCTGGTGCTGGACGCTGGTGGGGCAGAAGTGTCTCTGCACCTGGACTGTCCCAGTCCTCGGACGTGGACAGCCAAGGGGGAGGCTGTAGGGCCCTCCCTGCCTCCCCAACTAGAGTCCTCGTGCTGCTCGGTGGCCCCCAAGCCAAGGATTAAAGGTTAATGCTTCTTGCTGCTCCACTGGCACTGCATTCATCTCGGCCATCTTGCAGAGGAAGGACAAAGCTGCACCAGACTCTGGTGTGATGTGAATGAAGCAGCCCTGCTCAGCCAATGCACACTGGGAAGTTGCAAATGCTAAAAACGTAGTTCATGGAAGCCTTAGAAACCTGCTGGGTCCCCCAAAGCTCCCCAAGTTGTGCTCAGCAAAGGTCCGGGGAGGGGTGGCCATACCCAGCCCTGCTGGACACATCCCCTCCCGGGAGCCTTCCCAGATGAATTAGCGCAGTTTCCACTTCAAAAACAATAAGACAAAGGTTAAATGCAAACAGAAAAAGGTGTCTTTAAAACGGTGCTGAGCTGCTTCCTTTCCACATGTACCCAGATGCCCATGGCCCCATCTGCCACCCCTCTGTATATCAGCCCAGCAGCCACCCCGGGGATTCATTTGCCCACAAACTCCACAGACCAACTTGGAGTGCAAGAGTGGATCCTCTGAAAACAGATTTTTATACCCTGTGTGCTGGGAGGAGCAAATGTTATCAGCTTTTTAGCAAAAGAAAATGAAAAACTAGCAGAAGAGGACAAAGAAGTAAATCCCTGCCAGACTGAACTCTGGCAATCAGGTATGAGATAACAATGGCTGTGGCCTTGCTTAATTATTTCTGCTCCACCTAATTGTGAAAAAACAGTCATTTCCACTTAAAAGATCTTTAGGAGGGTGATTCCCCTGTGGAGCTGCAGCTTTCCCCAGAGGAGTCAGTGCCGCAGCCCCACGAGGGCTTTGAAGAGGGATTCCCTGGAGAGTGGGCATTAGGCATTAGCATTTTCCAATTACTGTGCAGAGAAGTCCCTCTCGGCAGGAATTCTGCCCTGAAATCGGCCGCTCCGGTCCCGTTCCCGGGGAGTGGCTGTGGGAAGGGGGAGATGCTGCTCCGCCGGGTCTGGGCTCAACGTGTCCCCTCCCGAGCGGCCCATGGGGGGTCTGGGAGCACTGGGACCTCCCAGGAAAACTCCCACAGGCCTCGGGAGGGCTGGCCCGGACCCCGCTAATTGTGCAGCTATTGTGCACCCAACGTGCAAGCGCTCGGGCATCTGGCTCCCCCCGACGCTTCCAGCACAAAGCTCAGAAACAGCATCTGCGCGTCCGGGAGGGAAGGTCCCAGGGGGATGTGCACGGAGAGTCTGAACCGTCTGCTCTTCCCCCCGACCCCGGCACCGCAAACCCGGCTTCCAGCGCCTGGCCAGGCCATGGTCCCCTCCGTCCCCGGAGGTTTCTCTTCCCAGACGGGATGAGGACGATGCCCACGGCCATTTCCAGCGCTGCCTCCCCAGGAATGCGGGACAGCCCAGCACAGATTCGCCGTGTGTCAACGCGCTTCCCCCCACGGCTGCCTCCTGTTGTTAAACCATGGACACAAGGTGCCGGCAGAAGCTGAACTCACGTAACCCAAGATTTGCCATTACTACATGTGTCCAAATTTGTAACCAGTTTACATAAATCCTGCGGGAAGACAAAGTGTTTTTTTGGCAGGTTGGAAAAATCTGGGGAAGTCCAGGGAAGCTGTGGGCTCCCTGCCCATCGGAGCACGGCTGTGGCCTCTGTTCAGGGGTGGCACCAGGGGAAACGCAGTAAGGACAAAAACCATCTGTGGTGACAGGAAATAAAGTCAGTCCTGGTTAGTCCAAGCTTGATGTCTGGGATCTCACCAAGCTAGTGAGGGGTCTAGAGAACAAGTCATAGGAGGAGAGGCTGAGGGAACTGGGCATGTTTAGTTTGGAGAAGAGGAGGCCGAGGGGAGACCTCATTGCCCTCTACAACTCCCTGAAAGGAGGGTGTAGAGAGGTGGGGGTTGGCCTCTTCTCCCAAGGGAATAATGACAGGACCAGAGGAAATGGTCTAAAGTTGCGGCAGGGGAGGTTTAGATTAGATATTAGGAAGAATGACTTTCCTGAGAGAGTGGTCAGGCACTGGAAGAACCTGCCCAGGGAGGTGGTGGAGTCCAGGAGTTAAATACCTGGAGGTATTTAAGAAACGTGTAGATGTGGCTCTTCAGGGCATGCTCCAGTGCCCAAGATTATTGGTTTGTGGGTGGGTGTGATGTGGTGGGGTGTTGAGTTTTTTGTGGTGTGTGCTTTGTTGGTTTTTTTTTTTTTGTGGTTGGACTCGATGATCTCGGAGGTCCCTTCCAACCATGGTGATTCTGTGATTCTGTGATCTCCGGAGCCTCCACACCCAGAGAGACCTGTTATTATCGGTTGTTTCCCCACCCTGATGCTCCGCACTGATCTTTTCTCATCACCCAGTCACCTACAACAGCCAAATACTGCAACCTCCTGCACCCCTGCGCTTGCCGTCCCCTGGCCTCAGGGGACCCCTGCCCCTCCCTGGGGGGGTTCAGCCTCTCCCTTGGGATGATTTACAGTAGCTACAGATAGAGATAAAGCCACAGACAAAAGTCTGGGCTGGGCGAAACTTTTCCAAACAGCTACAGAGCTGAGAGGCCACCGTCACTGAAGGTAAATCCCATCACACGATTTTCCTCCCATGGCAGCATCGAGTTCTGCAGCCCTGAGCCAGGAACGGCCACCTCATACCATGGGAGAGAGACATTTCAGCTGGTCGGGGACTGAAGAGCCATCAGCATCCCTGCGGCTGCCGGGGCTCTGGTGGCAGTACCAGACAAGAAACAGCACCAGGAGGAAAAGGCCTCCTTGAGGCGCACAAAGGAAACAAGCGGTGAGTAGTAAGGAGAGAAGAGCCCCGAATACGCTGCCGTTATTCTTCTCCCAACACTGGCCACTGAGGTCCCGGCAAGTGCCCGCACCCCAGGGCTGTGCGCCCTTTGCTCTGTCGCGCACCCGGCCGCCCATTCTGCAGCCGTTGGTCTATTACCTTCATAAAACAAGTACAACATTGATTTGATGTGCTTACAGCCTTGCTCTCAGCCATAAACATGCACAAAAGCACGTTCAGCAAAGGGACAGAGCTGAACCCTACGGTCAGACGCTGCGGCTGCTCCTGAAGAGGGGCTGTGGCAAAGCAGACACCGCGTCGAGCAGGGCCAGGTCACCCAGCCAGCAGCACTGTCTGTCTCTGGGAGCATGAATTAGAGACCACATTTTACTACTAACATCTGGAATCTCAAATGCCCTTGCAATAGATAGCATCTGGATTGAATTCCCCTTCTATTTTTTACAGGGCCTTCTTATTTAATAAATAATAATAGTTTATTACTGCATTGTAAAATTTCATAATCCTTTTCCCAGCAAAAATGAAAAAGATTCAGAAAAAAACAGAAAGTGCTTTAAACAGGATGATGCCAAGCAGTAATGAAGACAGAGCATTTCCTCAAGAGAGGTGGGTCAGCTCATTTTTGCTCTTGTGGCGCTCGGCCCCATCCACGTTTGCGGATGCACCGACGAACGATTCCCAATAAAATCCTGGCTCGGGTCAGCTCAGAATGGCAGGACAGACTCCGTGCCTGCTCGGGACCCGCAGGCAGGGCTGCCCCCCAACGCCTCTCTGACACACTCGTGCTCAAGAGGGGCTCACAGGCAAGTTTTCAAATGTTGGGCATTTTTTATTGATTTCCCAATTTGTGACAGTTTCAGGCGCACACCGAGAGTTACTAACAGAGCTCCCATCAACTGAGACAACAAGAGTTTTGGAGGTAAAACGTAAGACTGATTTAACCAGTAAAATGATGTCTTTTCTCCCAGGCTTTACCCAAAATCTTTGCTCTCTGGAGGTGTGCCACGTCCTCCACCCGCCCCGCTCAGCAGCGCTGCTGTGAGAAGGAGCAGGCAGAGCTGTGAGGCAGCTCAGGAGAGCCCTGGACATCAGAGAGACCCCGGCAGGTCCCGTGGCATGGGTCCCGTGCCATGCCCGAGCCCTGCAAGGTGCAGGGACACCTCCCCATCTGGCACTGTGGCCTCAGTGCCCGCGTTGGGGGGAACAGGTCTGGCCCCCTCCGACCGCCCTGAGACTGACCCTGCCGAGCACAGCGTGGCCCAGGCCAGTGTGTCTGCACTTGAGTTCATTCCTCCTGGGATGCCGGGAACCCTCCTCCTCCGCATCATCTCCTTGGTGGAAGCTTGGGCAGACCGAGAAGGAGCAGCTGCAGGAAGTAACAAAACCCCCTGTCCCAACGGCTTTGCTTCCCTTCACTGTGTGTGAAACCAAGGGAAGGGTTCCAATAATTGTTTAAGTAAACATGTCACTGATTAGCTAGCTTCTGAACCTTGGAACAGTATCTTCTGATCATCCGATTTCACAATGTCCAGATGAGGAAGGCTCTTGGGAATGCTGGGCTCCATTCGCTGCAGTCACAGCGTCAGAAACAGGGATTGCACGGGGAGGATCCAGTCAGGGCTTGTTTCCTGGCTCTGGCTGGTGCTGTGTCTGTAAGACCCTTGTTTCCACTGGACCTCAAGCTCCTGCAGCACTTCTGTCGTAGTGCTTCATTAATTAACACAGACTTACACTAATCAATTTGCCGATGCTTTCGCTCGCTGCCAGCACCTCTCATGCGTGACCCCAGGAAATACTTGCCAAGGACTGTGCTGCAGCCCAGGCTCAGTAATTGTGCCCGTAATTAGTGTCTGCATCTTTTCCAGTCCCGTTGGCACAGTTTGCCACAGAGACCTCCGGAACCTTCCATCAGTTGCAGCATTCCCTGGTTTCTGAACCAGCTGAAGGGGTGCTGTTGCTTTTCAGGGGTTTTGTGGAAGCCACGGCACTCATTACACTGGACCAAGGCATTCCATAACCTGAGGGGGTTCATGGCAGGGCTGGGGACAGCCGGGGCCGCGGGGACCAGCCCCGGGACCACGCCACTCGGCCCCCACCGACTGCCCCCCCCCCGGGGTGACCGACCTCAGTCGGGGACAGAGAGGGCAGGGAACCGTGCTGCGGGGCTGTCGGTGTTTCCCTCTCTGCTCGCCTGGATTGGGCAATGAACGGCTTTCGGGTTTTCCTTAAACCAAGCGATCTTTGGCCGCCGGGGTCAACGGTCTGGAAACGATCCCGCTTTTACCAGCGCCATCGGCCCAGGGTAAAGCCGGTGTGAACGGACCATTGCACCGGGCAGGAAGTTCCGGGCGGGCGCCGGCGGCCCCAGCAGACCCCCTCGGTCCCCTCGGCCTCGGCCTCCCCGCCCCGTCCTGTCCCGTCCCGTCCCACCGCCCGGTGCCGCCCGCCCCGCCGGGCCGCGCCACATCACGTGCTCGGGGCTGTGTGTCACGTGGGCTGTATCACGCGGTGCGCAGGTGGGGTTAACCACGCCCGCGAAGGGAGGGGGGAGCCTCGGCCTAGCCAATGGGCGATCAGGCGGTGCGCACGCGCGCGCGTGTCCTGCCGCTCAGGGTCGCCGCGGAACCGCGCCTGCGCACTGCCACTTCCGCCCTTTCCCCAGCCCGGTCCCGTCCCGACGCTTTTGCGACAGCCGTAAGTGCGCGGGGCGGCCGGCGGAGCGGAGCGGTGTGGGCGGCGGCGGCCGCGAGCGGCGGCGGCGCGATGAGGCCGCAGCAGGCGCCCGTGTCGGGCAAGGTGTTTATCCAGCGCGACTACAGCGGCGGGACGCGGTGCCAGTTCCAGAGCAAGTTCCCGGCCGAGCTGGAGAACAGGGTACGAAGGGGCGGGCCCCCTCCCGGCCCTCGGGGCCGGCCGCGGCGGGGGAGGGCTGGGCCCAGGAAGAGCCTGCGGGAGGGGACCGGGTGGCGCCCGGGTGGTCTTCGCGGGGCCCTGAGGCCCTTCTGTTTCTGTCTCTTGCGCCAAGCCGCGCTCGTTCCCCGCGGAGGGAGGCGGCGGTTCTCCCCCGTGCCCCTGCCCGGGGATCCGCGCTCCCTCCGGCGCCCCCCGGCAGGCGGTGCTGAGGTCTCATAGGTGCCTGTAAGTCTAAGGAGGCTAGCGCTTCCTGATTCTCTGTTTCTGTTCCAGCCCTACGCATAGTGCGATAGGCATGTTTTCAAAGTTTAAAGGAGTATCCTGCTTTGGACGATGTTCATTTTGTGGTATAAAAGCGTTGTTTGTTGTCCAAATGGCATTTCTAATCAATTGCAGCAAAAAAATACTTCTAATTTGCAGTGAAAAGCTGCATGAAAAATAGTTAAAAATGCTTCTCTTTGGTATTTATGAAATGCTGGTGTTTTGTGCTTTCTTTAACCGTGAGGAAGGCAGCTGTCTTTTGTAGCAGTAAAATAGAATGTGCTCATTATGTCGGTGAAATAAAGTGTGCGTTGTTGTGCTGTGGTGCATTGACACTGTCCTCTCCTGTGGAGACCAGCCAGTTCTGCTGAGCCTGTTCAGCAGCTGCACAAGGACTGTCTCAAGTACTTCAATGCTGTCAGATGTAATATCTTCAACTGAGAGCAAAACAAACACTCCTTGCTAACGCCTTTTCTTTTTCTCACTGCACTTCTCTTCCTGGTTTGTTTTGTTTTGTGTTGCTTTATTCAGAACTTGTTTGACCAGTACTGCAGCAGCAGCAAGGCATTATTAAGAGTTAGCTCTGTCAACCCACTCTGTAACTGCTCTTTTTAATCCAGCAGATCTCTTTGTGTGTGATTTAAACTTTTTTTTTTTCCCTAGCTGAATTGCACATTGACTTAGTTATGTTACTCTTAATTGCTTTGTGTTCATATTGTGTTGGAATTCAGACTTGGTCTAATCACTGAGTGGATGTTTAACGAAGAGCTACAGGTCTGTAACTCAAAGCGTCTTTCAGACTTTGGCTCTAAACACAGCGGCTGCAAAATGCGGAAGTGCAAATAAGCAATAAATGAAGGTAGATATCCAAAGATATTGGAGAGTTCTGAAATGTGCAGGACGTGACAGCTTAACCTGACTTTTCTTGCAGATTGACAGGCAGCAGTTTGAAGAGACTGTCCGAACACTGAATAACCTCTATGCAGAAGCTGAAAAACTTGGGGGCCAATCTTACCTGGAAGGGTGTCTCGCCTGTCTGACTGCCTATACCATCTTCTTGTGCATGGAAACGCATTATGAAAAGGTGCGCTGCTTTGGTTTACCTTGTTACTTGGAAGGCAGTATGTCTCAAAGACTTCAGTCAAAGACTTATTTCTTGGTAGCTTTTGTGTGACTTGCACCATTGTACAGATTCCATATAGACTCTGGATCTTACTGTAGAGTGATTTCTCACAGACATCAGGCAGATTTGTCTATAATAGTCAATTTGAGTAACAAAGTGATTGCTCGTGCTCCAGAGGAATCACACAAGTTCCGTCTCTAGTTGTGTGCCAGACTCTCCTTGTGTTGCTGTTTCTGTGATATTGTGACATTCCCTACTCTAACGTAGGGAAACCTGAAACCGTGACTTCTTCTGTGGTGTTCTATTACCAGGTTCTAAAGAAAATTGCCAAGTTCATTCAGGAACAGAACGAGAAGATTTATGCTCCTCAGGGCCTCCTCCTGACAGACCCCATTGAAAGAGGACTAAGAGTTGTATCCTTCTGTGCTTTCTGAGGTGAACAGACCAGGACACAATCTTTTTTTTTTTTTTTTTTTTTTGCATACACCTCCTGAAAAAAAACATTCAACTTGATTTTCAGTTTTGTTAGTGGCTTAGTAGCTGAACTGTAGTAGTGTTAACTTCTGTCTAGTGCAAGCCTTTCCTGGGATGGAACAGGAGGTGGAGAGGCTCACAAACCCTCCACACACAGCCTCTCCTGTTCTTGTTGCTGCTGGTCTGACAGGGCATCTCTTATCTGTGCCGTTCTGTTTGCTTTGTAGCCCTGAAACCAGCCTTGAAACAGCAGGTATGAAGTAGAAAGATCAGAGGTTCTAATATCTTAATATTTTTTGCTTTTTTTTCATAATATTTTTATAGTACGTTTCCGTAACAGCTTTTCTGTGCAGATTGAAATTACCATTTATGAAGACAGAGGTATGACCAGTGGAAGATAAAACTGTGGACTCTCAGGTACATGTTAACCTTATACTAGATCAATCTTAACCTTTTTCTACGCTCAGAGGCATAGTTTCTGTCATATTGAGACAGAATATTTATCCCACCACTCTATGTAGTCAAAGGCTGTTCACATAAATCTTGTGTGGACTGGCTTTTCTGAATAAGTAGAAATATCAATACTTGGCATTATATCACTGAATGTATTAACGTTTCAAAAATGAAGAAAGGCTTGTATCATGAGTTCTGGATAGTTGATGAATTGCCAATATTTATGGTCAGGAAACACCTGTTGTGGAAGCAGGAGTGGCCCAGTAAGCCTGATCTGGAACTGGAGCTTTTTTAGGGATTCATTAACTCGTCACCTCGTCACTTGGAGCCTGCCTGCTGTTCTGGAGGATGGAATGTAGCTCCACAGAATGCAGACTTTCTGTCCTGTGTGCTGGTAGAGGATCGGACTCTGGCTGGGGATAAGTGACACATCTTGGGACTTCTAATGGTCCCTGCAACATCTGTGTAAATTCACAGGAGCTCTGACATCACCTTTGAGACCTTATCCTACCCAGCAGTGTTAGCTGGAAAAAATCTTTGCATGACCCTTTCCCTGAGTGGATTCTAGCATACAAAAACTTTTTTATTGCAGTTTTTCTGCTGGATGCCGTTCCAGTCTCACTGCGGTGTTTTTACTCGTGACGCTGTCAGTTAAAATTACTGTCCCTGGGTTTCCAAAATAGCTGCTGAGCCTTCATTAAGCTTTGGTTTTGAAAAGCTCAGATTTGAACTGGCTCCCTTGTCTAAGGCACTCTGCAAAGAGGGGTGGTAGTCCAAAGTGGAGGTTGTTGGCAATGTGTGCAGAATAGAAATTGGAAATCTTTATGTCTGTTATGCAGAAATAAACAAGGAAGTGAAGATCTTTATTTCCTCTTAGACAAAAGAAATCCAGTGTTGGCTTCTGATCCTGCTGCTCACTGCAGCACATGGTGACCCTGCCTTTCCCGCTATATTCCTCCTAAGAGAACAAAATATAGCTATGTCAAGGTTTGTGGGGGGTTTTGTTGGTTTTATTTAGTAATAGTTTCTAATAATGTGAAACTCCTTTTCTAGCAGACAGCTCCAGAGTGGACTCGCTGTATCGAAGTTCCCCTACCTCCTACTTTAGAGCATCATTCCTTTCTCTGCTGCCGGATCCACAGTGCCATCTACTACAAGGACTAACTTCCTAAAACTGCTCCATGTGGGGTAACCTTGCTGGTCAGCATCCATTTTGTGGCAAACTTTGTAGGGTTTTTTTTTTTCAAGAAAAAGCAGTAATGGTAAAGCTACATACTTTTCCGAAAGAATCGGGGCGCTTAGCCCAGCAGAAGTCTAGTTTTAGTCCCGTAAGCGCGGTGCTGTTCCTCCCTAGTCCGTAAGCTCTCTGTCCATCAGTTGGGCTTTGGAAGCTACAAGTCAGAGTTGGGAATTTTCCAGAAATGAGGCCTTTGCTCCCATTCCATATTGGAGTGAGGGGAGATGCGGTGCCTCTGCCTGGCCAGGAGGGACTCAAGGCAACGAGCATTTTACACTCCCCGTGCTGATTCTCGTGGAAAAACGGAAGGCAAAGTGTTATTTGTTTTAATGTTTTTGTTGTTCCTAGAAGGAGGAGGAATAGCCGGACTTTATTACTGGTGTTTTTTCTACTGCTGTATCTGTGCTGTTGTTGCATCTGTCAGTGCTTGCCAGGAGAGGGGGTCGATTTGTGGAAGTACAATAAAATGGATGCTGAACCGATAAACGTAACAATTCCTGCCCTACTCTGATTAATATGTGAAGTGTAAAACTGTTTCTTTATGGGTTTGTTATATATAATTTATAGGAAAACCTTGATTTGACAAGCTGTTAGATGTCGTATAAGATGGTTTCTCAGTTCTGTCGTCTGGCGCAGTCTTGGGGCATAGAACTGTGCGTTATTTCCTGTCCCCCACGCACCCACCTTCCCCAGCAACACCCACAACAGTGAAGTTCCTACAAACCCAACTGGCTTAGCATTTTCTCTTGTATCCTTCTCCCTTGTCCCTATGTGAGGATGTCCTGGGTTAGGTTGTAATTGTCCAACTGTAGAAGGAATTTGAGAATTTAGAAAAGGAGAAGATATGGCAGAGCAGATGGAGTTTTGGCTTCGGTGGTGCTGCAGGTGCTAATTCTGGAGCTGAAATTCCAGGCTTATTACTCAGCCACTGATTTTTTTTTTTTTTGATTTGTTTAATATTTTAATTGTATAAAACTTGTTTTTTCTAAACTGTAACAGTGTTTGCCTTTCACATCTGTTGCAATGTTGGCAGAAGTACTAATGATTAGTAAATTTTTTCCTAAACGGTGTCTGTGTCGTATTTGATAGCACTGCTTTGCATGAAGGTGAGATTTTCACTCCTATGGCAGCAGGGTCACGCTTGTGAGCAAACAGCCAGTGTCACCTCAGGATTAGTTGATGTGATTTGGTTTATTTCGGGTAAAGCTCGTGTTTACTGTACTTAAAAAGGTGTTTGATGGAGAATGTAAAAAGCACATCTGTAACGCTGGTGGCTTTGTGACCTGGTCCTCCCTTGCCTCCTTTCCACCTGGGCCGCTCACAATCAAAGACCTGAGCTCTGTGAAGTAGAAGTAGTAGTTAATGAGCAGACTAATTAGCGGGGCCCTGCAGGCGGTGCTCGGCCTTTTTTTTCTGTCATGGTGACAGTAAACCCGCGTGGTCAAAGACAGACGTGCTTTTGTCCGCTTGTAACACGGCGTTGTTTTCCACCCGCCTCCCTGCTGGCTCCCCCTTCGCCCGCGCCGCCATCTTGGCTCTGCAGCGCCAGCGCAGGGGGCCGGAGCGAGAGCGCATGCGCAATGGCAGCAGAGGATGCGCCTGCGCAGTGGGGCGGGCGGCGCGTGCGCGGCGGCGGTGGCGGGAGATGGCGGCAGCCGGAGCTGAGGGGACGGAGGCGGACTCGGACGGCGGCAGCGAGGAACTAGTGCTCACCCCGGCGCAGCTCATCCGCAGCCTGGAGCAGGTGCTGTGGGCTGGGGAGAGCGGCTGGGGGCCGGGACCTGGGCTCCCTGGGGAGGTCTGGGGGTGACCGAGAGCTGGGCCCGGGGCTCGCCGGGGAAGCTGGAGCGGCCGGGCCCCGGGGCTCGCCGGGGGAGCTGGGCAGGGCTGAGTGTCCGGCTTCTCTGGGGACAGCGGGTGCTTTTCGCGCTTCTACCTACAGTGTATCTCCTTCCAGGCCTGGCTGAATGAGAAGTTTGCTCCAGAGCTGCTGGAGAGCAAACCTGAGATCATCGAGTGTGTTGTGGAGCAGCTGGACCACATGGTGGGTTCTGGGAGGTGGTGCAGGCAGACCCTGCTTTCCTGGTCTGGGAAGTACACGCTTGGGGATTGTCTGCTCCTCTGTCCCTGGGATAAGCTGTTCTGAGCACCTTCTTCGAGCTTGTCTTGGAGAGGGGACTGGGAGAAACAAACGGTGTGCTTTCTGTCACCAAAAGCAGCTGCAGTCTGTTCTTGTGGGCTTTATGTGCAAAACCCATCTTCCTCTCTGTTTCTTGTTTGACATTTCAACGGGTTAACTTCTCTTTGCCTTTCCTTGCAGGAGGCAAACCTGAAACGGGTGAAGAGAGGAGACTTGAAGGTCAGCGTTCACCGCATGGAGATTGAAAGGATCCGTTACGTGCTCAGCAGCTACCTACGATGTAGGCTGGCGAAGGTAATACGTGCTGTACTGCCCCGGGGGATGAAAAAGGGTGACTTGAGGAGTGATTTTTACCCATATGCTGCCTCCTGCTTCAGCAAGGCACTTAATTAAAGCAGGCTTTCTCTCTGTGTCCTCCGAAGAGCAACCCAAAGGAATTCATTCCTTGGACATGCTTTTCTGTCGTGATGAAGGAGGATCACAGCGTTGCTGAGTGTTTTCTGCACCCAGAGTGGCACAATTGAATGCTTGCACGTTCTGCCTGGGTCCTGCATGTGTAGTTGTGCTGCTTGGAGACCCCAGCTGGCCATACGGCTGTGAATTCAGGAGCCGGTATTTGGGCAGGCCTGCGGCAGTGACCGCTGCTTGCTGGGGAAGCCCCTGGGGAGTGGGGATTGTAGGCACTGAACTACTGGGAGAGAGGTTTCTTACAGTCCTGGGGGTTTTGTTCCAATACCAGATAGAGAAGTTTTTCCCCCACATCCTGGAGAAGGAGAAGTCTCGAGCCGAAGGGGAACCTTCCATTCTGTCACCAGAGGAGTTTGCTTTTGCTAAAGAGTGAGTACTTTTTGGATGCATCTCCCTCCCTTTATATAGGTTACAGAACTCGCCTGTGTGTTGTGCTGAGCAGTTCTTGAGGCTGGTAGCCTTAGACGGTTTTTCAGGAGGAATCATGGGTTTTACCAGGAGGTTTCCTTACGGATAAGGAATGACCAGAAGTAAAATACCTCTGGTAACTCTGAACCAGTTACCAGGGCAAGCCATTAGGCTCGTCTCTGGCCATGCCTGTGCAACCAGGAGTTGTTGCTTGGTTTGAGTCAGTGCTCTCCCTACAGATTTGTATTTTATTAAATCAGTAAACGCTCCAGTGATTTGTTTCAGGTACATGGCAAACACAGAGACTTATCTGAAAAACGTGGCCCTGAAGCACATGCCTCCCAACCTGCAGAAAGTGTCTCTCCAAAAATCGGGTAAGTACATCCAGAGTAACCTGAACCTTACAGCAGCAGGGGTGTGGGGAAAGCTCTGGGGAGCCCGAAATGTTCAGGGCTAGTTCTCCAGCTGGCACGCAGCAGAAGCAAAGATGACGTGGTGACAGTGTCGTGGCGCTGCTCTGCTGTGTGGTACGTGGCGTGATGCCACTGTCAGGACTCTGCCAGCCCCTGCCGTCAAGTCTTGTCTTTCCTCAAGGCAGTGCACACGGCATCTGATCAGGAGTGTTTGGCATTCCCTTTACTGGCCATGAGTTTGCTGTCCCTCACACCCCTCCATTCGCTCAGTCCTGCAGAGGGACATAAGCGAGTGCTGAGCTTGTGCTCTGAATCCCTTCTCTGCAGTTCCGAAGCCCAACCTGGACTCCTTTGTGTTCCTGCGGGTGTTGGAGCGGCAGGAGAACATCCTGGTCGAGCCAGAGACGGATGAGCAGAGGTAGGTGGGCGCTTCCCCGTGTGGTGCACGTAAATAAGTTCATTTCACAAAAGCAATGTGGGTTCTGGCGAAACAGGAGCAGCAGCGTAACGTCTGGCCCATCTCTGCAGGGAGTACACCATCGACCTGGAGGAGGGCTCACAGCACCTCATCCGCTACAGGACCATTGCCCCACTGGTGGCCTCGGGAGCCGTGCAGCTCATCTGAGGGGCGAGCGGTAAGTGAGGGGCCAGGGCTGCCGTGTCACTGGTGGCCACCACTGCCACCAGTCCTGCCGTACCGGCGGGTTGAGACAGCAGGTGGCGCTGGGGCAGCGTAGCGGAGGTGGCGCGGAGCCAGCCATGTCCCCTCTGGAGGTGGTGTGGGGCCGGCCGTGTCCCCCCTGTAGGTGGCATGTCTGGGCAGAGCAGCAGAGCTGTCGGAAGGGGTACCGTTGAAAGCATACAAATAAACCAGCAGGACATCTTTCCCTTGTTGCCCCCACTGCTCATCAAACTCCTAATTGTTTGTGACATGCCAGGAATACAGCCAGACTCTTTTTGCTGATGCCCCTGAGCGAGGGCAGTCTGTGTCACCGCACTGCCTACAACGAGGCTCTGCAGCAGCTGTGTCGCAGTCCCCTTGGTGTCCGAGGGAGGGATGAGTGTAGCTATCGCCTCTCCCAGTTCCCAGGCTGGTTTGACAGCAGGTGTGGGCAGACCACATCTGTCCTCAAAGGCCATTGTAAATAGTAGGGTGCTCTCTTTTTAAACCTGCCCCTGTGTGTTCATTCCTGTTCCAATTTAGCACTGTTCTTTAAATTATCAGCTGGAACCTGACTGACCCAATGCTGGGGTGACCAGCTGTGTAAACGCCACCTTTCCCATCAGCTCTGATCTCGTGGCAGGGTCTGTGCAACCCTGGATGTTGTGCAAGTTGCCAATTGCTCTGAGGTGAACACCTCTGCACCATCTCTGCCCCTGGTCCATTGAGCAAAAAACCACCACACATCAAGACATTTGCTGGCAGGGCAAATCTGTGTTCTTGCAGAAGGAGCAGGAGGGATCAGGAACACTTTAAGGATGGAAACTGCAGCTCAGAGCAGAGGGAATGTCACGGGAAAGCCACAGGGTCCTGTGTGGGGTGCTTAGCACTAGCTTGTTACCTGCAGTGGGCAGGGAGGTGAAGAGCTTACCAAGTTTGTTCCTTTGTCTTTCTGATGATATTGGCCAGGAGGTGGCTGTGAGCTTAGGAATTCAGGGTTTCTGCTGGCCTTGAGTTTCTCCCTTGAAGTGTTGTTATGCGGGTCAGACAGCCAGTCCATCCATCCTTGGGAAGGCATGGGCTTTGTTCTGCCTGTGCAGCCTGTGTCCCAGTGTGGATACAGCCATGTCGGCACAACCCTTTCTCATATGGCCAGAGAGAAGTTGTGCTGCGTTTTCCCGGCACTGTGGCAATAATAGCACTATCCTTGTAAAGCATCTACCCTTGCAGGTTTGCCTGCGGAGCAGGCCTGGATTTGGAATTGCTACCTGGGCCTTGTGCTGATAATGGCATTTCTTGCCCTGGGCCAAGGAGTGAGTGCCTCCAGGAGCCACGGGCAGCTGTGTTCTTTCTGATCGGGTTGTGAATGGTGCAATCACCATCAAAGCTTTGGAAATGTCAGACAGCATTTGCAGGTTTGTCACAAACCTCTTTTTAACCAGAGCAACTGGTTCATGCTGAGGGTGTTTGTAGCAGAGCCATGGGATCTTCATGCTGCCCATGTAAAATTTGTGTTCAGATCTGCTGTTCTGCTGCATGCGTGAAGCCACCACCAGAACAGATCCTGCACAGAGGGTTTAAGTGCTGCAATTTCATCTCCTGAAATTCTACATGTGGATCAAGCAAGGAGGGGTGAGAGACCTTGCTCTTTTCCAGCCTTTTCCGACCTGCTGCTTTGGACTGGCTGACTCCGGGGACGTTGCACCACAGTCACAGCTAATCCTCAAGGCTGCCGTGGTCAGTGAACTGCAGAGCAGGTTGGGCCCTTCGTACAGGGTGGTCTGTGTGATCAGCAGCTGAGCGCTGTGGAAGAGCCCTGAGGAATTCTGTGACTTTGTAGGGGCTTGTTGTGCCTTGGTGTTGTTTAGAAAGATGCTGGAACATGAGGCTGGCAGAGCTTTCCCAGAACGGTCTCTTGCTGCAGGGTGAGAATAGGAGTCTTGTCTTTGCCTGGGTTTCTATTTGTGTGTTATTCACGCTGCTTCCTATCAAGCCAGTGTTCTGTATCTGATTTCTGCAGCAGAGCATTCCCTGTGCAGGGAGACTTGGATCAATAGAACAAATGCAAAGTGACGAGTCAGAGCGCATTTTCTGGAAGGCTTCACTGGGTAGCTGCTGGGATGTCTTATTTAAGACCGGTGGTGGCCAGTTTCACTAAAATGGAACACCTGCAGTCATGGGCTCAGGAGAGAGCAGCTTTCTGCTGTGTGTGATCTGAAGACCGTCCCTTCACAGAACGAAGCGTTCTGATGGAAGTTGTGAGGGTAGAAACCTGTCAAACTCCCTTTTGCTGAAACAGCTGCTGGGGAAAGAGGGACAAGCAGTTTCTTTGCTGGTCACGCACAGGGAAAGCTCCAGCCCTGTTGACGTGTGTGTGCTTCTTCTGGTTGGAGAGGCCAGAGTGTCCCATGCTCCCTCAGCTCAGTGCTGTCAGGACAGTGGCTTGTGTTCCTTCAGGGCAGGGCCTTCCCCGCATGGAGCTTAGTGAGGGGCAGTCTGGTGCTCACCGATACCCTCTCCTCTGCCCCGTGGGGGGTGACACAGTGCATCTTGTAGTGTGAGTGGCTTTGCATGTGTGGTTTATAGGGTTCTTAATGAATCCATTTAGGTAAAGAAGATTCTTTTAAGTATAGACGTTAAGAGGAGGCTGGGTTTAATCCTTAGGAATCAGTAGCACATACCCATACCGGGGCTGTGGATTGTGTTTGCCTGTGTCTCCAGCCCAGGCAGCTTCCCAGAGGTGACTGAAGCTCCAGCCAAAGTCGTGGTTAATCCACTGTGCAGAAGCATGCTACAGAAGAGCTGCTTGGAGGATGTCTAGGTGACACGTCTGGCAGACTTTCTCCTTGGCCCTATTAAGTTTGACTGAATGATTGTCCAAGCGGCTGATTCCTCACCGCTGCACCTCACATGGCCGCAGCAATGTGAGCGTACAGGGCACCCATCCTCTTCCAGCAGCTGAATCCTAATGGGGTCTGGTTCTTTCCAGGGTGCCTTCAGTCCAGCTCCTGTCTGGAGCCCGATGGCTGGCACACGGCACCGTCACCATGGGCTGTGCAGGACTTCTGGAGGTGGCTGGTAGGCTGAAATCGGCCAGGCTAGCAGTGAGATTCAGTTCAGGCATACCTGAAAATGCTGCTGGCTGCTTTTTGTGTCCTTCCATGACAAAGTACTGGGACAGTTCTGGGACTGGATACAGCCTCACTGCTCACTCTGTGCCTCTGTCCTTTGCTGGGGGACGAGATAGTGTCCACAGCTCTGTCAGGGAAGCGATGCTTTTGGCTTGTACTTTCAGATGGAGGAGAAAACCCAGCAATCCATTCACATTAACCTCTGCCTCTGGAAGAGAATGTGCAGAGTGGGAGCAGCTTTTCCAGCTTCTGTGAGGTCTCTTATAAGGCTTGAGCTCAAAAATGCATCCGCTGTTCTCTGCTCCCTCCAATGTGCGGGTAGCTTGGGTTTACTGAGTGATTAGCTCTGAACGTAAGTAGGTGGATGGTGAGAGAGGTCACAAGGAGGGCACCGACGGTGAGCTGTGATTTCCCAGCCTTAGCCGGCTCCGCTCTCCTGAGCGCAGGAGAAAGGTGGGGTGAGCGATCTCATTGCCAGGAAGCCTCTCTCGCGTCTGTGCTGACTCCCCCACGTCACTGAAGTGGGGGGGAAATGCAGTGTCAGCCTGAGAGGGTGTGATGAAAAGATGGTTCTTGGGAAGCAACTGCTGAAAACTGACTCATGGCAAGTGCTCAGAGGTTCAGACGCAGACAGTGTGCGAGACCGTGAGCAAGAGCCCTCAGCTCAGGGAAAAGGGGGGCAGTTTGCTGGTGTGACCTCGGGAGATGTCACATGGGTTTGTCTTTGGGTGGTCACGGTTGGACCTGGCAGGGGTGTGCACGCTGCGGCAGATCCTCCAGCTGCTCTCAGGAAGGATGTGGCCTCAGGAGCAGAGCACTGCCTCCAGCTGGGGCCTGAGCGTGGGCACCGCCAGGGCTTGGGCTGGAGGCTTCTGCCGCAGCGTGTCGGCCACGTGTGTGGCCACAGGAGTGCTGGCCACCAGCAGACACCTCTGGCTCCTTCACGCCCGGCCAGGCGAGTGCATCTGGCTCCTGGTCACCCACAAAGATCAGTGTCCTGCTCCTCCTGGGCAGGAGTGTCGGGCCAGCAGTGGCACGAATGCCACATGCCCTTCTAGGGGACAGTGTGATTTTGACTCTCTTGCTGCTTTTTCTGATGTTTTTGCTGAGCAAGGGCAGGGCTGAATGCAGATTTTTAGCCAGCCAGGGGCTGGGTTCAAGCTTACTTCTCCTGGCCGCCCTGCGAGAGGTGTCCTGTGCTGGAGACACCGGGACACAGTGGCGATGGAAAGCCATGCATAAATACCCATAGGAAGGTTGTGTCATGGGCTGATGAAAATCTGTGCTGTCAGCAGGAACCTTCAGGGCTACTTAACATAAATGGCTAGACAGCTCGGCAGAGATTAGTGGGCAGTACAGGGCAGGGGTGATCTGATTGAGGTGACAGTCTCTTCTGTCAAGGAGTCACATGTGAGCTAAACAGTGAAGGTGATTTTGAATATAGGTGTCAGGGACACCGCAGAGCCTCTTGCCTGCTCAGGCGTCAGTGAATTTCTTTTTCAGGGTAAGAAACTTGGGAGTTAGGCTTACTTTTGATCGAGGATGAGTCTGGGATTTCCTTTGTGCTTAGATTCCCTGGAAATAGCTGTCTTTGGACAGGCACCGGAGAAGGGATGTGTAAAAACAGTTCAGACCCTCCCTAAAGACACGGTGGGAGGAACATGCTCCTCTCCCCTCTGTAGTCCCCTCCGGGCGCTGACAGCTCAGCAAACCTCCGTTTTCCAAGAGCACTCCCGTTTTTCTGGCATTAGAAGCGTTTTATGTGCAGCTCCTCCGGTTGGCCCGCCCCGCGGCTGGGCTCGTCCCCCGCTCCGGGGACGGGCAGGCCGCTGCCCGGACCGGGAGCGGGTCGCTGTGCTGGCTCGGTCTCTGCACCGCTCCGGGGGCTCCGCCGCCCCGAGCCCGCCCGTCCTCCTCCGCGGGGCTCCTCGGCAGCCCGGGTGGGCGGGGCTGGTGGGCGGAGCCAGGCGTCCCCGCGCCCCTATTGGCCGATGCGGGGCGTGTCTCCGGCGCTGATTGGCTGCCGCCGCGGGGTGTCCCGGCGGCGGCGCTCCCACGGCTCCATTGATCGCGCGGAGCCGGCGGAGCGGGCGGGCGGCGATGAGCTGCGGCGAGTGAGCGTGGGGTGGGGGCGGGCGGAGGGGCCGGGGCCGGGGCCCGGGGCCCCGGACTCGCCGCCTGACCCCCTCTTCGCCCCTAGGCTCTTGCAGGTGTACAGCGCGCGGGCCGTCGCCCCCCCCAGCCATGCCCGTGGACCTGGCCGTGCGGCTTTGCCTGAGCCACTCGCCCCCCATCCGCAAGCTGCTGAACTCCTATGAGGAGCTGCGGGGCAACCGGGGGTGCAAGCCCCTCCGATCCTGTCTCAACCAGAAGCTGAGTGCAGAACCCGGACCTGAGTGGCGAGACAGCTCCAAGAGCTCCAAGGGCCAGAAGAAGAAGAGGGTTGTGTTTGCAGACATGAAGGGGCTGTCGCTGACGGCTGTCCGCTTCTTCTCAAAGATTGAGGAGGACCTCTGTGACTTGCAGCATGCCCTGTCTGACCTTGCCTGCTTCCGACCTAAGCTGCGGGACTCGTGCCCAGAGGTGTGCAGGTATGTGCTGGACTTCCCACAGCCCTCTGCAGACTACAAGAGTTTCCGCAGCCGCCTACACAGCAGCCTTGTCTGCCTGGAGAACTGCCTGATCCAGGACCGTGCCCTGTCAGGGACAGTGAAGGTCAGAAACATCGAGTACGAGAAGAAAGTGATGGTCCGCATCACCTTTGATGGCTGGAAGAGCTTCCGGGACATCCCCTGCCAGTACATGCACAGCACATATGGCTCAGCTGACACAGACACCTTCTCTTTTGAGCTGGCCCTGCCCAAGCCATCCGTCTCCCGCAGGGCCACAGAGTTCTGCATCTCCTTCCAGTGCGGACAGAAGACCCACTGGGACAACAACCATGGGAAGAACTACAAGATCTACCACGTGGGCATGATCCGCCCTCCCTCCCACGCCGTGAAGAGTGCCAACAGGGCCTGGGAGCATCTTGGCACCTCTCGGGCAGCCGCCCTGGTCCTTTCTCACCTGCAGACCTGGCGCCGCTCAGAGACCCAGGCTCCGTATTGGTAGGAGAGCAGCGTGTGGAGAGGTGCAGGTCCCTTCCGCCCCCCCGACTGTGCCCAGGGGGTCTTTGGGGAGGGGTCAGCTGCACAAGATGCCGCTCACAGTTCTGTTGGCTCCTCCATTGGTCTGGCCGGCTGCTGTTTGAGCAGCTGCCAGTCCCCACGGGAGCTGCTTCCACGCCGGCTCCTGCCGCAGAGACGGGAGCTGCTGCACGGTGCCACTGCAGCCCGCGGGCCCCCCAGAGCGGGGCAGCAACAAAGCACGCGGCTGCTCCCGGTGGGAGCGAGCCCTGTCACCCGCGGGGTCTCGGTGCTGCCCAAGTGCCTTGTGCGGAACTGCTGGGGTGGGGGGGACGCGCTGCCCCGCGGAGCCCGGGCGGCGGCGTGGGGCCCGCTGCCGGGGGTGTCGGGCGGGGGCGGCTCCGGCGGTCAGTGCTGTACGGGGGAGTTTACAATAAAGTGACGGCGTTCGGTGAGTCCCGCCTCTCTCTGCGCCGGTTCCGGTGCCCGCGCGGTGGCGAGGGGCGCCTCCTACCGGCGCCTGGAGGGGGGGGAGGGGCCCGATGCGCTCCTGCGGGCGCGGCCCCGCGGGCGGCGTGCTGACGTCAGTGCACGCAGCGCGGTGCGGCGGCGCGCACGGCACGTGGGCGAGGGATG
>JAOXNO010000016.1:5709359-5836712 GCA_028565335.1 Limnodromus scolopaceus
CCTCCCGGTGCGGCGGGAACTCCCCCCGCGCTGCCCGGAGCCGCCGCTGCCCGGCGCGCACCCGTCGGGGCCGAAGGTCGCTGGGCCGAGCCCCGGCCCGTCCCCGATTCGCTGCGCCCCGGGCCGTGCCCCGCCGCCCTCCCGGTGAATAAAGCAGAGCGCGATCCCCGCCGCTGCCGCCGGCCGCGCCCAGCCCGGGACTCCCCCTCCGCTGCCGTGCGGGACAAGACCGCAACTCGGGTCGGCAGCCGGGCTGAGCCCCGGGGCGGGGCCGGGCCTGACCCCCGGAGGCTGCGGGCAGGGCTGCCTGCGCGGCCGGCCACGGCGGGGTGACAGCGGGCAGAAAGGCCGTCACCGAGCCCCTCGTAGGGCGGCGGGGCCGGTCGGACCAGTTCCCCGGCGGGAGTCCCGGTCCCGAGGGTGACGGCTCCGGCGTCACGGACAGGGTTAGTGCCGGCGCGCCTGGGCCGTGTCGGTGTCCCCGGTGCCGCGGCGCTGGGACAGGCCGTGCAGGGCAGCAGGGGGAACCCCCCGGTCTCTCCTCGGCTCCCTGAGCTCGTCGGCCACCCCGATTCAATCCCGCCCCGGGGCTGGCGCTCCGCTGCCGGGTGAGGGTGGCGCCCGGAGGGAAGTCTCCCCCGAGCAGGCTCTCCCCGGTAGCCTCAGATGGCCCTGTGCGTGCCCCTCCTCCCCCGGGGTGCCTGACCTTTGGCTGCTTCCCGTGCCCCAGCGAGTTCCACTTTGGCTAATCATCGGCAGTAATTGTCCCCTTGGGCTAGCTTCCTGTCCCCGAGCAGCCCCCTGCGGCTGGGGTGAGGTGTGTGTACAGGAGAGAGGAAGTGATTCCTTCCCAGGAATCTGGGCACCTGGCTGGCTCTGGCTCAGTTCGGATGCCTCTGAAATGAGAGAGGCGATAAGATCTTTGTCATGAGGAAGGGTTTTTTGTCACTTCATTAGCTTCTTTCCTGTCCTTGGGACCTGATTGCAGCCTCCTGTGCTCTGGGTGTGGTTCTGCTCGCCCTGTCGTGTGGAGGGTATGAACACACAGGGCAAGCGGCAGCAGGGGTGATTCCCAAGCCGTGACAGTGCCAGGCAGTAGCCGGAGTGCCAGCCCGACCCTGCTGTCCCTCAGGAGCTGCGCTGAGTTGCATGACCTCGGCCCAAGCGTTGCCTTCCAGGTTTCAGAGCCCACTGTCCCTGGCCTCCTGCCACCCTCCGGGTTGACGTCTCTCCGAGCTGGGTGACTTGCCTGACTTCAGTTTCTCTTTTCTCTGCTAGTGCTGGTGGCATGTGAGTGCCTCGTCTGCCAAGAAGCCAACGCGCCGTTTGAAGAGCTTTCCAGGGACATGGGCTTCGTTCATGTCTGTAGCGACCCTTCAGCGTGAGCGGATGCCAGGGGCCTCCAGAATTAAACTTGTTCCAGGCGTCATGCGAGGATCTGCGCTGGTGCCTGTGTCCTCACGGAAAGAACAATAATAGCTCCACATACGGTAGGCTCCTGCAAGTGCCAACTCCCTCGATCTCCTCCAATGCAGGCTCAGGGATGGACTCCACCTTGTCCCCGTGAAGAGACTCTGCGTGCTCTCAGCAGCCAGAAGGGGATTCTGTTGCCAGCTCCTTCACAAGCTGCCCCACAGCAGGACTTGCTCACCAGCGCCTTGGGGGGATATCCCTTCACGCAGTCTTGTCACTGCCGTGCCCATGGAGGAACCCCTGTGCCTGCTCCGTCTTCTCTGAGCTCCTCAGCCCGCACTGTCTGAACTCACCCGGCTCCGGGCAGACTGTGTGCTGCTTGTCCCGGCGGCTCTCCCTGATCCTGCTGCGTCCCCTCTCTCGCAGAGCCCAGAAAGGATGTGAACTTTGGAATGGGGTCTGTGAGCAGGCTGCGGACTCAGTGCGTGTGCGAGACTGTTGCTGAATAACAGGAGAGTCGGTAACCGCTGCAGGCAGCTGTTCTCTCTGGCTGCAGGGCAACAGCCTTGCCCGGGCCCTTCACCATGTTCCTCCTGCTCCCTTTTGACAGCCTGGTTGTTAATCTCTTGGGGATTTCCATAACTGTCCTCTTCACTCTGCTTCTGGTTTTCATCATTGTGCCAGCAATTTTTGGAGTCTCCTTTGGCATCCGCAAGGTTTACATGAAAACGTTATTAAAGATTTTTCAGGTAAGCCACATTTTCAGAATTTTCTGTGTGTTTGCAGGGGTTGTGTCACGCGTGGTGGTGTCAGGAGCAGCTGTTGCCCCTCAGCGGGGCATTGCAGGTGGCTGGGGTGGGGAGGCTGGTTTTTTGATGACGTGCTGGTGCCAGATGACCTGTTTGAGTCATCTCAGCCAAATACAAGTTACTAGGCCTCTGTTTGTGGGCTGTTTTTTCCCGGTAATTAATCCAATAAGTCTTCAAGTAAAGCGGTGGGGTAGTGTGGCCCGTGAGTACGCAGTCGTAGGGTGGGCTCTGTGGATGTGCTGGGAGGAGGTGTGTACTGGGACGGGTTAATGGCCCAGGCAAGGCCAAGCGCTGCCACAGTTTGATGAGGAAAGGAGCCAAAAGGGGTGTAGGGTGCGATGGGGAGGGAAGAGGCTGTGGTCTCCAGGCTCCTCCTCCCCCATGTGTTTGGATGAAGCAGAAGCAGGAGGTGAGGCAAGACTTTCTGCGCTGCGGGCCCTGAGTGGTCTGTGGCCAGAGCCCAGAGCTCATGACACCCGTCTGTCCTGGAGAGCTGCCTGCTTATCTGCCCAGCCCAGCAGCCACATCTGGACCTGCAGCCTCCGAGGCCGACCAGCAGCCCTTGCTGACCCTTTTGGCACAGGGAGGCCAAGTGGAATTTTCCAACTTGGGGTCACGCTGTTCCCTTGCCTGCCTTTGGCAGACTAATTTTATGGGCTGTCTCACAGCCAGCACTTCTCCTTGAAGCAAGTCCCTGGTGAGACCAGAATTTTTGCCAAACTCCTAGTAGATAAAGCCTGCAGCACCCTACCCCGGCAGCCCGAGCAAAAGGAAAAGGGGTGCCCTGTGCTTGGCAGGGAGGTTTTAGGCTCTTAAATGTGGAGTTCAAGCTCTGAAAGGATTCATGGTACAGCTACTGCTGGTTGGCCAGGACTGGTCTTCCCCAGGAGGGTCCCTTTCCTGGGGCTGCAATGTTTAGCTCTTTACATTTCAAGTCCTCCTAAAAGCCTGAGGTGTGAATGGGAAGATCCTGAGCTTTGTGAGGTGCTTTGTTAACACAGATATCTGAAGACCTGACTTCAAATTTGGTGACTGAACTGGGAGAAAAAATGAGTAAGTTTGGTTCATCTGAAATGGAACTTTTCACCTTGTTTTAATTTTTTTTTCTTTCTTCAATTCAGGAAGGCTTAATCTCCACACCTACTTTGGTGTTTAGTTTTGAAACTACTTTTCTGAAAAGACTCTGAAGTCTATTTCAGCTTTTATCAAAGATTCTTTGTGATGGGAGAGAGGAGCATTCCAGCACAACTGCTCACAGATTTGGTGGAAAATGCACTCACTAGGTTTGGTCATTCAGAATTGTGTTTTTGGGGGAAGTGTTATTTATCTGAAAGATTTGCCTAGCTCTAGAGGCTGGTGTTGCCCCTCGCCCAGAGGTGGGACACAGATGGAGCAGCAGCCCTGGGTGGCAGTAGCACATCTCTGATGGTGGTGAGGGACCTGCCTGGCCCTTCGCAGGTGGGAGTCTGGGTTTTC
Organism: Limnodromus scolopaceus; assembly: GCA_028565335.1. Lineage (NCBI taxonomy): Eukaryota > Metazoa > Chordata > Aves > Charadriiformes > Scolopacidae > Limnodromus > Limnodromus scolopaceus. The sequence goes on from JAOXNO010000016.1 coordinate 5,713,058, forward strand.
TGCTGCTGCGGTCAGGATGGAGACTGCTGGGCTGGCGAGGAACGCCTTCTCCAGAGACTGCACAGGTCCTGCGGGGTCAGAGCTGCTCTTCTGACCTCTTCTGGGACGGCAGCATCTAGACAATCATCTGCAATCCTGCAGTTCCTTCTGCTGGCAAAGGAGGCTTCTAGATGAGCCGGACAATCCATATGCAATTAGTGTTCCCACATCACTGGCTCCTGATCTGATGCTGGCGTGGGCTGAGACCGGGATGCCAGGAGTTCCCAGTGATTTCCCCTTCTTCACAGCTCCCGATGGAGCAGGTAGCCTGGAGCAAACAGTGTGTTGTACACAAGAACACAAGCAGCCTGTATTATGCAGAAGAGTGTGAGGCTGAGAGGGTGACCTGGGGGGCAGGCAGGAATCCAGCCTGCATCTCTGCTGTAAAAACCTTCCTCCCAGGCCAGCCTCTGCTTTGCCCCAGTTCAGCTGGGTTCAGTTCTGTACAGAAGCCTCCTGCTTTAACCCCTTTTTTTACTTCTTAACCATGGCCTTCCCTGGAAGCTGGCTGTAAAACAGGGATAGTTTGAAGTGGAGCTGCAGGCCTTGCGAATCCTGCTCATGGTGTGTGTCTCTTGCAGTGGGCAACACTGAGAATAGAGCGTGGTGCCAAGGAGAAGAACCATCCCTTATACAAGCCCTATGTCAATGGTAAGGTCCTAGGTACATACGAAGCTCAAAATTCTTTTTGGGAGATCGGATAAATGTGGTGTCTCTGAGTCAGTTTGGGAAGCTTTTTCCACGTAGATGGATTGGAAGAAGCGATGGTCCATTTTGTGAGGAAGGGGAGGGAAGGACCCCTGGGGTGCTTCATTTCTAGGTAGTTGGAGGGACTGGTTTATACTTGTCTGTACTGGAGAAAGGAAGGGGTTGCTGGGGAGGGCGGGTGAGGAAGGGCCTTGGCTCTCAGCTGTTTGAGCAGGGAAGTCGCATGTTGCTCAGAGCTGCTGGTGGCATGTTGCAGGAATCATTGCAAAGGAGCCAACGTCACTGGAAGAGGAGATCAAGGAGATCCGCCGGAGTGGCAGCGGCAAAGCCCTTGACACCCCAGAGTTTGAGCTCTCAGATATCTTCTATTTCTGCCGCAAAGGCATTGAGACCATCATGGATGATGAAGTGACCAAAAGGTTCTCCGCTGAAGAGCTGGAGTCCTGGAATCTGCTCAGCAGGACCAACTACAACTTCCAGTACATCAGCCTGCGCCTCACTGTGCTCTGGGGTCTGGGTGTGCTCATCCGCTACTGCTTCCTCCTGCCCCTCAGGTGAGCGCTGCCGCGGGGACTGCCAAGGTGGTGCCGGTGGCCTGGTCCCGCAGCAGCCGTTGAACTGGTCTCCGAGCCCCATGACCTGTTCAACACAAACAGGAGAGATGGGCTACTTGATGAGTAGGGCCGGTGGTGTGGTTTTGCTAGCCTGTAGCTTCCCTCTTTCTGCAGGATAGCTCTGGCGTTTACTGGCATCAGCTTGTTGGTGACCGGTACTACGGTGGTGGGATATTTGCCAAATGGAAGGTGAGTTCATCTTTGAGGGAAGAGAGGGAATGGGGACCCTCCTGTGCAGTTTGAGACCTGATAATCCTAAAGTTTTCCTGAAAGGCCAGTCTGTTCCACCTGCACTAAGGAGGTGCTCCTGGCATCTGTGGTCCCCCAGGAACAGACACCAGCATTTCAAACAATGGCCCTAGATGTGAGCACTAAGCCTGAGGCAGAGCCCTAGGCTCTAAAAGGAATAAGAACAGAAAAGAGCAAAGGCCAGAGTTTGGTTCTCATGATTTAAGCATCAGTAGTCATAAGCTGATGGCAAAACCCCCAGCCGAGACGTGTTTCTGAGGGAGAGATGTGAGGTCTGGGTTGGGTCTAGTGGCCAGGGGCAGCTGGGCTGAGTGGGGAATGTGGACCTGGGAGTGACAGTCTCTGTCCTGGGCTGCAGGTGTAAGGAGTTCCTGAGCAAGCACGTCCACCTGATGTGCTACCGGATCTGTGTGCGTGCCCTCACGGCCATCATCACCTACCACGACCGGTAAGGAGGCACCATCTGCTGCAGGGCGTCCTCCCCACCAGCCGCTCCGTGCCCTGCCTCTTGCAGGCATCGTGCTTCTTTCCTCCACCCTCACCTGTGCCTTTGTTTCACATTTAGAGAAAATAGACCCCGCAACGGAGGCATCTGCGTGGCCAACCACACATCTCCCATCGATGTGATCATCCTGGCCAGTGATGGCTACTACGCCATGGTAAGGTCTGCACCCCAGCCCCGGCTCTGCCTGCCAGGGCCTGGCCACACGCGTGGTGGGAGCAGAAAGTGCATTGTGTGTGACAAGGAGCAGGCAGCAAGAGGCTTTCGAGCGCAGAGAGCTGCTTTTCCCCACACCAGGGGTCCCTGGGCACAGCTCTGCGCATAGAGCTCTGGGCAAAGCACTTCCCCAGCTGGGCCTCCAGCGATGTGGAAAGCACTTTGGGGCTTGCTATGTCTGTCCTTCCAGTCAGAGCCTGGGACTTCTCCTCTCAGCCTTTCTAGGGCAGGGGTAGAAAGATGAACCTCTAGGTGGCCATGGATCTGGGAGCTGGCACCTTCGTGTGTCCCCAGGTGTTGTAACGTGTGTCTTCTTGCTGTGCCCAGGTGGGTCAGATCCACGGCGGGCTCATGGGTGTGATACAGCGAGCCATGGTGAAAGCTTGCCCCCACGTCTGGTTTGAACGCTCTGAGGTCAAAGATCGTCACCTCGTCGCCAGAAGGTGGGAGAGTGGTTGGCTGCAGGGGGAGGTCGGGAGGCTGGGAAAGGGGGGGCTGCCCATTTCCCCTGGGTGAGGATGCTGTTTTGCCTTGGGGCTGTCAGGAGCCTGTGCCACTTGCTGGCACCCAGATGGTCCCCGGTGACTGTAGGATAAGGACTGTGCTATGTGGGTTGCTAATGACAGCTCCTGTGCTAATTGCTAACACTCTTCTGTTTAGGCTTACAGAGCACGTCCAGGACAAGAGCAAACTGCCGATTCTCATCTTCCCGGAAGGTGGGTTGTGGAGCAGCTGCCGGAGGGGTCACATCGGGGACAGCATTTCAGGGCCTTGAGACCCTTCACTGAGACAAAGGGGACAGACATGGCATCTTTAGAGCTGACTGAACCCAGAATGTGGAAGTCAGATGATGTGACATGTCCTGTGCATGCAGAGAACAGGGGGTGCAGTGGGTGTTGGGGGGCAGGTGCTGGGTGCCCGTGGCCGAGCCCTTAAACCTCTGCACTGACTTGCGAAGGGAAGTTGAGGAGGTTGTTCTCGCCCATTACAGGAACCTGCATCAACAACACCTCTGTGATGATGTTCAAAAAGGGGAGCTTTGAAATTGGAGCCACTGTTTACCCTGTAGCCATCAAGGTATGAGAAGGCAAATGTTCTTACAGCACAAGTAGTTCCCTGTGTGAGAGCTCAGTCTTGGCACTGCTGATTCAACAGCCTGGTCTGTGGACTCGGGGACACTGAGGTCACTCCGTTGCTCTGGTGGGGCTGGGCAATGGCTGGGCTTGGGGTGGAACCTGGAGCCTCAGGGAGGGTGCAGCCGCTGCCTGACTTTTATGAGCTCTTCTGCCTTCATAGTATGATCCGCAGTTTGGAGATGCCTTTTGGAACAGCAGCAAGTACGGGATGGTGACCTACCTCCTGAGGATGATGACCAGCTGGGCCATTGTCTGCAGTGTCTGGTACTTGCCCCCGATGACCAGGCAGGTAAGGAAGGTGAACACTCCTGTTGGATCTGCTGCCTCCTTGGCCCTTTGCTCCTGCTGAACGGTGTTGTTTTGCCACAGCCTGAAGAGGATGCTGTCCAGTTTGCCAACCGTGTGAAGTCAGCCATTGCCAGGCAGGGGGGCCTTGTGGATCTGCTCTGGTGAGTCCAGGCAGGCTTTTCTCCTCCTAATGCCAGGGTTCCTTGTTCCTGGGAGCCAGTGTGTGCTTGTGATCTCTAGAGCTAAGTTTGTGCCCTGCTCTTCTGTAGCAGGGACCAAAGTCTTTGCTTCTGCTGTGTGTGTTGGGCACCAGGGCTTTATTGTGCAATTCCAGCTTGCACTGGGGTGCCCTGATTCTGACTTGATGCTGCTCAGCACCGTGGGTTGAGCCTGGGAACATCCTTTTTCAGGCACTGAGATCTTCAGAGCCTGGGAGGCAGAAGGACTGTTGTGGTGTCAGAGCAGCTCACGCTTCTGGCAGAGCTGCTGTGTTGAGCACAGTGCAGGGCTGTGGGTGCAGCTCCTGGCAGGGCAAGGTGTGGAAGTAACTGCCCTCAGGGACAGTCAGCAACGCACGGCACATCCGTATCTGTCTGGGTGTTGTGGGAGCTCCAACCAGCCCTGAGCAGCCCCAGCTGAGGTTTCAGACAGGGCCCACCTGCAGCACCTCTGACGGTGTGACTCTCTCCCCAGGGATGGAGGACTGAAGAGGGAGAAGGTGAAAGACACATTCAAGGAGGAGCAACAGAAACTCTACAGCAAAATGATTGTAGGCAACCATGAAGACCGGAGCCGCTCCTGAGCCCTCTCCTCCAGCGCCGATCCTGGGCCTGGCCAGAGCCCTCTGCCTCCCACACGAGCCAGGGCTTCTCTGGAGCAGCTCCGAATCCTTGGACTTTGGCTACTCCAGAGCCGCTTGGACTCGCTCCTTCCTCCTCGGGCTGTTCTTCCCTGGAGGCGCCATTACTGCCTGGAGTCCTTAGGCCCCGAGCAGCTCCTGGCAAAGATGCCTTCTTGTTACTGTTACAGTGAAGCCCCGTGCAGGGGCAATATTAAATGAAACACTTATGGTGTCATGTGCTTCCATATGGTGTTTACAGGCCCAGGGGGAGGACTGGTGTGTTGATGTGCATGTGTGTCAGTCACAAGTCTCCCACAGCACAGAAACGGGCGAGCTGCAATGAAATTAGCTGCCTTGACAACCGAGGGAGTCTTCGTGAGCCTGTGCCTCTCACGTCTGCAGCATAAACCTCTCGGGAGCAGCGTGTGGCCTCTCAGACCATCTGCAGCTTTCCTTCCAGAAGGAGAAACCTTTCCTTTTCCTTTGCCCACCCTCCTGTTGTAGCTGGACTCAGACCATTGCTCTCCAGCACCCAAGTAACAGCCTCTGCTGGGGTTCCTCCTTGGTAGCCTGTCTCTGTCCCTGGAACTGGGGGTGCATTTGTCACTGGGGGGGCTCTTGGGGAATCCGTATGTGCCATGATAGCCCCAGGTGGGGTGGGTGGGAGAGCCCTGAGTCTCTGTGGCTGAGCAGGAGATCCCCTTTCAAACGTCTCCTGAGGGCTGTGGTGGGACCTGATGCTGTTACACGCCAACATGCACATACGTAATCTCAGCTCGTTGCAAGGAGACAGAAATCTTGTCCTGGAGATGGTAGCGCCTTCCCCTTCAACTCTGCAACTGTATTACTCAGTAAAACAATTTGCATTTGAGCTTTCATCCTATGTACTTTCCAATTTTCCTTATGTTCCTACAAACTTCAGCACTTCCATTGGTTTCTCTGCCTGCTCTGATAAGCAGATGCCGTTTCACCTGCAGAAGCCTCTTCGCATTTGCTTTGACACTGGAGAAGCTAATGCTGAAGTGCCTCCTTTGTGCCCAAAGTGGTGTTTGTTGGGGGAGGGCATCTGCTGTCCCCAGGTCAGGGCAGCATTTCTATGTCAGTGTCCTTAAATCTGAATTTCCCTGCACTGGTTACCAGCAGGGATTCAAGGTAGTTTACTTCCTGCTTGTTTTCATTTGGGTAAAACACCATTTTATTAAGAGACAGAGAAAAGCAAGCAGCAGAGATAGATTCCAGAAACTCCCCTGACCTGTCCCAAGAGACGGTGTGCACACCCACATTCTTCAGTTCCATGTGGCCTCCCTGCTTCAAAACCCTTCTTTTGGGTCAGTCGGGTCTTTACCTGCGTGCAGACCAGACCACGTGCGAGCCAGGTAAGCACAGCTCTTCCTCACGGTGTGCTATTTCCCACCTACCCCTGCACCATCAACTTATGCACAAATAAACTAAACTTCCCAGTGCGACACCTGGGAGGGGACAGTTTCCTCACTCACAGGGATGTGAAGCTGCACTTAATGGCATGTGAGCTGTTAACATGCAGTTATGGGAAATATTTCTATACTGAATTGATTTACCTTTGCTTCTTGTAGTGCCCGAAATGCGATCCTTTATAAATACACACACTCAGACAGTTACCTGCATAAACACTGCATTCGGTTACCAGGGATGTGTTAGACAGGATCCCCATTAACACCTGTCTGCTCTTTGGTGATGGGGACGCCCTCACTGGCCCCAGGCTTTTCACTGCTACCCCAATTTTCTATTCTTCTCTTCTGCCCAACTTCAGCTATGGCAATTGATTGGGGGGGGGGGGGGAAGAACAAGAAGCAAAGTCTGGTATCTTTTCCTTTCCATCTAAAATAACAAACCGAAAGCAGCTGAGGCAGGACACAGTTAACAACAGCTACTGGGCTGAAGTGTGTTGCTTGTGCTTACACTTACCAACAAAACAACTGCTCTACTACTAGCTATCAGTCACCCAGGCAAGGATCCTCCCCTCATTAGGAGTTTGTTATGGCGTTAGGAGTCTATTCACCAGCATTTTGGTTTACTTGTTTTACCCAGCTTGTTAGGTACCAGCTCTTAACACCAGCTCACTGATCCTCCATCCGTGTCTGATAACTGACGGGGCTGCTGCCTTGCTACTTAAAGGAAAGCTCAGCCCTTATCCTCAGCAGTGGCTACATTTATGCAGTTTGTGACCATCACCTTTAAGTTGTGCAAGAAAAGCTGGGCTATGGCATATGCCTTACAGGAGTTAACCCCTAGTGTGGTTAAGCTTTGTCTGCCAAGCAGGTGGGTGTTACCCTGCAGCACTTGCCTTTACCATTTAATTATGACATTTTAGAAGCTGTATTTGCTCCAGTTCCTGCCTGAGCCATATGATTGCCCAAAAAGCTACTGCTGGCCTCCATGGCAGCCCCTGGCCGGGGTGAGCCAGCCCCAGCTTTGCCTGGCTGAGCACTGCTGCTCTGGCCCCAAGGCTTGCAAAGCTTTTCCCGTGCTCAGGGGGTCTGTTTGGACTAAGACCCCCAATGTGCCGTGGTCTCCCCTCTGGGGTTACGGACATTGCCTTCAGCCTCTCCCAGGGCAGACTCCACACACACTCTCATGCCTGTGGTAGCACCCCCTGCACCCCGGGGCGCTCAGAAGACCCGCCTGCGGGTGCCCACAAGTTTTCTGGCCACAGGTCACTCCCCCCAGCCCTTGTCACAGAAGCCGTGGTGATGGGCAGGAGCCCTCTCCTGGCTGCCCACCTCCCTGGCTCCGTGGGACCCCCATCCTCCTGTCCGCTGCCGGGATACTCCGCAGCAGGCAGGGAGCTGGCTGGACAGGTTAGGAGGCACACATCCATCTTTCCTCAGCTCCCCCTCCCATGCCCCCAGTCAATATGTCTCTCTCCGATGGGAAAGTTAATAAATTTAGCTCTAGATTAAAAGTATCGATCATTTCATTTGTAAGCGATAAATAACCGGGGGGAGCGCTGGGCGGCCCGTGGGGTAGGGGCTGTGGGCTCTGGCTGCAGCAGCCATGCAGCCCACTGGGGCCGGGGGCCCTCATATGCATTCTGCCCGGATGCTGGCATTGATTTGCTATTAGTCTCCACGCACCACCCAGTAGCACATCATTCCCGGAGCCGCTATTAATGGCCTTTTGATAAATAATCACTTGTAAGTCAATAAATTTTTATTAAACAGTGTGGCGCTTTGATTTATGAAAATCCGACGGGGTTTGTCTGAGAGAAAAGGGATGCAGAATTGAAGCGGAGCCGCTATCCATCTGCCTGCCAGGCCGCCCTGCCCGCACTCGCACCCACACGCCCCCGGAGCAGCCGGCCCCGAGCCCGGCTGCGCTCAGCACAGCCTCGGCCGAGCGCCCCAGGGCGGCCCAGGGGCACAAGGCAGGACTGGGGGGGCAGAGCAGCTGCTGGCCATGGGCCAGGCTGGGGCCGAGCCCTCCACGCCGGCTGGGGACCGCTCTGCGGCAGCAGCGAGTGGCCGGTGCTGCCTGCGCGGGCAGCAGGAGCAGCGCTGGGCAGAGCAGAGGGACCGGAGGGTCCTGGCCACTGCTCGGGGACCCGTCCGGCTGCGGGGATGCTCGGAGCAGCCAGGCTGCGGCTGCGATTTGTCACTCTCCCCGGCTGCAGCAGGCCCTTTGCCACCTGCTTTATTTGTCTCCCAGCCCTGACGTGGCATCAGACAGGTGTTAAACTACTTAATCACTTTAAAATTGTTTTAATTTTCTGTTTTGTATTGATTTCCACAGCACCAATTAATCAGCTCACTGGACCAGGCAGTTAGTACATTAAAAATTGTCAGCCACGCTGGGCAGCTTAGAAAATGTCAAAAAAATATCCCGCCAGCAGCCCCGCACTTCTCCCGCCGTGTGGAGCCAGCTCCTGCCGAGCGCTGGCTCTGCCCATGGATGGTGACGTGGCTGTCCCAGCCCTGCCACCAGCCCGGGGACACGGGGGACACAGCCTCCACCCCAGCCCTGCACTGCCCTGGCCAAGTGGTCCATCAGCGTCCCATCGAGGGAGCAGAGGGGCTGCGTGGCTGAGGGAGAGGCGTTAAGGTCCCCACGCTCCCTGGGGGTTTGGATCAGTCTTCCCTAAGCCCTGGGAAAGTGCTGCCAAGTGATTTGGGTTCCTTGCAAAGTTCCCCCAGCCCAGCATGTGGCAGAAAGTGACAGATTGGAGAGAACTTGAAGCCAAATGTGGGCCCTGGGGCCCAGGCAGAGGCGTCGCAGGGTGGGGGTCTGCCAGCCCCCACCACGGCTCCCTACCACAAGGCTGGTGCTCAGGGTTGCTGCAAAGCCCCAGTGCTTGGGGGGCTTCGTCCATCTCCAGGGGTGGACTTGGCCACTGGCCTGTCCCCGGATGTTGCCTGTGGCCACAGGGGAGAGCAGCTTGGTTTGCAGCCCCCAGCAGCTCGTCCGTGCCCATGCCATGCTGCTAATCAGTACACGATAGGCCGGCAGCACCTTATCTCCAATCGATTTCCTCCCAGGACACGGCCGGTCTGTTTACTCACACCTGGCTGGCACTTAGTTGGCTCTCGGCTGAACAACTGCCACACTCACTGGGGCCCCCAGCACCGTGCCAGTGCCCGCAGGAGCCCCTTTGGCATCCTGTGTGGCTGGGACAGACAGCCCCATGTGGCACCCACCCTTGGCATGCCAAGGCTGAGCCGTGGGGAGCCAGTGCAGGGGACATGCAGGCCCATGTGCACACTCGTGTGCGAGCAGCACAGCAGAGGGAGGCCCACCAGGTTGGCAGCAAACACACTGGGGCTATTGACACCACATCAATCCTGCAGCCCCGACAGGTGAATGGGCTCTCACTCACACCGTTAAGATAAATGATATTTATTTGCTGCTAATAGGTTCCAACAAGAGGCCCCAATGAGTGACTTTTGAACCAGCACCTCTTGCTGCTGGTGCACGCCCAAAGCGGGGAAAACCCTGGGAACTGTCCCCAAGGCTGCCCCGCTCCTGTGGGATCTTCCTGCCCCACACACAGCACCACAGCAGCAGCCCCGTCCCCCGCCTGCAACAGACCCTGCCCCACACGCACCATCCCAGCCCCTTCTCCGGCCCAGCCTGACGGGGCACCCTGGACCGCACGCCCGCGAAGCAAGTGCTGGGACTTGGCTGGGACCTTTATTTCATCAATGCCAACAGCTCGGCCACAACTGACGCTGCCCACACGTGCTGCTCCCAGCCCTGTGAGCCACCTTCCTTGGGCAGGAGCCACCAGCAGGGGGGCAGCTGACGCCCCATCTCCACAGCCGGACATCTGTGTGGGGGTCACCCCCTGGCAGGAAGCAGGCGGCCGGGCCGGGTGCCCCATGGCCCAGAGGGGCTCAGCCGCTGTGTGTGCCCAAGCCCAGCACCGAGAAGGCTGCACGGTGCTTCCTCAGCAGCAGCCGGATCTTCTCATCATCCGAGTCGGGGTCCAGGGGCTTGTTGTACTCATCGTCCTCGGTCTCAGAGGCTGCCCGCTCTCCGCCAGAGCCCCCCGCCCGCTGTGAGGATGAGGAGGGCTCCAGGGCACTCTTCTTCCTCCATTTGGTCCGTCGGTTCTGGAACCAGACCTGCCGCCCCACAGGACCGGCTCGGTTAGCAGCCACCACACCACATAACCCGTGACATGCAGGGACCCACACTCACCTTCACCTGTGACTCTGTCATGCCAAGGGAATAGGCCAGACGTGCTCTCTCTGGACCTGCAAGGTACTTGGTCTGCTCAAAAGTCTTCTCCAGCGCGAAGATCTGGTGCCCCGTGAAGGTTGGGCGTGTGTGCTTCTTCTTATGGATGCTGTCGGCCAGGTGAGTGGGGGCTGCGGGAGAGGAGGGAGGCGGGTGAGCGACCAGGCTCACTGCCATGCATGGCTCAGGGCAGCTCTAGCCTTCCTGAACATGGCACGAGCCCTCAGCACCCACAGAGTCTCTCCACACTGGCTCCCATCCAGATTAAAACCATATCTTGGTCTCAAGGCTTCAGCTTCATCCCAGGTGGGATGAGGTGCCCTCTCCGCCTGCCCCACAGAGCTGGAGCCAGGCTGTGAACCTCCTGCTCAGGGACAGCACTAACTTGTGCTGAGGAGGAAAGGTCATCAGCAGCAGTGCATGACCCCAGAGCCACGCAGCACCAGGAACACTGTGCCCCCACACCCCACACCTTGCAGGACACATGACGGGAAAGCAGGCAGGGCTGGATGGCTCATAGCCCAGGCAGGAGCCGTGCTGCCCTGCCTGACCCGTCTGCTCCAGGAGCATCACCCGGAGAGGGGGAAAGGGGCTGTGGCTGCAGGGTCCGAGCAGCTGTGCCTGGAGCCTCCTGGGGCTCCCCACAGGACAGTGGGTGCACCCCTCCTGCCCACCCTCTGGGATGGCAGTAACACGGTCTGTAATCCCCCTGCCAGCTCTCCACCAGGCAGGCAGCGCTGCAAGCCCAGGGCCAGCCATCCCACCCGTCTCTGCTTGAGCTGAGCCAGGAGCCAACCCCAGCAAGGCTGCCAGAGGGATGGGGTGGTGGGGTCTGCCTGTCCTTGCCAGCTGCGACTCATCCAGGGGCTAAGCAGAGTTAATGTCTGCCATTGGAGCTGCCCCTGCTCTTGAGCCAAAACCTCTGTGGCAAGCTGAGGTACGTCAGCTCTGGCGCCATGGCCATTCCCACCCTCCTGGGGCAGCCCACAGGGTGGCCAGCCAAGAACATGTGTCCTGGGCAGTTGGCCCATGTCCCTGCCCCGGTGCCTATGGGTCGGGGCTCTGCAGGGTGCCCTCGGTCTGTGGCACCCACCCGCCGCCCACCCGCCCCGGCCCCACGGTACTTACGGCCGCCGCACTGCCGGCCGCCCCGCCACTCCGGGGCCGCCTCTGCCCAGCAGCTTCGGCCCCGCGGCAGGTACTCGCCACCGGCCTTAGGGAGGGCCCCCACCTGGGGCCCGTAATAGACGCCTGGGGAGCTCAGTCCGTTAAATCCGCCTGCGTGGGGGTAGCCGGAGAGAAGGCTGCTGTTTGGCGTCGCCGCGGGCCGGCTGAGGATATCAGAGATGCCGTGGGGGGTGCCGGCAGCCAGCTGGGCACCGAGGCCGGGGGGCCCCAGCTTGTAGAAGGAGCTCTGCACCGAATACTGGCAGACGGGTGCCTTGGCCTCTGGGAAGGGGCCCAGCGAGGGGCCGTTGAGCAGGAAGGTGCCTGGCAGGTTGGCGTCCATGGCTCCGGTGTCGAGATGGCCCTCAGAGCCCAGCTCCCCCGGGGTGTGATGGCCAGCCCATCCCCACCAGCCCGGGGGCTACTGGGCCCTGGCACCCGCCCCAGCCGGGGGGCACCTGGGTGGCCCTTGGGCCCTGTCAGGCTGGCCGAGGGCCACGTCCTGGGAGGGTGGCCACGGGCAGGGCCAGGCCCCGGGTGACCTCGCTGAAGTGGCTCCAGCTCCAGACCCAACTTGGGCTTGGGACGAGCCAACATTTCTCTGATAAAGCCCAGGCGCATTAGAATACGCGGCTCCCATTGGCCGGCCGGCGGCAGGTGGCGGCTCCCATTGGCCGGCTCTCGGCGGCCTCGGTCGCCATTGGCCGCGCCGCGGGGACAGCGCGGGATTGGTCCGGCCCAGACAAATTGCGCTTTGAAAGGCGGCGGCGGCGGGGGGACGCGGCGCGCGCTGGACAGCGCCGGGAGGGGCGGGGACGGGACGGGACGGGACGGGACGGGACGGGACGGGGAGCGGGCGGTGGGGACGTTGGACAGGGCGGCCGGGACGGGATGCGGCGGGACACGGCACGGGGATGGGGCGGGCCGGGGGATACCGGGTACCCGCGAGTGGGGTACGGCAGTGCCGGTGCGGTTGGGAGACCCCCCCCCGCCGACGCCCCCTGTAGCGGCCCGGGGCGGCAGTAGCACCGGCTGGTCGGCCGGGAGAGCCCGGTGGGATCAGCCCCGGGACCTGCACAGGGGTCTGCACCCTCCTACAGCTGTCAGCCCCCACGACCGCCCCCAGCCCTCCTGGCAACGGGGCACGGGCAGAGGGGACCCCGCCGGCCACCCACCCCAAGCCTCAGCCTTCCCCACGCCCTTGGAAAAGCAGAGACGAGACAGGGTCTGTGTTGGTTTCTTTATTAATTCATAGTCTGATAGCTGGTGTACAGGGAAATGATCTATACATCAGGGGCTAAGACAGGGAGATCCAAAAGGCTTGTTTCCATAACAATTAAAAAAAGGAAATAAAAGTAATTTTTAAAATTTCTAAAAAGCTTCTAGTGTGCAGACTGCAGCATTCTCTAGGCTCAATGTCGGGTGCAGCCTCCCCTACCAGCCCTACGAGCAATCCGAGCGCAAAGCAATGTCACTGCAGGTGCCTGGCACGGTTGCAGCACAGCACATTCCCTAAGGCGTAGACAAGGCCAAAGCACAGGACCCACACACAACTCTACGGTGATGCTACGGAGTCAGCTGGGTCTAGGGAGGTTATTGTACACAGCAAGGGCGATGGATGGAGAGCCTGTGCCTATATGGCTCAACTTTGGGGTGGCAAGGGGTCGCTTTGCTCTCCGAGGCTAAGCTGGGTCAGTTGCTTCGCTGCAGCAAGGTGTCTTCCCAACTGCAGGGGAGCCAGGGGCTCTCCCGGCAGACGTGCACCCTCTGCCAGACAGGGCTGGCCTGCCGGGGCCACCAGCCTGAAGCTGGAGGTGGGCTCATCCTGCATGTGGCCACAGAGAGCAAACTCATGCCCTGCAAAACAAGTCCACGGCCACCTCCAGGGGAAAGAGCAGGGGGTCCCCACACCACTGTGCTACAAGGAGCAGGCCCCCATGTTGGTTAGGGAAAGGACAGACTTGGGGACATGGGACCTACTGCCACTGCTTGCATCTGCCCCTCCTGGGGTGAAGTGTCACAGCAGACTCAACCCACTGCACACCTCAGCGTTGCCTGGGTGGCTCTGCCCATCGCTGGCCTCCTGCTCAGGCAGCTGGCCCCGGGGCTGCCCTGGCTCCCAGGGTGACTGCTTGAGCCAGGCTGCCGCAGCGAGGCCCAGTCACCTGGCCACAGAGCAGCCAACTGGGGGAGCATCCCCCCCATGTCTCTGGGGCTGGTCCTGGGAGGGTCAGCATCCATGGGAACAAGCAGCTATGCTCATTTGTGCCCCTGGAGGGAGGGCAGGGGACCCTGCAAAGCCCTTTCGTGGGGTACGTCATGCAGGGCTGCTGGCTCCTGCCAGCTCCTGGCTCATCTCCTGAGCAGATTTTGTGCTGAGTAGACCTAGGCACGACCCCGTGTGTGGCACAAGTGTCCCCTGCTCTGTCTCACTACCCACCGTCCCTGGGCCCCAAGCACCTCAGCGCAGGCCTTACAGCTTCACCCCAGTGGGATCTAACCCAAACTGGGGCTTGCGCCATGGACAGGCCCCTGGGACTGCACCTGTGGGACCCTCTTCAGGCCAGGAGGGACCAGGCTCAGCCGGAGGGGCACCAGGCAGTCTGCTGCCCTTCTTCTCCTACAGCCTCCCAGCTCCATTCACCAGAGCTGCTCACCTTCTCCAAAGGTCTTGCCCATCCTGCAGCCTGAAGAGGTATTTGGGAGCAGAGCTGTTAGTGCTTTGTACATACTGCTAGAGTGTCCCTAGGGGTTTGCATAGTATTTATTGGTTCATATACACAAGGCTGATTGCTGTACAGTTTACACTTTCAACACAAGCATCGAGCTCAGTGCTCAGCCCAGAGCCCTGCCTGGGCGGGAGACGCTGCACGTGCTGGGGAGAGGAAGGGCCGCCCCGCGCCAGCCCCTCTGCCCAGGGCCATTGTGCTCCCTGAAACCCCCACCCCGCACACCCCCAGCAACTGCTGCCCTCCCCGCAACACAGCACTCACGGAGAGGGAGGAGAGGTGAGTCCAGCGGAGGCAGCACGGGCGATGGGGGATTGAACTGCTCTCCTTCCACAGTGAGCAGAGCCATGTTGCCCTGGCTTCCCTCTTGCAGCTGGAGCACGGGCATGGGGATGCATTCAGACACGCAAACGCACAAGGGTGACGTCTCCTTCCTTCTCGTTTTCTGCCAGTCCAGCTTTTGCCTCCCAGAGATGCTGAGAGGACGCCCCTGGCGTGTGCTGCTGTCGCTGGGCTCCTGGCAGCAGCGGGGCAGGGACGGAGGCCCCTCCGTCAGTATTAAGTACAGTAGCTCATGCGTCTTGCAGTCAGTCAGTCATGCGGATAGGACGGTAAGTATGTCTCATACAGAAATCATGCCGTTAGCCTATAGAAACATGTACAGCCAGCCCTGCTCCCTTCCACTCTCTGCTTTCCTCTCCTCTCTTCTCAGGTATGTGTCAGAACGTGTGTGGAGTTCAGTGGTTTGGTGTTGAGGTGAGATCCTGGAGAGAGAGAGAGAGAGGTGGAGTTACTCGACATTCATGGTGGCCAGGAGAAAGGGTAGGGGCAGCCAGGTACGTGCAGCCCCAGCCCCTTCTGCACCCAGTGCTTGACCTGCATGCGCCCATCCTGCCCAGATACCACAAGACAAGTTTTGGGGGGTGTCAGAGAGACAGTGACAGAGCACCAATAAGTGTCCTGCCTGGAACCAGCAGCAATGGCATAGATGCCATTGCTGGTGCTGTCCCAGCTGCAGAGAGCAGCAAAAAGCAGGGGCTGAGCTGCACCAAAGGCAGTGTGGCACTGGGAAGGAGCTGGGAGGGCTGCTGTAGGCTCTGGGATAGAGGCGGCCAGCCGTGAGCCCCCAGGCCTCGACTAGGGTGACTGACTGCACCTCACCCTCACAGCAGCGGATAGGACCCCAACATTCCTAATGGGCCCATTCCCCTGGGCCAATTCAGCACACTAGGGGAACCAGCAAGAGCAAAGCAGCAGGAGCAGCACCCCAGAAAGAGGGAGACCCCGGGGGCTGTCCGGGGAGTGGGGCAGGCAGAAGGAGTGAGGACACAGTCTGTATGAACATGTGCCCACAAGCACAAGCCTCTTGACCATCATGCACCACAGAGAGCCCACTAACAGAGTGGAGAGAGGAGGGAGCGGGAGGACAGGCAGACAGACACAGCCATGCACGTACAGCAGAGGCCAGAGGACCGACTGCCTCTGCTTGGCAGCTCCTCCTCAGTCCAGGGAACACACGTGCAGCACCGTCCCCTGAGAGCTGTGCAGCCCAGCAGCCAGCGTGCAGAGAACAATAATGCAGCTGGGTTCAAGCGTGCTGTGCCGAGCACCCTGCCTTCAGCCTGCTCTAGTCCCACCCGGCAGGGAAGTTGGGGGGACTAGGACACACACAGGACTCAGGGGGTGATCCACTGCTTACAGTAGGGATCAATGCAAGAAATGTCCTGCGTCAAAGGACATTTGCCCCCAACCCCTACAAGCATCATGTTCCTGCACCCCGCCATTCCTGCATCCCTGCTACCCTGCTGCCCACCAGCAGATCCTGCCCTGGCACCCCCTTTCCTGGCCACGGGCGCTGCAGAGACCTCACTGCCGCCCTCTCCTGCCGCGATGGTGGCTGGCAGCGGCAGCTGCTTCCCTCTCCCAGCAGGAATGCTGCCAGCAGAGGCAGCAGGACACAGCCCAGCAGAACTGTGACACCTCTCAGATGGCTCCTGGCTGCACCCCGGGGGAAGGGGACGTGGGGCCACCAGGCTCCAAGGCTGCCCCAAGGCTGCAGTTAGTGCTTGGGGATGAAGAGGACAGTTCTGCTCAGACCCCATGCAAATGCTATACGCTCCCAGGAGCAGTTTTGCACAAAGCTCATCCCTCTGCTGTAGCCCAACGTAACCAGCAGTGACAACCCCGTGGCCCTGTCACTGGGAAACATTGCTCCAAGGACCCAGGGTGCTGTGACCACAGCAGCAGCCCATGGCTGGGGCATTGCTGCAGAGCGGGGCACCCCCTGCCATTTGCACCCAGGCCCTGGGACCAGATCAGCAGCAGGGTGACACTGCTGCCCACCCTCTGCGTTTTCTGCAGCACCACAACCCCTCTCCACAACTCAGGGCTGGGAACAGCCCTCTCACGCTTTCCCCAGGAGGACGTGCATGACCAGCAGCTCAGTGCAGGCAGCAGCTTGAGGAGCTGGGACAGAAGGGAGAGCAAAGGTGGGGTTACCTCACAAGAGGCCATGTGAGGGGTCACTGCTTCCCCCTTTTCAGGCTGGCTCGTTTCACTATCTGAGCCCCCATTCTGCCCCCGGAGACCTCCGGTTTCGGGACACGCACTCGCACCTTATCCTGAGGAAGCCGCAGGGGCAGGAAGCAGGACATCACCCAGGTGAACAGAGAGACATACAGAAGAGGACAGGAGAGGGAAAAGCAGAGTCAGTTGGAAGAAGACACTGAGCGAGAAGATTGATGCAGTGGGCAAGAGCTGCACCAGAAGCCTTAGAGGGGAAACAGGAGAGGAGATCAGGGCAGAAGAAAGGACAGAGGGTGGCAAAGCCCCAGAGCCTGTGAGTCCTGCAAAGGCGGTGCTGGCCCCGGGCAGGGTGCCTGCAAGGCAGGGCTATAACCCCCACTGTACCTTGGCCCCCAGACTGTCCCGGTGGAGGATGGAGTATTTCATGAAGTGATCGTCCTCAGTCTCCAGGTCTTGGGGGTCTTGCAGGGAGCCCTCCAGAATCAGCTCCTCCTGCTCCTGCCTGTCACCTGTGTCACCAGGGCCCAGCTGACGCACCACCTTCCGGATGACCTGTGGAGACCCGCACAGCCGGGCATCACAGCTAGCCCCCAGCACCACAGCTCCCTCCTCACCTGGCCTGGCCCTGGACTGCAGGCGGTGTGCAGCCTCTGTCCCTTGCGCAGGGCCTGGCTGAAGTGCTGTGACCGTAACCGAAGACAGCGGGACACGGGGTGCCCTGCTTGGGCCCCTGGGCTGCAGGGAGGAGCAGGGCCGCCGGGCAGAGGGGAGAGGAGAAAGGCTACAGCATGCCCTTGCCTATAGCATGCCCTTGCCCACACCATGTCCTTGATCAACTCACCTTCTTGGTGATGATATTGCCTTGATCATCTGTGAACTGCTCCTCAGTCACCTGCTCCCCAGGGAGATGGAGGACTTCGTTCCCCTGCAGTGACAAGAGGGACAGCAGGGCACTTCAGGAGGGTGAGGGGAAGGCACAGAACAGCACGCCTGATGCAGCCCACAGCCTCCGTCCCCCTCCCTGCCCCGTCCCGTTCCTTCTCTCCTCTGCCTCTGCCTCTGCCCCGGGACTGGTCTCTCAGCTCCCTGCTCATTACCTTCACAAGGACGCGCCGGCGGACGACCCTGGTGGAGAGAGTCTCCTCGTCGTCCGCCAGCCCCTGGCTCTCCCCGAGCTCCTTGTCCAGCTCGTGGTGGGCGTGTTTGAGCAGGAAGCGGACGGAGCCCCTAACGATGTGCATGACGTTCTGGCAGCTGACCAGGAAGAAGGCCAGCAGCACCAGGGCGACCAGCAGCTGGGCCAGGAAAGCCCACATCCCACCTCAGCGCGTGTGCCCCGCAAGTCTGAGCCCGCCGCTCAGAGCCCGGCCATGCTATCGGCAGGGACGGGTAAAGCCCCTGGGGTAGGAGCCCTGCAGGCAAGCTGGCTGCCGGCGCAGTGCCCGGCTCTGTGGGGGGATGCTGTAACCCAAGCTGCTGCAGCTCAGCTGGCTGGGGGTGGCGAGAAAGGAGCGGGGCAGGTGGAGCGTCCTCTGCACTCACAGCTTCTGTCAAAGTCATGGGGCCAGAGCCGAGGCAGAACCACCCGTCCCCAGCCAGGCAGTAAACGGGACAGCCCTGTCCCCCTTCTCCGTCAGCTGGCCAACAACCTGTCCTCCTGGCTGTGGTGGGAGGGCAGCATGCCGTCCTGTCACAGGGCAAAGGAAGCCCTGGGCAGGAGCCAGGGGCTTGGGGTGTCACTGGAATCA
Source organism: Limnodromus scolopaceus (assembly GCA_028565335.1). Classification (NCBI taxonomy): domain Eukaryota; kingdom Metazoa; phylum Chordata; class Aves; order Charadriiformes; family Scolopacidae; genus Limnodromus; species Limnodromus scolopaceus. The sequence goes on from JAOXNO010000016.1 coordinate 5,731,533, forward strand.
CACTTAACTCGGGAGACACGCACTGCAGAGCTGAGCAACCGCCTCCAAGCATGGCCGCACTGCCAGGATGACTGTGTGTGCCCTGACCAGGGAAAGGTGCTTGCCCTCACCTTGTACCTGCCGGCTCTGTGTGGCTGTGTGCCCACCACCCCACCTGGACCCCCAGACCAGCTCTATTTCTGGCTCCAGCAGGCTGTTGGGCCAGTGGCCAGGGCAGATACTCAATAAGGAAGCAGGCAGGGAGGCCGGCTGGGTTATAAATGGAGAGTGAGAGCTCAGGTATCAAGCACAGCAGGCTATTCTGGGCTGAGAGGCACCCCCAGGGGCAGAGGGCAGGAAGCGTGCCAGGGGACTTGTGCCTCAGCTAGCACCTGGCCTGCCTGGCTGGCCTTGTGGCAGGCTCAGGGAAGGGCTGTCCATAGGGTTTCTACCTCCTGCGGGGCCAGGTCCCCCTGCTGGTACCCTCACCTGGCCAAAGAAGCGGCTGTCTGCTTCCTCCTGCCAGCCGCCTGTGGGGTGCTGGGGCTGCCACTCGCTGTCCTCTGCGGAGCTGACCCGCATCAGCTCCACAGCTGGCACCAGGACCTGCTCTTGCTCCTGGCCCTGTGCCCCGGAGGCCGTGGTGTGCATCGGGAGCAGCCTTCGGGTGACCCCCTCCTGCCAGGAGCCCGCTGTCAGGTCCTGTAGGCAGGAGATAAAGGAGCCTTCTGCATTCCAGTCCCTCAGCCTGGGCACCGGAGAGGGACAGGGAGAGAAAGACAAAGAGAGAGAGGCAGTCAGCTTTGCCGTGGAGTGCTGCCCTCTGAGCAGCAGCCTGCCTCCGGCAGACCGGTGCAGCCTGCACCCCACCAGGCTCCGGGATCCCCAGCTCACGGCGCTGCCGGGCATCTGGCACAAGCAGCACAAAATGCAGATGCACAAAGGGCACAGGCCTCCTCCCCGCCCGGCTCCCTGCCCACCCCACAGCCTCGCAGCCTGCGGAGCATTGCTGGGCTCTGAGAGGCACCTCATGGGACTGGTGCCACTGGGGATGCAGGAGGACACAGCCCAGACTGAGATGGCTCTGGTCAGCACAACCAACATGCAGGGCCTGGCTGTCTGCCTGGGGTCCCCCCATATGCTCTGCAAGGAGCCCCCCAGAGCATCTCCAGAGAGGTGCAAGGCACTGGTCTCTGCCAGGGATGCCCAGGCTCCAGAGCTGGAGACCAGCAGAGAAGCAAGCAAAGCTGGGAGATAATTGCAGCTGGCCCAGCACAGGGCAATAGCTGGCAAAGCAGTTGTGCTCCCCTCCCATGGCCAGCCTGGTCCCCCCAGGCCACAGTACCTGTCTGTGCTCTCCTCCACGATGTGGCTAACGGTAGGTGATGCTGTGATCCTGGCTTGCACCTTCTGCTGAACTGAAACAAAAGAGACTTCACTCTCCAGGTCCTGCTCCCCGGTCCCTGGCGGGTGATCACTGGTTGGCATCTTCCCCTCTGGCCTCTGCCCCTCCTCCTGCTCTAGAAGGTCAATCAGGCCATTCATGGCATCTGAGTCCACTGTGTCATCCTCAACCAGGTCCATAGAGCCCATGTGGTCCGGGCCATGCGCATCTGCTAGAAGCTGCCCTGGGAACCGGCCTTCGCTTGTGGCATCCGAGTCCTCGGCCTTGCTGCACTCCAGAGAGGAGTCCTCAGCAGTCACCAGCGAGGGGGTGAGCCCTGAGGACCACACCTGTATGTCGGACATCTCCATCAGGGCGTCCTGCTCGGTGGCAGCCATGGGGATAGCATCCATGATGGCCACCTCATTCCAGTACTGGTCGGCACGCAGTGGGGATGGCAGCATGTAATGCAGGGAGGCGGGGGACAGCAGCTCGTCCTGCAGCGAAGCGTAACCTATATGGGCAGACAGAGGCAACATCTCCAGCAGCCGTCCCACGCGCACACAAGCACAGCAAGGCAAGAAGGGGAACAGCCTCTGGGAGGGTACCTGCCCCCAGGACAGCAGTGGCCATAGCACAGAGCCCAGAGGCTGGGCTGAGCCAGGCTGCGCTCACAGCAGCTGCTGCCTTTGCACGATCCCTGCAAGTGCTGCCATGGCTCCTTTCGAGTCCTGGGGGTGGTTTGGGCAGGCCCTGGGGCTGCCCGCTCCCTGCAGGGAGGACCGACCCAGTATCCACATAATGCCACATCCACACTGCAGGACACAGTGTCTGTCTCTTTGCTACCCTGTTCCTTCAGCCCCCAGGTCTCTGCCCACAGCCCCTGTCTAGCATCACCTGGCTAATGGTCAGCCTGGAGCTCAGGTGGCCAAGTCTGGCAGGCTGGCTGACTCCCAAAGTCAACCCCACTCTGCAGCACAGAGGAGCAGGCTGGAAGTAGCACCATGAGCAGGGAAGGATGGCCCTGGTACATGTCATGCAACCCCAAGGCCCTGCAGGATGCACCCAGGGCCCTACAACCCTGTTGGTGTCTCCAGGGCTACAAGCAGTTGTGATGTCCTCATCACCTGGGGCCTCGTGCACAGCCCAGGGGCACTGATACGGCTACAGCCGAGCCAGGCTCTCCCCACCAGCCAGCGGACTTTGCTCAGCCTTTTTCAGCTCTGAGCCGCTAGTCCCTCTTCCACCCCCAGAGATGAGCAGAGAACCTGTTCTGGTCCCCAAGCAGCCAGGGATTGCCAGCCACAGCCAAGCCATGGGGGACAGCTGGGACCCCCAGTGCAGAAAGGGCAACTCTCTGCTGTGCGGGTGCCCAAGCAGTGCAGGGCCAGGCAGGGACAGAGCGCAGGCAGTGCAGGAGGAGAAGGCCTGGGGCGGCCGCCTGCAAGCACGGCAGCCATGAGAGGGGCAGTCCCTGGTGACATGCAGTCGCTGGAGCAGGACACGGCTCCCGGAGGGCTCAGCTGAGGTGAAGACAGTGGAGACAGGCAGTGGAGGAAGATGAGAGAAGGAGAGGCCAGGATGAGCTCAGAGAAGAGAGGTGGCAAGAAGTGACCCACAGGAGTGCCCGCACCTGATGGCGCTGGGTGGCATGTTTGAGAGAGCAGAACAAGGGAGAGACAGAGAGGAGAGAGCGATGAGCCGGAGCTGCACGGGCAGCACCACAGCACAGGACTGCGGCAGAAGACAGCCCCGTCCCTTCCCGGTGTGCTGGCTCCCCGGCTGCGTCCCTGCACCCAGGTGGGACCAGCCCGGCTGTGCCACTGCAGCCAGGACTCTGAGCTCCCAGCCGCCACTCAGCTTGCACAGAGACACCTCTCACTGGCACATCAGGATAAGGAACGTGTGTCCACCCCACCTGGAGAGCTTCTGAGAAGGCAGTATGGCTGGGTCAAGCTTCCTGCAGCATAAGCCCCAGTGAAGAGGCCACATCTGTCAGCAATACCTTGTGCCCACTGAGCTCTCAGTGGGTCACCGGAGCACCCTTGGTCAGGCAAGACATCAGCCCCAATCTGTCTGCATGGACCCGGACCCCAGGGTCCTCCCACAGTCCCTGCCAGAAGCCAGGACTCACCATTCATTTGGGACGGCGAGAGGGAGTAGTCTCTGTCCGTGTAGCGCCAGCCGCCCTTCAGGCTGCGGCTCTGCCGGCCAGAGCCCTCCAGCGTGTTGATGATCTCACTGCGGTCGATGTTCCTCAGCGCTGTGTACAGACTCTCGACTGCGGGGGAAAGCCAGTGTCAGCAAACTGGTCACTGAGGGAGCACAGCCGGGCCCCAGGCCCACTCCAGGCAGACAGGTGGGCATGAAACACTAGTGTAAAGCCAGCCAAGGACCCCTGAGCACACACAGGATGCTCTGCGCAGCCAGCCCAGCCCCCTCCCTGCCTGTAACAGGGCACTGCAGATACTCACTCTTGACACTCTTGCCCTCGCGGCTGACCCAGAGGTTGAGTAAGGCTATGCTCTGCTCCAGCAGGGAGTTGGGGTTCTCCACACGAATCCTGTTGATGTCATCCACCCCAAACTGCAGCTCACGTGCCAGCTCTGGGGGAGACACCACAGCTCAGCATCACACCCTCTGGTGCCCACCACCACCTCCTGAGCCAAAAGGGCTTGGGACATTGTGAAGGGCTCAGCCAGACCCAGCACAGTCCCCCACGTCACACACAACGAACACGGCAGAACACACAGGAGCTGAGGGGCAGTGGTTGAAGTGCCTCTGCCCAGGCTGGCTGTGACCAGCGCAGCGTGTCTCACACTAAAGGTGAGCGTGGGAGCTGCTGTTGGGTGTGAGGCTGCAACGACAGGGCTGAGCCTCCGCAAACAGCAGCGATATGTATGACTCTGAACAAAACCCTCGCCTGGCATGTGTGTGCATGTGTGAATGCATGCACAGCTGCAAGAAGGTCCATTTCAGTGGCATGGTATGCTCAGTTTAACAGAAGGGCTGGGAAGCGAGGCCAGCCTGCAGAGGAGCTAGTGCAGACTAGGCTCATACCGACAGCAGCGGGGCCCAACACCCTGGGCAGAGTAAAGCATATTCACTCCTCCCTGCAGCGTGTTTCCAGCCTTCCTATGTGCCAGCTTTCCGAGGAGTGTTGTGCACCCTCAGAGCCATTGGGTGTGGACTCACCAGCCCAGCTGAGGCCCAGCTGCTCTGCTATGTCAACCATCTTCTGGTCTGCCTTGTCTGTGCTGCTCAGAGAGCCTGGAGGAGAAGAGGGAGCCACAGTTTCAGCTGCGCAGGGCCCTCCACCAGGGTGGGGAGGGGGAAGGGGTGCTGGCTGTGAGGGTCTCACAGCCCCATAGGCACTGTCCTGCAGGCAGGACCAAGGAAACCCACAGGGACAGGGGAGCTGCCATGAGTGTGAGTATGACAGGTCAGCCCAGCCCTTCCACTGGGCTTGGGCACCCCAAGCGCAGGTGGGGAGAGGGCCTGGACAGTCCCAACAGGCTGCATACCGAAACTGGTCTCGCTTAGGATGCTGTATCGCTCCCGCAGGGACAGCGGTGTCAATGTCCTCCTCCGCTCCTCACTGCTGCTTCCCTGTGATGGTAGGGACAAACCAAAGTCTCACCAGCTTGGAAAGAGGACAGCAGCTCTGTCCTGGCACCACTGCTTCTCCCGCAACCCCAGAGTGGCATGGCATAGCCATGTGGAGCAGCCAAGGAAGAAGAGCTGACAGCAAGGGCTGCCTCCTGTGCCTGGCGGAGGGATGGGCCTCCACTGCCCCCTCCCAGAGGTGCCAGAGACCTGGCACTGACCTTCGTGCAGGGTGGTATGCTGATGTTCAGGTGGCAGAGCGCATGCTGGAGGTCCTCATACTTCATGGCCTTGCGCAGGAAAGACAGGGAGCCGCTGGCTTCCCGGCTGCTGTCCCGAACCTAAGCACAGAGAGCCTGGTTAGGTGGCCTGGACCAGGACAGGTGCAGGGGCCCACTGCAGCCCAGCCCCGCACCCTGCCATTACCTTGATGGGGATGGCGAGACGATTCTCCCGGAAGGACTGGAAGAGGAAGGTGCGGGGCTGAGTGGCTTTCTTGACAGGCACCAGGTTCCCTGAGAGCTCGACGTGCAAAGGCATCCCCTCCACCACCTGGCAGGGAGCAGAAAACAGGATCAGACCCTCTGCAGAGCTGCTTCCCCTGCCCCAGGACAATGCCAGGCCCCTCCACTGGCATCAGTCTCCCCCCTCCCTTCTGTGCCCAACGCTGTTGCTGGGGACAAACCTCAATGTCCCTGCTGCGGGCCACCTCAGTGAAGTTTTCATGCTGCTCTAAAGTCTTGTCAATTTTGTCATCAGTCATGCAGTAGCAGCGCAGCCGGCCTTCCCGTGAATCATTCATCTTGGCAAACACCACGAATTTGGCCATGTAGGGCACAGCCGTCAGCTCCTTGTACAGCATCGTGGCAAAGTGCACGGCCTCGGCTGTGCGCGGGCAATCAGCCAGCCAGAACCTGTGGGAGGGACAGGTCGGGGATTGCTGGGCAGGTTCCCCAGAGGCAAGAGGAGAGCTGCTGCCCTCCCCGCTAGCACTGCAGAGGGTCCCCCAAGAGTTCAGGGTAGAGGAGCAGCCCCATCCATGATGGGAACCCACCCAAGCACAGAGAATGGCCCCTTCTCTCTGTGCACTCAGTTGTTGTGAGTGTTCCCCAACACATGCTGAGGCAGCACGGGGGTCTCAAGGCTGGAGATGTGGGAATGGGGCAGCACCACAGTGAGCACAGGGGTGGGAGGCTCCTCCTGGCACAGGCTGCACCCCTAGAGCGCCTGAGGAGCAGGAGACATCCCCAGATGAGCACACACTCGCCGAGCCTCACCTGGCAGACACGTTGGTGGTGAAGTTAGCACACTCATTTTCATAGACCAGCTTCGTGGTGCCTGTTATGTCTTCCCACTGGGCTTGGGCTGTCCCTCCTGCAGCAGAAAGCAAGGATGAGTGCACTGCCTTTCCATAAACCTGGGGTCTGCATCCCCCTTGGCATTTGCTCTCTCCACCGCCATAACCTGTCCTCATCTCCCAGGAGCTGCAGCCCACTGAGGTGACCCAGCCCATCCCCGCCAGAGAGCAGGGGCTGGTGGCCTCACCGATCACACTGCAGAGCAGGCGCAGGCTGGTGGTGTCACCCTCGCCACTGTCTCGGGGATTGTCCTTCCAGGATGGTGGCAGTGGGATGCGGAGGCCAATGGGGCGGTGGAACTTCCTCCGGCGTGGCTCCACCGTGACGATGGGGCTGAAGGTCGCCTGGTTCCCCAGCAGCTTGGTCACCAACTCATCGGGCACAGGCTGCGCCTGTGGGTGGCACAAGCAGGGGTGTCAGGGCCAGTGTCCCCAGGCTGGGGCACAGCCTGGGCCCGTTGCTGACCCCCGGGCTGGGCTCACCTGCAGGGCCAGCCTCACTCCCTTGGTGACAGCGGCGTCAGGGAAGGTGGCCTGTACCATGGGCACCAGTGTGCTTTTCAAACACCCTCCCTCAGGGCCGATCATGTCACAGTCCTGGCAAATCCGGGACATGACCACGAAGTAGAGAGGGAAGTCGGTGGTGATGATGCGGCAGACCCTTTTCTTCTCCAGCTCGTCCAGGCTCTCCAGCTCTGCAAGGGCAGCACAGTCATCAGTGCTCACACACCAAGCCCGTGGCTGTCGCCCACCATGCCATGCTCAGCCCTGTCCCACCATCCAGGCCAGCTGTAGCCCTGCCTGCAGGGAGCCGCAGGGTGCCGAGCCCCCGCCTGCCGGGCACACGCTCACCCTCATCCATGCCATTGAGCAGCTGGTCCATGTAGCTCTCCTCGTAGCGGTTGCGGTGCTCCTTCCAGACAGAGCCGTTCTCACTGCGCAGCACCACCAGCTCACGGTCCCCACGCCCATAGGAGGCAAAGTGCGGGATCTCCACAATGACGGGGCTGCAGACAGCAGAGGAAGGGTGATTGCACCCAGGTGCTGCTGCCAGGACACACAAGGTGGCCCTGGGCAGAGTGCCTGCCCATGCCCTACAGCTGCCGGAGGAGGAAGGCAGGACTGCTCGCACCCCTCTCTCTGGGAAATGGGGTCTGCACCTGTCAGGACTGTGCTGGTCAGGGCTTTTCCTACCAGAGCACAGCCACTGATCCATTACACTGGAACAAACCACCCCAGAAACATGCTGTGCCTGGCCGGAGGTGGGATGTCCCCTACACCAGACCCCAGAGCAGAGATGGGCAGAGGTCTTGCCACAGCTGGCAGAGACTCCAGAGAAGCCCAGATCTGTCCCCAGTCCTGAGGGACAGGCACCCTGCTGCCAGTCCTATCACCTCTGTTCCCGGCTGTGCTCACCTGAGGAACTGGGCACCGGCGGGCCCCAGGGCAATGATCCGGCTGGCCAGACCCTCCTCCTCAGCCAGCGTTGGGGGCGCAGGCAGCTTTTGGGGCTTCACCAAGCGGCAGGTGATGCGGGTGGGGGCTGCGCAGGCGCGGGGAGGGATGACCACGCGCAGCCCGTGGTGCCGGCTGCCCCGCATGGAGCCACCACGGGCGTCCACCATGAAGCTGACCAGGAACCTGGAGTGGGCAGAGGCATGGGCAGGTGGGCACCTTGCAGCCGGCTCATGAGCAGAGCCTGCATGTGCCACACGGGCTGGGCACTCACCCTGTGTGCACGGGGCTGGCCACTGGGCTGATGTTATCCGACGTCTCAGTGGCGGGGCTGCTGGGGATCAGGGAGTCCTCGTCGAACTCCTTGGAGGGCTGTGTAAGGCAGGGAAGGCCCCACATGGGCACAGGGTCCTATGTGGGGGTGCTGAGCCTGCCCACTCCTTCGCAGTCTCACAACCCTCTCTGGGCAGTCCCATACCACCAGGTCCCTCCTCACCACCCATCCCACATTGTGGCTCTGTGGTGATGGGGGGGCTCCCCCTGGCAGGGAATGCCTGGGGGGGCCATGGCAGGCTGTGTCTCATGCTCACCTCCTGTGGAGATGCTGAGGGCGCATGCAGCAGGCTGACTTGCTCAGCTTCTGTCTCCACAGGTCCTACCTGCTCAGTCTCCTCCGCTCTGGTCACCACAGTCTCAGGTGGGACGCAGGGGACCTGTAGGACAGCTGGAGACTCCACCCTGGCAGGAAAGGGCAGTGACAGGCACTGAAGTGGTAGGTCTGAGCCACTCAGCCCCCCACAGTCCCTCCAGGGAGCCCTGGGACTGCTGGACAAAGGCAAACTTGGCAGCAGACCCATGTCCTGCTCCAGGACCAACATGGACTATCTTTGCTATAGCTGGTGGGGGCTCAGTGATCCATTCCTGAGGGCCAGAGCTGTCCCTGCCCCACTGGCATCCCACCCCAGCACCAGTCTGTGCCCTGTACCCGCTCCCTCCCCACCACCCAGTGCGTCTTACATTTGGTCCAGTGTTGTTGCGGTCACAAACTCCAACATCTCCCTCTTGCCCTCCCGGTCCCTGGGATCGAGTGTCCTGGGCTTTGGTGTGACCAGCTCCTCCTCTGAAAGTGAGAGCTGGCTCAGCACGCAGAGGCAGAAGGACAAGGGAGCACAGACATCCAGCCATTACCCCCACTCCTCCCCAGGCCTGGATCCAGGGCCCATCCCCACTCCCACTGCTCCCCACAAACACTGTCCCCTGGGTCTCAGCTGGCCATGGGGTGGCTTTGCCCTCTGCCAGATGGGGTCTGCTGGCAGGGGCAGGACCCGTGCTGCAGGTCAGTGGGACAGGAGCTGTGGTAGCCGTCAGGAGCTTCGGCTGCTGGCTGACCCCTTTCCCAGCACCAAGCACAGAATGGAGCCTGCTGGGGGGGACACCCTGCCGTTGGATGCTGAGGATAGGAGACTAGGCAGGGCTGCGGGCGTGGGAAGGATGCTCTAACACGCATCCCTCCTTGGAGGCACAGGCCTGGCCAGCACTGCCTGCTGGCCAAATTAATGGCTCTTAAGGAGTTCACCACAGTATGGCTCTCGCTATTGCCTTAAGGGGGGGAGTCCAGCATCTCCCACAGCAGGGACAGAGCCCCAGAGATGGGGAGGGGACCACAGCAGCACGGAGACCCTCGAGCACTCAGGCTCATCCCTGCCCTGGCCAGGATGGCACAGGGCAGTTATGGAGGGGCACAGGAGTTTGTCACAGGCTCTTCTGTCTACTGGGGACAGGGCCTGGGGCCAACAGGGAGCCAGGGCTCCCCCACACTGCGGGGACGGCCCTGTTCATGCAGTCACACCACAGCAAGCAGCGCGGACACAGATGGGCAGGGCGGGATGGCGGGGCTGTGCTGGATGGCACCAGCCCAGCAGACAGCTCAGCAGATGGAGGTGGCGTGCGGATGGTTAGTGGCCATGGGGTGAAATGGGCCATTGAGCTGGGGCAGGGGGACACATTTCATACCCATTACTGTGACATGAGCAGTGCCTGCAAAGTAAGAAGAGGCAAAGGTGAGGTCTCGGTGTGAGGGAACAGGAGCAGACCAGCTGCAGCCAGGCTGGGAGCTGGTACCACCCCGTGGAGCAGGGTACGGTGGGGGGCTCTGCGTGCCAAGGGCTCTCTGCACACTGTCCCTGGGGCATGGAACCATGGAGACACTCAGGCATATCCCTCCTGCACCCGAGCCAGGAGGTGCCACGCCAGGAGTCTGGTGGGCTCCCCTCATCTTCTCCACAAGACCACCATGGGGCCACAGCCCCCCCACCCCAGACGTCAGGAATGTCAGTGCCTATCCGGCTGCTGCCAGCTACACTGGCCCAACTGGCAGACCTCTGGGATGGTGCGACCCAGCTCCAGCCCCTCACCTTCGTCCTCTGACACATCCAGAATCTCGTCTACGGTCTCCGGGAAGCTCATGCGGTGCTTGTCACCAACTGACTGCGGGAGCAGAGTGGAGTCAGAGGAGGCCAGCCCTTCACTGTGCAGCCTCTGCAGCCCCCTCCTCATGCCCGGGCTTGACTCCCTCTGCCCCAAGTGAGGCCACAGCTGCTGCCCAGGGCTCACTGCCCAGCTGTGCCTGGTGGACCTTTGCCCGGCAGCTCTCAGCCCCAGCCCTCCCCCAGGGACTCACCGGGATGTCAGTTTCCTCTGTGACTATCTTGAGCACGTCTGTGACAGAGATGTAGCCAAGCCGCTTTGCGATGGCCAGGGGAGTGGTGCCGTTCTGTGCAGGGAGGAAGGACAGGGTCAGCAGCAGCCACAGGGAAGCCCGGGCAGGCAACCGAGCTTGCCATGGGTGAGGAGGGGCAGGAGAGCGCCATACTCACTGTGCTGATCTCGTTGGGAGAGGCACCGTGCTTCAGCAGTAGTGTCACAATGTCCGTGTGTCCCTGCTGCGCTGCCTGGTGCAGAGGGGTGTATCCCAGCTGCAGGGGGGGACAGAGGGTGCTGCCATTGGTCCTGGGACTCTGCTGCCCCAGAAATGCCCCTGGGCCTCACACTGTGCTTCATGCCTGGAGCAGGAGGGCAGCTCCCTCCTTTCCAGGGTAAGCAAAGGGCTCTGCAGAACCCAGCACTCGCCCAGGGCTGTAGTCAGAATACAGCAGCTTCCAGACAAGGAGACAGGAGGGCTTGGAGCAATGTGGTGTGGGGGTGGGGGGAGAACTGGAAGCAGGGAGGGAGGCTAAGCCTTCCCCAGCAACCTGGATGCTGTTGCCCAGGGCGGAAGGGACCTTGGAGCACAGGACATCTCTGTACCTTAGTCTTGGCATTGACATCAGCCTGGTGCTGCAGCAAAAACTTCACCAGCTTAATGTTCCCGTAGTGGCTGGCCACATGCAGAGGGGTATAGCCCATCTGAAAGACAAGATCAGGTCTCAGCCTGCCCTCAATGATGCCCTTCTGGCTCATCCCATGGACAAGCCCCCATAGATGAAGGAAGCTGCATGCGTGTGGGTGCTGCCTGAGAGCCCAAGGCCAAGGCAAAAGGCACACAGCAGACCACACTAGGCTGTGCTCAGAGGTACAGGAGCAACCTGTGGGAGCGGGCAAGAATCATCCCTCTATGGAGGTGGGTGGAAGGGGAGGAAGAGTCCCCAGGACACAGACAAAACAGTAAGAATGCTTGCGAGAGGGGAGAGTCTTGCACAAAGAGCAAGAAAAGCAATGCTCCTCCCGGAGGAAGCCTAGAGGTAGTTTTTCACCACAGCCACAGTCAATGCACTACTTTACCCTGGTTGTCGCGTCCACTGTGACTCCGTGTTTCACCAGAACATCAGCAACCAGCACATGCCCCTCTTGGGCCACGAGATGGAGAGGAGTCAAGCCACTCTGCAAACAGAGGAGGTCTCAGCACAGTGGCAATGCCACCACTGCAGCTCTACCAGCAGAGACTCTAAAAGTCAGGTCTCCAACCTGGCAAACTGACCGGCACTGTGCTGTTGGCCAGCGCGCTGCTGCCCGAATGCAGGGAGGCACCAGGGCCTGGACTACCACCCTCCCTGCTGCTCCCCACTGGGGTGTTCTCGTCCAGCCTAGTGGGATGCATTGGGACAAATTACCTTGTTGCCTAGGTCGCCGTTGGCTTGTTTGGAGAACAGAAGTGCCACCATGTCTGCATGCCCCTCCTGGGAAGCCAGGTGCAGGGGGGTGACCCCCTGCGCAGACTCGGCATTCGCAGAAGCCCCATACTGCAGCAAGCTGCCGGCCACCTCCAACTGGTTCTGCTTGGCAGCGATGTGCAGGGGGGTGTACCCGTTCTGCAGGGAGAGAAGCTCATTGAAGTGCGCAGCCCCTGACGAGCAGACCAGCAGGGACAGAAGGTGCCACCTTGCCTCTCCTGCCCTTCCTAGTCACCTCCAGAGCTCAGGGATGTGGCCTCACACCCGAACCATCTCCCTGACAGCAACTAGCCCTGATGCTGAAGCCAAATCCCTCTTCCAGCCAAGACAGGGGTTTCAAAGACCACCTACTTCAGGTTCAGCTGGTATCAGCTTGTCCTGGAGTTTTCCACACATGAATTGCTATGGCAGCATTCAGCCACCCAGAGCTGAGAGGCCAGGGCAGATAGACACCTCCCAGAACGTGCCTGGCTGAGATGTGGGGGAAAACCTCACACTATGTGGGATTAGTATTCATGCAGAGATTGCAGGGCCTTGTCCGCTGCCTGTGCCTCCACGCTGCAGGAGCGCAGCAGCTGGCAGACGGGCTCTGCCCAGGGTGACGCGTGGGCTGTCGGTGACGCAGACCGATGGGGGACTGGCGCCGGTGCCGGCTGCTCCCAGTGCCTGCGCAGCTAGTCTGCCGGCTCAGGGGACAGGGGATGCCAGATGGGGAGGGCCGGCACCAGCAGCCACTCGTCTGTTCCGAGGATACAGTTTCTGCAAACAACGTGGAAACCAGGGCTGCCGGTCTGCTCTTTGGGGGGACGTTCCCCATGCTCAGGCAGAGTGGGGTGACTCTCACGAGCTGGTGGGTTTTCTGAGTCACTGCTTCCCAGCTGCATGCAAGCATTCGTGCGTGGTTTCCCAAACTGCCAGACCGCATCGCTGCTCAGCAGGGCTTGCCATGGAAACACATCCCCCAGCAACAGCCAACACTGGCAGCAGGGACTATCCTGACATACTCTGTCTGCAGGGTTGGGATGACCCTGGCCCCCTGTCCTGCTGCCAGGGACAGACACAGAGAGTGGCTGGTGGTGATCAGTCCATTGCACACTCCCCAAGTCCCAGGGCTGAGGGGCAATGCTGGTCCCAGGCTGGCACGCACTGGCCACAGGACACATCCCCACATCCCCAGGGAAACCTGGTCCGGCCTTACCCAGGCTGAACTGTGTGGGGAGCTCCCCTTGGGAAGTAGCAGCCTGACGATCTCCAGGTTGTTGTGGTGCACAGCCACGTGCAGTGGGGTCAGGCCGTTCTGGAGAGGGGAAGAGGGAGAAGTGATACAGAGCCTCTCCCCATACCCAATTCCTCCCACTGCCACAGGAGCAGTACTCACCTTCCCTGCTGCATTGGGGTGAGCATCATGTGCCAGCAGCAGCTCTGCCACATCCACCTTCCCATACTTGGCTGCCATGTGGAGAGGGGTAAATCCTTTCTGAGGAGAAAGGCAGCCCATCACAGGGTGCACAGGGATGAGGAGGAGAGCACTGGCACACACATGGGAAGGGGTGCTGCAGCACAGGAGGAGGCTGCCCCTCCTGTGACAGGGACACTGAGCCAGCAGCCTGCCCAGCCGGGCCATGCCTTCAGTGATGGTGGCCACAGCAGCCTACCTTGGTCATGCAGGTCTGTGAGGCCCCCTTCTCCAGCAGGGCCAGGGCCGTGTCCACATGCCCCTCCCTGGCGGTGATGTGCAGGGGCGTGTGCCCCGCTGTTGTGGCCAGGTTGGGGTTTGCATTGTTCTCCAGCAGCAGTTTGACCATGCCTGTGTGGCCAATGCGTGCGGCACAGTGCAGAGGGGTCTGGTCATCCTGGGAGGGAGGCAGAGAAACTGTTTTGGCAGACGTGGACCAGTCCCTTGCTTGCCATGCCAATGGGCCCCCAGCCCTGCTCCTGCTGTTGCACAGCCCCTGGCAGGCCAGGAGCTCGACTATCGTACAGGTTCTCTGTACTTACCTTGGCCTTGGAGTTGGCTTTTGCTTTGTTCTGCAGCAGGTACTTTGCCACATCTGTGTGCCCAGCTCTGGCTGCCATGTGTAGGGGTGTCTCCACTTTCTGCACCAAGGACAGGATAAATTGGTGAGACTGTAGGAGGGGATATGCTCTCCTGCAGTCGTTCCTCTGGTCTGAGCACAGGAGAGCAGTGCCCATGACCTTTTCTGGCCCCTACCAGTTCCCCCTGCCAGCACAAAGCCAGGAGCACAAGGGATTGCTCAGGAGAGCAGAGAGAGCAGGACTCAGGCAATCCCTACCTCCTGCTGGACCCCGCCATGCCGAGTTCCCACAGCCCCAGCCAGGCTGGGACTCACCACATTGGAGACATTCGGAGAGGCTCCACGCTGCAGCAGGGTCTTGACGATGGACAGGTGCCCCATGAAGGCAGCCACATGCAGGGGTGTCAGGCCGGACTGGGGAGAAAGGGACAAGGAGGCAAGATTGGGGCTGATGGCCTTGCCAACATCTCTTCCAGCTCCCTCCTCCCCCTCCCAGGGCATGCTCCAGCAGAGAGGCAAACTCAGGGTCCCCAGCCCGGCCCCAGCACCCCGGCAGGTGAACTGAGGGGAACACGGAGAGCTGCTGCCTCCGTCCCCTGCCCGGTAGAGAGCAGGCTGTGAGGAGATGCTGCCAGGCTTAGCAGGTCCTGAGCTGCAAAGAGCTCTAAGCTGCAATGAAGAAGGTGCCTGGGGACCAGCAGAGGCTGGGGGCCACCATCCCCTGCAGTACTGCTGGCTCTGCACAGGAGAGCTGGGGCTGGGCCACAGCCCACCTACCTCCGTGACGGCATCGATGGAGGCACCCGTCTTCAGCAGCAGCTCCATCACCCGGATGTGGTTCTTTTTGCAGGCAATATGGAGGGGCGTGAAGCCATTCTGCAGATGGATGGGCGGATGTACAGTCATTTGGGAGAACTCTCCCTCTCCCCTGCCCCAGTCCTGCCTGTCCCTCCTCACTCACCAGGGCTCGGGAGTTGGGTTTGGCCCCCTTCTCCACCAGCAGCTTGGCCACCCGGTGGTGCCCGCAGTGTGCGGCCACGTGCAGCGGCGTTAGGTGGTCCAGGGTAATGTCGTCGATCTCAGCGCTGTACTGCAGGAGCAGGCGCACGCAGTCCAGGTGGTCACCCTGCGCTGCCATGTGGATCGGCGACAAGCCGTTCTGCGACCGTGGAGCGGGGCCTCAGGACTGGGCCAGGAGGGGGACAGGCAACCCAGCCAGCCCCTGCCTCGATCCCCTGGCCGCAGCTCTGGGGCAGAAGAGATGGTGTGTTCCCCAGGGCGCTACCGGAGAGGAGCCCCAGAATCCTTCACTGAGACTCACAGCTGAGCAGAGGGCAGGGCCTGAAGAGCTGCTGCCATGAGGCAGGCTGTCCCCAGGCCATCCCCTTTTCAGGGCTGGTCCCTTGGAAGCATGCAGCCTTCTGGCAAAGGGCTCCAGCTAGGGCCGAGGAGGAGGTCAGGAAGCTCCTTGCCCCTTGGAAGGCCAAAATCTCAGCACCAGCCCAGCCACGGGTGGCATCCAGCAACTGTGCCCAGCTTGTTACCCCCTGTGCGGCCCTGGGACCTGGCACCAAGCACAACCCCACAGAGTCCCATGGGTTCCCATGGGTACCTTGGTTTTGGCTTGAATGGGAGCCCCATGGTCCAGCAGGATCTCTGTGATTCGCACATGTCCATTGCGAGCTGCACAGTGGAGAGGGGTCAGCTCATCCTGGGGAGAGAGAAACGTTCAAGGGCTCATCCTGGGCAAGAAAGGGCAGGGCTTCCCTCAGGCAGGAAAGTAACAGGGTCTTTGGACTTATTTTTGCAAAATAAGGTGAAACTGAGCCCTCAGCCCCCAGGACACAGCCACTGCAGCCATGCAGCCTCCTCTCACCTATACATGCACCAGCGAAAAACCTGGTCCATTCCTTAGTGCATCAGGGACCCTCCCTCACCCACCCAGCGAGATGTTCACAGGGTGTGCACTGGGCAGTGCTCCCTGGACACAGGTTGCTCGGGGAGGGAGACAACCCGTGTACTTGCAGGTGATCCAAAAGCAGTCTCACCTTGGTCCTTGTCTCTATCTGGGCCCCGCGGTCCAGCAGCAGCCGTACCATGATGATGTTGCCCCGGCGGGAGGCTATGTGCAGGGGAGTGATCCCATTCTGGGAGAAGGAACAGCAGCATGTTAGAGGGAGCTGCCCCTTCTCTTTCCCCCACAGGGCTACAAGGAGACATGGAGTGAACAAAGGACAGAGAGGACAGGAGCCACACACAGCTCATGGAAAAGCACCAGCTCATGGATTTGTCTGCACCCATGGGACTGGAAGAGGCACACAGACTGCAGGGAATACAAGCTCTGCCCTGCAGTGACAGCACCAGCTTTCCCTCAGCCTGGACACAAGGTCTCAAGAGCTTCCAGAGATGCATGGCTGTATCCAACAGAGGGAAGACATAGTAGAAAAGGTCCATGCTGGTTATTAACAGCAACTCCCCAGGCATACATCAGTGTGTTACCTTCTGCATGGCACCTACATAGGAAGGAGCCACAGCAGCATCCTCTGGCATCGCAGCAGTACCTGTCCCACTCTGCACTCACCTGGGGTGTGAAGTTGACACTGGCTCCACGGTTCAGCAATAATTGGGCCACATTGAGGTTCTCGTAGTGGGCTGCAATGTGCAAGGGGGTAAATCCAGTCTAGGAGAAAGAAGGAGGGATCAGCCCAGCCAGACACATGCTCCCTGCTGAAAGGATGGATAAACACAGCATACCAAGCTGCTGCTCTCCCTGGGGATGTGGGAAAGCTCCCAGAGACAGGATGGGAAAGCCACACACCTTGGAGAGGACATCAGCATTGGGGTCATTCTGCAGCAGCACGGCGGCTGTGCGAGTGTCATCGTTGCGGGCTGCGATGTGCAGGGCAGGCAGGCGGACCTTACCCTTTGTCCCATAGTTGATAAGGTGAGCAACCACATTCTCATGCCCTTGTTGCAGAGCCACAGCAAGTGGTGTGAAGCCATCCTGCCAAGGAGAGGTGGGTGAGAGGGGGAGAGCCGAGGAGCCGTGGCTGCACCTGGCATATCCAACAGCAGCCCCAACAGGCAGGTCCCTAGAGTCCTCCCCAAGGATCTCACCTCTGTGGCTACACTCTGATTGGCTCCATTTTCCAATAAGAACTTGACAACTTCCAGGTGATTTTCCTGTGCTGCCATGTAGAGCGGAGTGAAGCCTTTCTGCAAACACAAGGCCATGCACATCAACACAACCCTTTAAGTTTCTCAAACTCCTTGCAGACCTACACCCTATCAACCCCCACACCCCCAGTTCATTGAACTAGGGCAAAAGCATACACAGTGTTGGGGGGGGGGGGGGGGGGGCGAAAAAACTGGCAATGGTGGAAAAATCACAGAGAGCTGGGGCTCAAGGCTCCCCATGTCTAGAAAGAACCAGGGAAATGCTCCACAACAGTCAACACAGGAGACACTGCCTTCCACTCATTGCCACTACTGTCCCTTGCTTCAGGGGCGCTTCTCTCATCAGCAAAAAGTTGAAGAGCTTGCAGCCACACCAGGGCCAAGAAAGAGAGAATGAAGGAGGCGGAGTGTGCAGAGCTGCAGGGGTTGCTGGAGACTTTACCAGGGAGGCATCGGCCACAAGTCCTCACAGGATGAGTTCAATGTGCTGTCATGGACTCCCTCAGCAGAGAGACCCTGCTGGTCTCCCAGCATTCCTCCAGACTCCCTCCCCACCACTCACACACTCATCTTCTTTCAGGAGTCTGGCAGAGCAGTCCTTGTCCCTGAACACAACTAGAGAGAAACTGTAAAGGGCTGCTGAAGTGCCGGTGCTGGGCACAGTTCCCACTATGAGGACACCACCATCATGCATGCTGGATGCTTTTCCCACCCCAGCCCAGGTCACTCTACCTGTGACTGCGCATTGACATTGGCCCCATAGTTCACCAGTTCCCGGACCACGTCCTGTTGTCCAGCCAGGGCAGCGATGTGCAGGGCTGTGTTTCCCTTCTGAAAGACACCACAGGGCAGCGCTCAGGAGCTGGAGCAGCCACGATGCTGAGGAAAGATGGGCCTGACATGCTAACAGCCATGCAAAGAGCGGCTGGCCAGGAGAAGCCTCTGGGGCCACGCAGCCCTTGCTCCATGCCCCATCCCCGCTACAGAGCGGGCAGCTACCCTTCACATTTGCTGGCCAGGGAAGAGAGTGACTTCATCTCTCCCATGAAGTTACTGGCAGCAAAAGCTGTGTGCGCTGTCAGGCCCTGTGTATCTCCAGCACAGAAAGACGAGGAGGGGAGGGAGGATGGGGGGCTGAGCTGGCAGTCTTCAGGCAAAACTGCAGTGTGCACCCTGGAAGCCAAGGCATCCCGGCAGAGCTAAGGGATGATAAGCAAGCTGGAAAATGCAGACAGAGGCTCTTCCGACTTGTGCCTTTGGGTGGTGTGGCAGAATGCCAGGCTCTGCTCCATGCCCTGAGCTCTGCCAGAGCGGTAGGCAGGTGGGGAGCCAGCCCCCCCGGCTCTCACAGCCCTTCAGATGGTGCTGGAGGCTGCTCATTTGTCAGCCTGGCTCGCTTGCGCGGTGTCTCTCTCGTCACCGAGCAAGAACCACACCCCGCCGTGGTGATGCAAGGAGAGAATGAGATGTTATTTACAGAGCACAGGAGCTCTCCAGGCTTGTGAGAATGGCAAGGCCATCTCCGTGTTGCACCACGCAGGGGTGCCATGGGGCAGCACGGGCTGACCCCAGCCAGCAGCCAGTGCCAGGAGGAGATGTGGATGAAGACAGCACTAGTAGGTGTTGTGGCTTCTGTTACTCCTCTCCTGAGCTCACAGTGGCCCCCATCGCCCAGAGGAACCTCCCACCTGGAGGTGCCCAGCACAGCTCCAGCTGGGCTGAAATCACAGCCTGGTCTCCAGGCCCAGCCCAGCACCACCACCATCAGCACAGCCCTTCCAGGGGCTGAAAGCAAACAGCATGATTCACCACTCAGCTACTGCTGCCGTGTCTGCCAGCAATGGCAGGGTGTGGGGCAGGGACTAATGTGACCAGAATCCCTTGTCCTCACCTTGGTAGTTGTCTCCAAAACAATCTCCTTGTGCAGCAGCTCCACCACCAATTTCACGTGGCCCTCCTTGGAGGCCAAGTGCAGGGCGTTCAGCCCATTCTGGAGGGAGAGAAGGTGGGACAGAGGCATTAGTCACCTGCTGGGGCTGGGGCTCTGCAGTGACCCCCCTACTCTGAGCTCCTGTGTGGACACGACTGTGGGCACTTGGCCCACGCTGGAGAAAGGACAGGTTGGCGGGAACAGGAGCCCTGGCCTTGTCCTCGATCCATGTGCTGGCATCCAGCACGACAGGTATGGTTATCTCCAGGCTGTCAGGGCAACTGTGTGCTGAATGCTGAGCTGCTGACTAATGCTGGAGATTTCTCATGAGCAAAACATGCAGCCCCCGTAGACAATTTCCTACAGGTGGGTGTCACTACAGCCCAGCGCATGTGTGTTTGTTGCCACAGGAACTGTTTCAGTCCTCTCTGATCATGGCACATCCCTGATGTCAACTCCTGTCTCTGCTCAAGTGACTTTCCTTGGGGTGTTGCTCCCCGCAATCGCCTGCCTGCAGCCCAGCTTTTCAAACCTAAAGCACAGAGCAGAGCTGCTGTGAAAGTGCCCATACAAACATTAAACTTTAACATTTACACAGGCAGAAGTGCAGTGGCTGAGAAGCTCTGCCTGCGACAATGATTTTATCAAGCAGCAGCCAAATTTAATTCACACCAGTTGAGGAGCTCCCTCCTGGCTTCGCAGACTGCCCACCAACAGCCCCATCCTGCAGCCCCTGCTCAGCAGAGGGTCGGCTTCACTCGCTCAGAGTTTGGCTGCAGCAAAGGGTGCAGAGAAAGTGCTGGCTGGGCCACTGCTACGCTCCATCAGCTCCAGGAACCCCCCAAACAACTGAAGTGACTTCTCAGGAACAGCTCTGTGTGTGCCCCAGTTTAGCTCACCTTTTTCCGACGCATGAGACCTGCACTCTAGGGGCAAAGGGCTGCCCAGTGCCCTTTTAGCATCCCAGGGCTGTCAGGAGGTGTCAGGCCAGTCAGTACCCCAGAGGCTGCTAAGACAGCTTCTGCTCCATTATTTCTGACATCCTGCTTCCGCTTCCCAGATTTGAACAAAAGGGCTGGGATATTTGCTAGCAAAGAGGTTAAATACTTGCAGGCAATTTCAGATGTCACTTTTTCCCCACAAGGCAAACCTTCCTTGTCCCTCACTTCTCCCAGGCAGATGCACTATGTTTACTCACCCCTACGCAATGCTGTCGCCTGGCAGAGCCGCCAGCTCCCCGAGAGCACACGGTCCTGCCCAAGCTCTCCACCTCCCAACCATCTGTTTCGGCTCCTGTGGAGCACTGGAAGGTCACTTCACAGAATTGCTTCATCCCCACCTGAATATAGGTAGGGGAGCAGAAAATGCCCAGAGAGGCTCCAGTTCCAGCCCTCAAAGCTGGAAGCCCTGTTAAGCTTAGAACAGCTTCAGGAATGTTATCATACCGGAAAAAGGTTTTCCACCCTCTCACTCAAAAATCCAGGGATCATGGCCAAAGATTCACAGATTCTTTTGCTCAACTCTGATTACAGCACAAAGAGCAAAAACCTAAAAATCCACAGGCTTCCTCAGCATACCAACTCCAAAGTCCCTATGACCCTCAAGCACAAAAGGCCTGCTTCCAAGGGAAAATGAAGTGGGAACACTGCAACAACCACAGAACAGAGCCACCGAAAGGAAATGCTCCCCAGCCTGGCTCCACTGAGCCCATTGCCTTGGTCAAGCCCAGCTTGACTAAGACACACCTACACAACCCCATACAGATGGCCACCGACACCCTTAACTTCATGACCTCCCAAGTTGGATATGGCCACAGACACACACACTTCTTCTCGGGTAACACTCATGAAAAAACGCTTGGACTGCAAGACCACAGATGTTCAGTTGCTCTCCTCAGCACGTGCCCTTTTACACAAGGGATACGTAAATAACCTTTTGAATGCTGAAAACCTGTGAGGAATCATTATTCTCTGGCCTTACAGCAATAAGCGCAATGTTTGCAGAAGATCATTTCCCTGCAGCCCATCGATATTTCTGCTGCTGGAACAATACAGGCTGTTTTGCACATTTGCTTTGGCTTGACAGCTCCTCTGACCCAAAACCGCCACAGGATGTACTTAATTTGAAAGGTGCTGTATGCTTCTCACTAAGTGCCGCAAATGCTTCCCAAAAATCCCAGTCACTGGCTGTCAATGGGACAAATGCAGCCCAGAAAACACAAAAGGCAGGACTTTGCACTTAGCCTGTGACAAAGCAGGGCCCTGTCCTGGATTGCCCATCAGGAGTGTGAGCGGCCACCCCAACAGAGACTATCTCCTGGCACGCGTTGGCTTGCTCAGCACTGTTCCCTGCTGGCGAGGGTCCTGGCAACTTGTCCTTAGGCCTCCGGCTCCTCATGGATGAGATGGAAGCATGCAGGAATTCAAAACACGAGAGGTGGATAATGAAGACACCGATGCAGCAATGGAAGGGATGAAATCGGCAGGATGAAGATCAGATGGCATGTCAAGGTCTCTGCACTTGAGTAAGAATACAGGGCCTGTGGGATAGGTCTGACCACATATATCCCTCTTTATTCTATACAGGACATGTGAGGTTGGACCTTTCCCACAGGTCTGATATTCCTCAGAAGGAAACCCCAAAGTGCCATCTAACCTCAGGGAGATGGCAGGAACCAGAGCAAAGATGTCAGCGAAGGAAGTGCCTCATACTGTTGTAGCCCTGTGCTCCTGACCAAGGTGTTGCATTCCCTCACCAGCACAAGAAATCTGGCTGGAAACAGGACTTGCAGCCAGTCAGTGGAGACAGCTGATGACTGACCATCTCTCTGGGTGAGGAAGAAGTTCAAAGCCATCGTCTTTATCTTGTGGCTGGGTCTCCCCATTTTAATTCTTTGCAGGGCCCTCTCCAGAACCAGATATTCCTCTGCACTAGGGCAGTACAGGAGCAGCAGATGTAGAAATCCTCCCTCTGGTTTTAGGCTTGTATTGGAAATGAGTGAACATCCGCGGCACGCTCTGCTTGTGGAGTCTCCCATCTCAGATGGCATGGGCCAGTGTGGACAAACACAGCCCCAACCTACTCCTGTCCCTCTCGCCCCTCTCTTCCAGACACCCACAGAAACTGCTGGGGGGGGGGATTCTCTGAGCCACTTGTGAATGGGCAAAGGTAATTTTCCCTCCAGGCTCTGCCCCAGCCTCTGCACACAGGAACATCCTACACAGGGCAGCATCCCCAGTCCCTCCTGGGGAGGAGAGTGGCAGCATCTCCCTGCTCCCTGAGACTTGCTCTCCCAGAGGTCTGTCAGGGAGCGGTGGGTGCATTAAACACCGATTTGTCTCTGCTCATTTGTAGCTAAGCGCTTGGAAGCAGGAGCAGTGTGACTGCTTTGCTTCCAGCCACTGGCCCACTGCTGTGGCTCAATTACAGGGGCTGCTGCTCCTCCAGGAGAGACGAGGGAAGCAGCAGCTGGGTTTAATGACAGGGACAAATTCTGAAATGAAACACAGCAACTCTTGGAAGTTGCAAACACGGGATCTGCTCAGTGTTGAGCACGGGCCATGTCCTGCAGCCCAGTGCTAAAAGTGTGCCACATGCCCTCTCCTCTCTTCAAACCCTGTAGTTATGGGGTCAGAGCCTCTAACCCACCAACAGGCCCCATGGAAAATCTCATCTTCAAAGGACTCTGAAACTGAACATTTTCTATCTCTTCTCCTTACAAGACCCTTCTGATCTAAATCCCATATGTCCCCGCAGAGCCCCAGGACAGAAGTCTTTGAGACTATCTGGTTGCTGATTATGAATTAATAATCCAGATCATAAGATAATACAGTGATGAACAAAATGAGCAACTCCTGAGCTTTTCCCAAACCCCATGAAGCGTCCCAGAGAGGAGATGCAAGCTGCAGCATGCCCCAGGGGGCTGCAGAAGCCCAGCATCCCTGCATGGTACCATCGGTAAGAAAAGAAAAGGAGATGATAACTTTCCTGGGGGAGCCTGACTGCAGTGACTGCACTGGGCACTGCAGTGCACAAATCAGTAGGTCTTAACTACGCTTAGTTTGGGGACTTGACACTAAACCAGGTGAATATACATCTGTTCTACCTGCTCTGTCAGCCCCCCCAGCATCACTACTGCTCAGGAAAGCAGCCGAGGGCTCAGCCCCTGTCACCCCTTCCTCAGCCCAGGCCCCCCAAGTCTCTCCCTACAGCACCTGCACCAACTCAGGCTCAGACATTTGGCATTTGGCATTTGGCAGCTGCACAGATCCAAACTGTTTTGCTGCTTATGTGCAAACAACTCCTCTGTGCCTGCAGCTCTCCTTTCTGGGGGCAGACCCATCTCTGCGCTGGGCTGCGAGGGTTTCCACCTGCCCAACACCTCCCAGGCTGCCAAGACCAGCGTTTTTCAGACATCCCTGGCTTGCATTAAACTGCAGCTTCTGGGAACCTGAAAGCCTGAGCACTGCAGGTGAGGGGAATATCCCCAAGAGTGATTCCTGCGACAACCTGGCCACAGACATCTATCCGCTCCGCCCTCTGATAAGTGGCTGAGCCTCTCCCAGCTGTCCCAGTTCCTTGTCACCCTGCAGGAGCCTCAGATCTCCCTCTTTGCTTACCTGTTAATGCCCTTTGCTATGCTCCAGCCAGTACTGCCAGGCTCCCCACACCTTTATAGCTATTGCCACCCTCCCTGCCCCAAAGACAACCAGTCTTTCAGCTGGGCCACAGCTCAGGGGCACAGCCCTGGAGACTGCACAGTGCCTTTGCAGAGCAGATCATCCCTAGGAAATCACCTCCACACAGCAGAGTCACCGCTGCGCTCCACCGAACAGAGCACTGCTTTTCTCTCATCCCCAGACACCTCATTGGGAGCCGGACACATTGGGAGCAGGAGGGGATGGGGAAGCACAGGCAGCCTCTCCCTCAAGATTTTTGAACTTCCTCTGCCAGGCAAGTTACTATCAGCCAACTTATACCCTGCTCCATGGCAGGCAGGACTGTGGGATCAGGCCAGGTTCTCCCGATGGAATACGCAGAGCAGAGCAAGTGAGCAGCCACAGGGAACCTCCCTGCCTCCATCCTACAGGAGCAGCGCAGGGAAGGGGAGCAGTGACTGTCACTGGGCCTGGGGGAGTCACTGCGTGGCACATTTTCACATGAACTAGAGATGGTACAAGAAGCCCCATGGGTTTCACCTACCTGGTTACAGGTGTTAATATCTACCCCATTCCTGATGTGATCCAAGGCTTTGTCCAGATTCCCGGATCTTGCAGCTCTCAAGAAACTGGTTGCAGCATCGGCCTTGGGGAAAAAAAGAAAATGCATGAGACTGAGTCCCTCTGTTCTCCCCCACCACCAGCACAGGGCCAGCTCTTCACTCGGTTGCAGAGAACATGACTACAAAGACCAAGCAGGTCGAGGTGGGACCTCCTGGGACAGGCTGAGGTGCCCCAAATAAGACAGAAAGAAATAAAGCTGGGACCTGGACTTAGAGTGAAGAGCATCCAGATGATGGGGTAGGAGAGCCACATGAGGTCTGCAGCTCACCCCAGCACTGCAGGTG
This sequence comes from Limnodromus scolopaceus, assembly GCA_028565335.1. Lineage (NCBI taxonomy): Eukaryota > Metazoa > Chordata > Aves > Charadriiformes > Scolopacidae > Limnodromus > Limnodromus scolopaceus. Next base: position 5,756,192 of record JAOXNO010000016.1, read on the forward strand.
GAGTAGGGAGGAAGCTCTAAGGGATTCCAACCATGGCAGCCTCCTTGGCCCAGGAAACATCTTCATGTCCTGGCTGATAGACTGCAGCGACGGATGAGGCTTAGACTACAGCTGTGGTGAGCCCACCCCTGCAGTCCTCCAGAAACCGCTGGGTAGCTGCGGTGGTGAGCTTGAGGACCAGCATTGGGGACAATGACCGTGGCCGAGCGCCTGCAGCCAGGAAAGTCGCAACTCTCGTTTCCAACAGAAGCAAGGCAGTGCCTGCCTGCACCACTAAAACGTGGCCACCACAGGCAAGGCACAGGAATACTTCAAGCCACGCTATTTAGCAGTGTAAGACAGCAAATGATGACCGTGGAATGGCTCACCAGAAGCTGGAGAACAAACAGGTGGAAATGCAGTGATGTGGCCCTGTGAGGTTGGGACCTTGGACCAGTAACTACGAGCTGGTTCCCGCCTGCTAGGTTCCAAAGGGCTCTCTGCAGCAAAGAGCCATGAGACATCCATGGTGAGGGCACAGGACACACTCCTCTGCCTTCAGCTCCAACAGAAAATCAGAACTCCTCCTGTACCGCTCATGCTGGGACTGGCCAAAGGACCTCCTGCGCTACAAGAGTCTACATCCTGCTATCCCAGGCCACCCTGTAGTGCCCACAGCCTGGATGCTGAGGAGCACCCAGGATGAGGAAGCTCCTGGACAGGAGCTGGAAGTAGCATGGCCACAGAGGACAGCATTGGAGGCAGACCTGGGCAGGATGATGCACCACATGGGTTCAAGGCTCCTCTCTTCCCTTCTCTTTGAAGCCTCAGCTATTCAAATTTGGACTTTGGAGAAGCACAACTCAGCTACCTTCTACTCACCTCCATCTGCCTCTCCCAGCCCATCCTTTCTGCCCGTCCCTCCTAACACAGAGACACGTAGCCCCATCCTAGGCCCACCGATCCGCTACCCCCTGCAGCAGCCATGTCCATGGAGAGGGTGTCCTGGTCCCTGCTGTGCCAGGCACATGCTGGAGAGTTGGGCCTGGGCTCCCACGGCAGTGTCCAGGTGCCATGGCCCCCCGGGCCGCCCAGGGGCAGAGGGACAGGCAGAGCAGGGCAGCAGCACCGTGCCCTGTCCTGGCACGCAGCCTCCGCATGGGGGGGGGCACATGCCCATCGCGTGACCTCCCCTGACAGCTGGCTTCACTTGCTGCCACTGCAGAGGACAGCCCTGTCCACCCGGGGAGAGACCCCACATTCACGGCAGAGCTGCTGGCTTTGAGGAGGACTGTGGGCACAGAGGAGACACGGCTCTGTGTGTCTCTCGTACAGGATGATCTACCATGAGAGGCAGCGGCAGCACCAGCGCTGTGCCTTGCAGTGCACATTTCCACGCTGAGCCTTGCGTGTGCTGTCTGGGGTCTAGAGAGGAAACACCGACAGCCTCAATCAACAGGTTGAATGCACAGAGCTTTTCCAGCTCCAGATGCTGCTAGAAGCCTCTGCATCTTGGTCAGGATCAATGACAGGGCTGCATGCCAGCCACAGCACAGACCGTCCACAGCAAACCCCCTGGAAAATCAAAGCTCAGCTCAGCCAGGCTCTCCCACCCATGGGACACACATGGAGCTGCGAAGATTTAAAATGGTAAATCTCTACAGGCTGCAGCAGCAAAGGGGCTCCTAAAGCCCCAGCACACCCAGCAGCAGAGACTACAGGCAGAAAGCAAGCAGAAAAGCAAAGCAAAGATCTCCGAGGGCAGGGAGGAAAAGTGCATTGTATACTCACAGCCACGTCTGGACCGGACCTGCCCTTTCGTGCTGCCATAGTCCAGCACTTCAGCTGAAACCTGAGCCCAGCGTCCCCCCTCTCCCTCCTTGGTTATCTACTCCCCAGCTTTGAGAGAGCCAGTAAGTTACATTGCATTCTATCTAAAAATACAGGCTCCCTCCTCGCTCCAACGCAGACCCTGCAGGAATCGCCAGCCGCTAATGGAATTTGTTCATTTTCTCTCCATTATTGTGTCAGACAGGATATTTAATACCAAGCTGCCTCCGGAAAGCAGATGACTGCTGCCAAGAGCGGGGAGCAGGTCAGAGCTGCAGGTACCACCTCGGGAACAGCAGAGAAAGAGCAGCCCCACAGACGTGCCCAGGAGCCTGGCATCTCACAGGTAATGCCTGCCACCGAGGAGAGAGGTCGCGCTTCCCTCCCACCCCTCTGGGTGCTGCGTCCGGAGCCTCGGAGAACATGCTGAGGCTTCAGAGGTACTGCCCTTCTGCTGGCCATGCTCAGCAGCACCGTTCAGAGAAGCACAGAGGGATGCAGGACACCAGGCAGACCAGACATGCAGCCACGGAAGAAGGGATAGCTCAGCTCAAATGGTAAAAGCAGAGGGAAAAGATCCGCAGTCATATTGCCCTTCTGATGTCAGTGTGTATGTTGGGACTGCCTGCCTATCACCTGGGGGCATTCGTTCAGAACGGCTTGCTTTGTTTTGGGATGTCAGAGAGCAAGACAACACTAGATTAGCCAGGGAACTGAAGTAGGGAGTGAGTCACTGCCATCTCCTGAGTTTCAGCAAAAAGGAGCAGTGACAGTAAGAAACGCAGAGACCCAGTGGACACAAGTAGATGTGCATATCAAATAGATACACGTCCCAGTCAGCACAACACCAGTGTTCCTAACCACAGACACACACACATCACACAGTTACCATCCACTAATAAGCACAAAGCGTAGCATGGGCATGCTACATGCACCCCAGTGTTTGTACAGACATGCACACGCAGTCACTGGCTACCCCGTGTGCCCCAGGACACACAGCAACTACTTCCAGAGGCAGAGACTGCCTCTACTGGTTTTCATTTCTTTGGAGTTTGCAGTGTTTCTTTCCATTCTCCTTTACCTTCCAGGAAGGAGCTATTCCAGAGGAGAAAATAACCTGCCTCACTTGCCATTGTGCACCTCCTGCACTCCTACACAGCCACTAAACCCTACACATGGATGTCCTGCTCCACAGATGTGTGGACATTCAAGCTGTGAGGTATCAGGAGGCTGCTTCCAGCAATTTCCCAAGAGAGAAGCCGCGGATCTGGACTTTGCAAAGCGCTCCAAGACCTTCTAAAGTAAAAAACACAGCACAGCACATCGGACTGTGGTTCTGTTCTGTTCTGTTCTATTCTATTCTATTCTATTCTATTCTATTCTATTCTATTCTATTCATCAGGAAAAAGCTTCCCTCATCTGCTAACAATCTACGTTTTTTCCTTTCCCTCTCCTGGCCCTGATTAGTGGCTTCCCCTGTTCCTATTCACAGGTGCTTTCCTGCTCTCACAGCCTCACCCCACAAACCATTACTGCCGCTCGATGAATCTCCCAGCTCCTCACCCCAACATGAGATTCCTGGACCTGACCAAGCCCATTGCATTGTAGCCGTGGCCAAGGCAATAAGCATGGGGGAAGTTCTGCCAAAACAGAGGCTCAGGCTGGATTTCAAGGGCTGCAGTCAGAAGCTGGGTAATCCTGCTCTGTCTTCTGGCTGTGGTGGGAGTCCTGCTCTAATCTCTTCTGGCAGTGCCTGGCTCTTGCTCCCACCCAGGGAGGAGCTGCTGCCAGCACCCTCTGCACATCACTGATAACGTCAGGGAGGGTCCCAACATTGCCGCCTTCTGGGAAAGATGGCCACATTTGTCAGGACCCCACTCTGTACAAGATGCCAAACGCTGCAACTAGATGATTTCCAAGTGCAAATGAGTTTAGGGACTTGTGCTGATCTCACAATGTTTTCTGGGACACAAAGACAGGCAAGAGGCAAGTCACCACACTGTTCCAGACTGGAAAAAGGCACATGTGCATCCTGCTACACTGCCCTCTTTACGCTGTCTGCCCACTCGTCTCCTCTATTTGCAGTTCTGCTGAGCAACAAGGCAGCCTGAGCAGGGACTGCAGCTCCTGCACTGTTCATAGAGCACCCGGCATCAGGAGGGGCCGAGGGGCTTCTTGCTGAGGAGCTCCAGAGGAGGTGGGGAGCCCTTCACTGCAAGGATGTGCACACAGGTCTGTGGGACTGGCTGGGAACATGTCCTGCTACTGAGAGGGCCAAAGATGCCAAAAGAAAGGGACTAGGTGCCCTTTCCAACAGGTCTCTGACTCCAGCCATCCCTGGAGAGCATCCCTGCTCGCATCGCAGGCAGTGCAGGCAGCAAGGGCAGCACACCCACTCAGGGACTGCGAGCATCCACTGGACCTTCTCACTGCCTGCAGGAACACTGCTTCGATGCTTGAAACCAGCCGATTCCCTGCTCCATTGGAAGAGCTGCAAGGACAAGTTACAGAGAGGGAGGAGTGGGGGAGCTTGCGGTCACCGGGTATTTTTGAAATGGGTTGTATTTCTTCACTGTTACCCAGAGGTACCTCACAGCCAGAGCTACATTCGAAACATATGGTGCTATAGGGAATTCCCAGAGTCTCGATTCTCAGACCGTTCAGCTTTCCCTGGTCTCTGCTGTGTATCTTCAGAGTCTCTGACCTCACTAAAGAGCAGCGCTGCTCTTACGCTAGAGAAGAGGAATTGCAATGCAATGCAGATTTCAAGTAACGAATTGCTTCCCGTGCCTTGGGCAGCAAAACACTTTCTGCCAAATGGCAAACCCAGTAGCCAACAAGTTCGGGTCTGCTCCGCTGCCGCCGAGCCGCTCGGCTGACACCTGCATGGGAAGGGAGGGAAGCTGGCTTAGTCCCTGCGTGCCAGAGGCAGGAGGATGCAGACCAGGCCCATGTGCACCCTCCCTGGAGCAGGCACCCTCCCACCAGCCCTACACTGGTTCAGGTTTGTTTCTGCCAGGCCTTGCTACTGGAGAACATTGCCAGTGAGGAGCAGCAGGCTTTGCTGCATGAAAAGCTTCCTATGGCTGCTCTATAGCAAAGATCTTGGAAGCAATTACACCCAATTAAATCACTACACAGGTCTCTTGCTGTCTCATGAGTTTTGCCACTAATGATAACTCTGCATCTTCAAACCCTTTTGTCTCTTTTGTATTCTTTGGAAGATGTGCTCCTTCCAGTGAGGAGCTCAGCAGCTCCTGCTCCACACACTGCAGGCATCTGTTCACAGCTCCGTTGTTCTAACACTCCCTCAAAACCCTGTACCAGGAGCAACACGTGCCACCCTCTCTCTGGGACACCTTAGGAGCAAAGCCAGCTGAGGCATCTTGCAAACTGGGGTGTGCAAACTGCATGACAGCAGAGAAATGGCAGCAGGAGGGCCACGGTCTCTCCCAAGCACCATGTGCTGCTGCTAAGGGGGAGGCACAGTTTTACCACTGGCTCTGCCTGGGGGAGGCACAGTGGCTCTTGGCCCTGCCAAGCGGACATATATCCTCCTCCTGTATGTGGCCAGTCTGCTGGTGAACAGCAGGAAAGCGAGCCAGATTGACACAGGCTCATGGCGCAGAGGACAGGGCAGGCTGGAAAGCAACAATCACCCCAACAAACACAGAGCACCAGGACCAGCAGCAAGATGGAAACCTGCATCCTGGCACCAAAGCCATGTATTGCTATGGGCATCCTGCCTAGATGGTGTGGAAATGTCCAACTCACATCTAGGAGGTCATCCAGTCACTTCCAGCTGCAATGCTGGAAGGGTGCTGGAACTTAAGGTCAATGCTGCCAGCCAGGGAGGTACTGTAATGAACCTTGCAACTACCCTTGACGTTTGCTTTGACATTTCTTTGCTCATGTGGGATTGTGTCCCATAGTGGGCACGATCCCCACCTGTGAGGCATTATTTCCAGCAGAGACAGCAAAGCCTTACATCAGTGTGGTGGTTTACTTTTAAGCCTAACCCAGGGATTTCTCTGGGTGTCCCTGCCTTGCAGACATCAAGCACCCAGGTCTGCAGGTGATAACCTGGATCCTCATCAGACAAGGAGAATATCTCAGTCCCAGAAACACAGTGAAACAGCTGCTGAGATTAACAGCAGTCAAAGATGGCACTGAGGGTCTCTTTAACATGATCAGGGAAGATCAGGAAAATTGAATCAGAGATTGAACTCAAAATGCCCAGAAACAGAACTCACGCTGTCTGCTTTACAGGAACTTTCTCTCCTATCCACAGAAACTTGACACTCTCAGTGGTCGCTGCAGCGGAAACAAAACCTACTGGCAGGTTTCTGCCTTCTGAGTAGAAGACAGCATTCAGCAGAGCACAGCATCTTCAGAGAGGCCACAGTAGCAAAGCCCCAGGCAGGCAGCCAGCAGAGCATGGAGAGCAGGCTACATACTGCAAACCCGGATGAAAGAGAATAGCAACAGCACTGGGAAAATTCATCAGATAAAAGGATAAATCCACATGCCCAAATTCTGTTCTCTCATCATCCTCATCCCTGCCCACATGATTTAAGACAGATAAATCCGTATGCTGAAGTTCTACTTCCTAATCACCTAATCATCCCCATCTCTGCCCACATGATTTAGGACAGGTTCGCAGATCTTAATAGGACTGATGAGCATCAAGGCACAAGAGGTCACCTCTGGAAGGCATCTGCCAAGCAAGTTTGTTCTTATTCCATGCATCAGCTGAGAAAACCCTTTGCCTGTGCTCCTTTCTGTTGAGTGGAGATTTTGCAATAACCCCAGGCCTCACAAAAGCATGTACCACAGAGTCAGATGGTTTATATGCCCAGCAGAGATCCCCAGACCAGAATACAAGGGGGAGCCCAACCGTCTTGCTGCAGTTGAATTGGAGCATGCAAGAAATGAAAGATCTGCTTGTGTTTCTGCAGCAAGGCGCTGTTAGAACTGGAAGAGAACTCCGCACAGCGGGCAGAGGAGACATCCCAAAGCAAAAGAAGAAGGGCCCCTGGCAGGTTTGTGGGAAGAGAGGCAACTTGACAATTAGCATTTTGAAAATACTGAAGAAAGGGGCAAGCTTTCAGGTGCAGGCACCAGACTGGCCCCTCCATCACACGCAATCCTCCATCATTACATAGCCACGAGTAACTAGCTTTCAAAAAGCCCATTTTTATGCACTCTTAACAGCAAAGGCAGTTCTGGACTGTCACTGGTTGTGCAGTTCAGGGCCAAGTTATCTTGACCCCTGCTGAGCATATTCAGATACTGACAGCATCTGGGTTGCCATTCAACTCCTTCTCCCTTCCCACCCCCTCCAGATCCCCTTTGCTACTGCTGAAGCTGGAGCAGGTTCAGGACTGCGAGAAGGGTGTGTACCAGAAACAGCTTAATCTGCTTTGAGCAAGGACTTGGGAGCTGCCCCTATGCAGCAGACTGATCCTTCTGATAAGGGTCCCCTGGTGCTACAGCCTGCAGCTCTATGAAAACTTGCCTCTGTCAGTTCCCACCTGCCACTAATGCATTTTCTAAGTAGTAGCATCAGGAGCATGTTCTGTCATTTGCAAGCCACCACTTTCCTAATGAAGTATGGTGCTGGGTCCAGCAGCAGCGAGTGGAGAGAGGAACAGGGGCTGGTCTGAACTGGGAGCTGGAGACCAGGACATTGTTCCTTTCACATAGAGCCAAAGCAAGGCAAGAATTAACACATCTGTGCTCCTGCCAGCTGAGGCCACGCACACCCAGGGGAAAGCTGTCACTCTCTGATGTTAGCAGGAGCCTCTGCTCTCTGCATATCCTGAAAAAGAAAAGCTATTTTTACCTCACCAGAAAATATACAGACTGTGACTGAAGACAATACACGAGAGGTTATTGCTTAGGCGCTACGCCTCTTCTAACAACATGACAGGGTTTACAGCTGCTGAGAGAGACACAGCAGCACTGTAACTGCTTTTTACCTCCTACTTTCCCAATGCACTTCCTTCCTTGGACCATGGCATGGCTTAGGCAGGTGTGTGCACTGGACGCTGGCAAGCTGAGAGGGCTCTAGCAGGTTGCCAGTGCAGAGGGAAAGCAGAGACATGCTCTGAGCTTGCCTGACACCAGCCATTGCAGAGCAGCCTCAGGCTCAGATGTGCTGGAGGCCAGATTGTGCCATCAGGATCTGTTCCCGTGCCTCCTGAAGAAAATTCCCTCTCTTTTCTAGTGATGCTTATAAACTGCTCCTAATTTCTGCAGTCTGTTCTGACTCTCTACCTCTGCTTCAGCATGGTTAGTCCACACGTGCTTTGTTTGCCCACAGGAACGAAAGCGCTGAGAAGGGGGTTGAGCTGGGATCTGCACACCCTGAGGAGCAGCAGAACAGTCCCTGTGCCTCAGCTGCGATGGATTCACTGCTGGCAGCATTAAACCAGGCTGCTCGGGCCAGCGCTTGGGGTGCAGCCTCCGGAAGCCATGCAGGGAGGAAAGCATTGCCAGGAAAGCACCTGAAGCCCAGGCCTGGCCATGTGTCTCTGCCAGCAGCTCCCTGGCGAGGACACGCAAGCAAAGCCGCCGCAGAGCCCATGCTGTGCCGTGCCTATCACGTCATCCTGTGCACCTGGCCAGAGCTTCAGGTGGGTAAATGAGAAAGATGACAACACAGAAATCAACATTTACCATTACAATAGAGCAAAAAAACAACACTTGGGGGCGCCTCCCTTCTGCCAGCAAAGCAGTGGTGAGAAGGACAGGACAAGTACAGCACCACAGGGACCTAGCCCTTCTGGATTCGGTGTCAGGCTCTGCCACTGGCTCCCAGTACAACCTTAGGCCAGTTCCCAGCTGAACTAAGAAGGACAGTAAACCCTTCCTGCCATTCTGTGGTCCATCCAGCTGCAATCTTCTGGGGACAAGGGCCACTTTCTCTGGACCAGATTTAAGTCCGCGTTACTGGCCAGGATATACCTAAACTCCCATGTGCAAACCAACACCCTGAGAATTAACCTGATTCCTGTTGCCTTAGTGCTGCCCAGCAAGCCCATTACCATGCCCGGGTACTCACCCTCAAGTAACGCAGGCATGGCATCGCTGCCGGAGAAGGTCAGCCCGCCCTGGGCAGGCAGGGTCTGCAGCGCCGGTCAGCCCTCTCGCACCGGGTGCTGCAGCCCAGCCAAGTGCGAGCAGCCCGTCTGGAAGAGGTTTATCAGCGGCAGGACTGCACTATCGCCGCTCACACTCGCCCGCACGCTGACATGGCGGGGAGGCTCCTGCCTGCAGTCTGGAGATTACAGGTTGTCCCACGTCAGGGGCCTGGGGAGAGCAGCCAGGCTGGACACGAAGCCTCTGGCTGGTGTCATGGCCGAGGATGCTGCATAAACATGTCTACAAGCTGTAAACAGGGAGGGGCCCACATGTGTGAGCCCTGCTCTTCAGGCGGTACAAGGGAAGATGAAACTTCAGAAATACAAAGCGAAATGGAACAGCTCTGTGGCCAGCAGCACGCTGTCTCCTGGTCCATGCTGCACAAAGCAGGCTGGGCGGAGGCAGGTAGCAGAAGACCCCACTGTCCACTGGTCTCTGCCAGACCTTGGCTGGGCACAGTCCCAAATGAAGAGCACCGAGATGGAACTGAAGTGGCGAATGAGGTCTAGTGACAGCAGCTCCAGGCCCTCTGTAGGGCCCGGGGCCTGCTGCAACACAATGAACGCGCCCCTTCCCCCCTTCTACCTGCACAGCAGACTCCTGCTCCAGCATCCCTTCAGGAGATCCTTGCTTGCAGCAAGAAGGCAAGGGGTCCACAGTGGTTGGTGCATGCCCTCTCTGAAAGACACGCAAGGGAGTCACACCGATTGTTCAAAGGAACAGACCTCCTGGAGACCGCTCCCGTCCCACCCTCTCCTCCGGCGCCGGCTCAGGGTGACGTACTGCAGGGCAATGCTCCTGGCTGGCAGGAGCCATCCTTCTGCTGCTGTTTCACTAACCCCACCTTGGATCCAGACGCTAAACTGGGGCCATCTTGACAAAGCACTGGGAGACTGCAGGGGAGCCGCAGGGCTCGGTTTCTATTTCTAGCTACCATTCACCTGGCCCTTTTTGCCAGTTACAGGTTCAAGAAGGCCAAGGCACTTCTTCCAGGCACTGGGGCCAAACCAGTGAATGCAAGGCCATGAGGTGATCGCACCTGCAAAGGCCTGGGCAGCAAACAGATAAATATGGCCTGTGACGCTACAGCTTCAGAGAGAAAAAACAGCTCTGCCAGCTGTATCTCCCTAGGGAAGTCCTATAAAACAGCCCAGCCCACCATGGGGAAAGCTTATACCAGCTGACAGGCAGGAAAAGTAGATCAAGATAACCTGTTAGGATGGAAAAATGCTTTGCATTACATAGAAATTGAGATTTTTATGCAGAGCAAAGGCCACGTTGAAACACAGAGCAAAGCAGTCCTTACCTCATTCTAAGGAAAACACCTTCCCCTTGCCCAGTGCAATTCAGCAATTCCCTGGAGGTCTGGATCCCTCTGGTATTTGAGCTATAATAGACTCCACCTCCAGTGCAGGTAGAGCTCAAACGTTAATTGTCAAAAGGATGGACACTGCAGTTGCTGGCCAGCACACTACATTTGCTCTAAAAGGTGTTGCTGCTCTGAACCTACAGAGCAACACCATTAATGTCTTAGATCCTGCTTTTATTTTTTTTCCCACCTGCATAACTGCATGTCATGAATGTAAATACGAGTCCTCTGAAGACAGGACCTCACCAGGCAGAGCTCATGACTCTATTCAAAGTTGCTGCCTCGGCATAATGCAAACTTTCTCCAGGTCCTGCAGCCACCAGGATAACAAACACACTTGACAAAGCCCTAGAAACAAGAGCTGTGCCCTCCAATCCATTTGGGGTTATCTCCAACCACACCTCGGGGAAAAGCAGCGTGAAGGTGCCTGTGAGATGCTCCGCCTGTTTGCTAAGACCCTTCCTCTCAGGGAACAGGTCTCTTTCCTACATTAATTGCTGCCCCTCATTAATCCCATTTTTATGAACACTTCCCACTGATCCCTCTACTTGGTCTTATTAACTCGTTACCACCCCACCTGAGGCATCTCTGCAGTTCCCCATCTAACTGCAGACAAGTGAGTTGCATGTATCAGCACTGAAAACCAACACCCTAGACTTTGCGAGCAGTTTGTCACCATTATCTTGCCTGTTAGACCTAGCAGTAACATCTTTGACACAGCTTGCAGTTCTGGAGGAACCAACAGTATGGGCACAATCCCGTCTGAGAAATCAGAGCCTGGGAGAGCTTGAAAACTAACAAATACAGCTCTAATGAATTAATAGCTCTTAATCCAAAGAGCTCTTTCCACCTCCATGAATACACCTCAAAAGACTACAGTCTCAGGCAGTTCCTTAACACTTACCTGTTTCCAGACCCTAAACTGAAATTGGCTGGGTTGCTCATTCCCTAAGAGTTTATACTGTGTCCTCTCCTTAGTGACATCTGAGCATATGAATGTCCCCTTAAAGGTCTCTGAGATTGTACAGGTCAGTGTCATGTTGCACCCACAAAAGCTAACCCAGAGTTAAACTGGAGCTCTGCAAAGGGAAATGATTTACAATGGACACAACAGCAATACTCTCTAAGAAAGAGCAAATCCATGTTGAGAAAAAGTGGCCAAGAGTTATGGTGAATAATAGCTGTCAACTCCCGCTTATGCCACTGTGCACCCTCGTGGCCTTCAGGGGATTTTTGTGAGTCAGGGTTCCAGTATTGAGTGCTGTTCCCGACGCTATAGTATCTATCATACCCACAGGAAAAATAGTTTGTCCCTCTGCTGTCCTAAGCTGGCTCCTGGGATGGACTCAGCAGCTCTGGTGCCCCAGTGCCACTGCATTCTGGGTTTACACCTGAGTTCACTGGGCAGAGAGAAGCTCTCTGTTAGACATTTAGAAGGAAGAGGAGGTGTCTGAAGGAAACTACTCCTTCAGCTACAAAAAGTTTTGTTTTTTCAAGATACAAAGTTCTGCCTCTGACCTTTGGAGAAACTCTCCGACTGCACTATGATGTAGCTGCGGAGGAATGCAAGGCTCCTTCCTCTGCGTTGTTGGCTTCGATGTAACTGGAGAAGTGATCTCCCAGCACCAGGGACTTCGCTGGCCGCTGCGAATCTGTCCTCAGCTGTTCTTTAACTTTCATTTAAGGGAAGAGTGTGTGCAGCAGAGAACCTTAAACACATTGCCTTGGAGAGCATAAACAATCTAACAGTGGGCGTCAATATGTTGAGGAAACTGTGTGTGCTTTTGCTCAGGGAATGAAGTGCAGCCCCTTCTGCATTCAGCAGTCAGAGAATCGATGCCAGGAGAGGTCCAGGGCTGAAGTCACTGAAGGAGAGCTGCTCCTCTCTGGGCTGTTGCTGTCACTGGTACACTGGTACACTTCTGGTACAAGGACAAGGGCGCCTTACTCCAGCATGTCCACTTTCTACTCACAAGAGAAAATACTCCCTGCACTCCTGTCACTCGCTGAGGCTTCCAGGAGCAGCTGGACTCCCTGGTTCTGGTCAACAAGCTGTTATATTAGGAAATGTGAATGCAGTTTTAAAGCTGAGTCAACAACAGAAGCTGAATAATTTAAATCCTTAGCAATTCTGCTGCTGCTGCCCAACCATGGATAACGGAAGGTACTCAGATTCACACAAGGAGGGAGCTAGGATGAAAAATAGTGCCGCTGTCAGGCTGCTTTCTCCTGTTAAGAGAGAACAGCAGTGATGTAGGCATAAATAAGCAGATAACAATGCTCTGCAGTGCCGAACTAGGCACTCTGCTGCTGGGAGCAGACGGTCGGCTGAGCACAGCAAGGCTGGGGCTTGCTTTCCTGTGGTATTTGTGGTTTCTGGCACAGTGATCCATAATTCCACAGGAATTCCATAGGAGCTGCTGATGCCTCACCTCTCGGATGGCTAATCCTCAGCTTCCAAAGTGCTGGAATCATCAGCCATGAGCAACCAAGGAAGCATCTGAAAGGTCCACACTGACACCTGCTCCTCAGCTTTCTGTCTCTGTCAGAGGAGGAGCTATGCGATGTGATCCGGTGGGAGGGGGACAAAGATTTGCACCTCCTTCATTGCAGGGGCTGGGGAGAGCCAATTTACAAATACTTCTCCCCAGATCAGTCCAAGAAGCAAGCACCCACAAGCACAGGACAAATGAAAACTTGCAAGAAATCCAGTGGACTGGGTTTGGAAAGCTCAGCAGCTAATAGACACAAGAAATCTCTCCCCATCATACCCTTGATCTAAGAAACCCTTTCATAGTCATCCAGCAGTTCAGAACTATTTGAGCTGTGAGGTTCCCAAAGGAAATCCAGAAATGCAAATTGAATAGATGTTCTTTAAGTTGTGTTTCTTGAACTGTGCACGGTTGCCTCCAAAGGCATGATTTTGGAGATGAAGCAGCCTGTTCTCTTACTCCAAGAGCCAGCTGCCTGGTGCCAGTATAACCACAACTCAGTTCCTGGAGAGCAAGCAGTCTGAGCCCCAAATCGGGACATTTAGGCAGCCTTTAGCCCCTCCCTGGACACATACTGATCAGACAGACAGCTTCATAACATGTGCCTCTCTGGCATCTTTTGACATGAGTCATAAGGTGTTCTTCTTGCTCATCATTTGGATAAGCCAGGCAATGCAACTGAAAATTTCAACACACCAATTTATCTTATTTATACTCACTCGGGCACAAAAACTCAGGAAGACGGGTTCAGAGTGAAGACATGAAAGAGTTGCAGAGCTCCCAAAGGAAAGGAATATTCATGGCCCATTGTTTATGCTGTGGCTTAGTTATGTGCTATCCTGAGTGCAAGATTTCTGCACAGAGAGAAAGTGTTCAGCAACCTCTGCGTCCAGCGTTCCTGTCCACCAGTGGACCAGAAGACATCTCGCTCACAGGATTAACATCCACTCTTTTTCCCCTGTTAGTGACAAGGCAGTTCTGAGAGCAAATAGCATCACCCAACTCAGTCTGAATCCGAAAAATCCCAGCTCTGGGAACTCGGAGTTTGGCATTGTGCCCACAATATGGGCCAAGGGCAAATCACTTCTTAATTACTGCTCATGGTGCAGATTTTTGCTTTCATTCAGGCAGGTACCAATCTGAAAGACATAACAAGACCCTTGTCAGGCTGTAGATAATCCACTCCAGCTATTGATCCTGTTGGATCCACCGGCCCTGCTGCATCTGCAAGACCATTGAGAGGCCTCAATGCTATGCCTGTTTGGGGATCTCAGGATGGAGAGATACCCAGCACTTGGCTGCAGTGCATGCCTGCAGGCAGCACAGACTGACCTCCTGTGCGAGCAGATGAATGCACAGTCCCACCTGGCAGGCTGTGCTCTGCTCCTCTCAGAAAGAAACCTTCTGCTCTGCTGCTGAGCATCGAGCGAGAGAGCAAGAACTTGGATCTAACCCCACACATTCAATGTACCTTCATTCTCAGCAGCCACCTGGTCTCTGGGGTCTGCAACGTACCTGATGCCGTAGTCTGCACCAAGGTCTTCTTGCTCAGTCACATTAGTTCAGAACTTAAAAACCATTTCTGTAAACCTCTTCTGATTTGTCAAAATATTTTCTTCTGTGCTTGTATCAGCAAGAAAAGCCTTCAACCTCCAGGCACTCTGTGAGGTAGATCCTGTCACCTGCTTCTCCTGCGGACCTGCCAGGTTTCCAGAGTTCTGCTGGAGCTCACAGAGGAGAGGAGGAAGTCTCTATTTTAATATTTACAGCAAGAAACAGAACCAGCTGTACACCTGTGATTTGACACAGACATTCTCTGGAGTTTGATGAAGGGCTCAGACACCAATAATGAGGCAGGAAGGTTTGCACCAGAAATGAAACTAATTCCAATGTATGTTCACACCACAGCTGGCTGCAACTCGGTCAACTTTTTCCTCTGGACAGACCTGGCATGTAGCTGGGTAGAATTAACAAAATGAGGAGGATTAGCAAGAAACTTGGTGAAATTTTAAATGCAACCCAGCCATTTGTAGGCAACATCTGTGACAGTGGCAGTGCTGTGCCGCAGGTTACCATGAATTTCTGGTCACGGAGTCCAGGAACAATCAAAGGAAAACAAGTCATGGGAAGTTTCCATTCTGTGCGTATCTCTAATTGATCTGGGTCTTTAGACACCCACCTCCTGGGAGCTGGATAAGCAATAACTGGGTTACGCCATCAACAACAAAATCCATAATAGGCATCGCAAAGAATATGTGTGAAACTACAAAGCACTAGCAAAACCCGTCTGTCACTAATATTTGCTCCTGGGGATTGTTCAGTGAGAGTCATTGAGATTATAATGAAATATTTATACTGCAGCAGCTCACAGAGCAGGACTTGTCTCTGCTCTTCTGGCTCCCGTGTAAAAAAATACCACCAAAAAACCCAAATAACCCCACAAAAAAAGAAAGAAAAAAACCCCAACCAACCCCAAAATAAACAATGCACTAACTCTTCAGCTTCAGATTCCACCAAAAGCAAACTCCACACTCTGCCCACAGTACAACACCCTGCACCTTTCTCCAGTTACTGCAATGCTCTGAAGAATAGTTTGGCAGATCTGCAGAAAATCCACTTGAAATCTTGAAACCCATGGGTTCCATTTAAGGGTAATTAATGAATGATTCAGAAGAGATGTGCACATCTCTGTTGTATGCCCACAGTCCTGCTCTCACTGATCAGCATTTAGGATGATTTCATCGCACAGTAGCTTTTTCAAAGGTCTAATTCAATTACATAAGATGCCTCTAGATGAGAGAAGCCGAGTCCCAGAAATACTCGCTCATACAGTACTTCAGAAAGTGCGCAATTCTGCAGAACAGGAGTGAGCTCCTGTCCCCGCAGGACAGAGCTCTACTGACCTCGCAGATCTAACGGGCGTCTCACTATTGTTCTAAAACTGAAGGAGACCAACTATTTTATTTCTCCCAGTGGACCTTTTCCACTGAATGTCTGCAGCATCAGCACTTTTCCCTGGCCTCAGCAGTAAAATTTTGGGAACAAAGCCTGTCTGGAACCTGCCCCTCAAGGCTCCATCAGCCACCATACAGGAGATGTGGGGGAGTCTTCACTGGCCACCTGCACAACACCAGTACAACAGCTCCTCTCCACAGCCAGACCAATGTCACATTTTCACAGTGTTTAAAGCTCATCTTTATGTTCACTCCTGGAAAATGACTGTATCCCATGTGCGGAGCTGCAGGGGACAGAAGAGGCACCTGAGACATCCATCCCCAGGGCAGGCTCACCATAAGCATCAGGCACCTACAGAGTCAACGCCTGAAGCAGGGCTTGCTGTCTCGCCTCCCTGGAGAGCCAGTGGAGAGGAACAAGCATTTCTGAGGGTATAATTCAGCTGACCTACTTCCACATGCGGTGCAGCATGGGAAGGGCTCCCTCCTTCTCTCCCTGACCGGAGGGAGCCGAGGTGAGTGGTGCCGACACAGGGACCTGCACCGCAGCCGTCTGAGCCGGGCAGACCCTCCCCTTACACAGCAAGGGATCCACGGGCAGCTCCGGGCAGCTCATGTCCAAGTGACCCAGGACGTGGTGCATGGTGCATCCTCGCTCTGCCCCAACACACCCAGCAACACAATCCCATCCCAGAAACATCCAAATCCTCTCAGCTGCCGCTGCCATGGCAACATCAGGGAGAGGATCCGCCAGCCTTTGATGTGCTGATCTGCTTAAAGCATGCAAAATGCCATTCAGAAGCTGTGGAGCTGCATGGAGGAGCACCTGACTGCCCTGAACATGGAAGGCTCTCCAAGGAGCAAGGATAAATGGACGCTGGCTGGAACCACTGCCGTCTTCTTTCATAGAGCCATTACCAGCGTGCTGCTGGTCCTGTGCTCCGGCTCACCCACTTAGTGGAGTTTAATATTTAACATCAGACAAGCTGCTGTTTCATGGGGTAATTTGGGTTATTAATAAAAAATCCCCCCACATCCCCCTAAGTGATTCAAAAATAAGATGCTGTGACTCTAGGTTATCAGCGCCAGCACCAAGTGCTGGGAGCTGAGCACCCAGGAGTGGTACCCACAGAGTAGTTAATGGGGAATTGGGAAGGGCTGTCACAGGCCACAGAAAAGCCAGCAGAGCCAAGGAGCAGCATAACGCTGTCCCCATCTCCCACTGCATCACAGATGGAGGAGAAGGGAGTCATTCCAAACGACAAACAGCCTGTGCGAGCCCCAGGAGAGCAGGATGCTCGATCCCCTCCCCAGCAGCTCACAGAGATCCCCTGCATTGCAAGGATCTTCCAGGCTCAGGAGGATGCACAACTGCTTACCTTCAAAGATTAATACTCTTGTAGCATTTAGCCCTAGGATTCCCTGAGGCTTTGCAAAAACCAATGCTGTCAGTGCCAGGAAATGCTAGACTTGACCCTGCAAACCCCATGCCCTCGCTGAGCTACCAGGTCAGTACAACCCAAGATGGTCTGAAATGTGAGGGCATACAAGATTTGAAACATTTGAGGGGTTTTTTTGCTAGACTTCTGACAGAATTTCCTTGACAATATGAAACACAGAAACCCGAAGTAGTCTCCTACAGAGAGAACATCTGTATCCATTTCTACCACTTGCATTTCAAGACAGCCTACTCCACAATTGCAAAGTTTCGTCTATATTCATTTGCCTGTCTCTAAACTAGTGTTCCCATACCCAGAGTAAGAGGAGGCAGCCTTCAGCAGACCACAGAAATGCTGCAGAGAACGCAAGGAACTGGAGAAACGAGGGACTGGAAGGAAACAGAATGCAATTACCTGAGAAAGGTCTTGGCTGAACAGAGGATTCAATTCACACACGTGTACACACACACACACTTTATTGGGAAAAGCATCACGGGATCTGGGATCTTTGACAGCAGCTATAGAGGATGCTGGACAGCCGGCTCACCTAAAACCTTTAGATTTTCTCCTTTTAACTTCTTGGAGTATAGGGGGAGTCTAAGTACCTGGTTTACAGTGAATACCCTGGCTGTGAATGCCTGTGAATGGAATGAAACAGTAAAGAAAATCCTATTAATTATTTCCTCTTTTGGCTTCCTCAAGTTCTTTTCAAAAGAAAAGAGGACCCATTTTCACCTGCCAGCAGGTAGAGATTGAGAAACGTGTTCCAGCCAGGATGCCCACCTGGCACAGACGTGAGAGCACAGCGGTTTCATCACAGCTGCTCTGGTGCATTACCCCGTGGTTTGGAGTGTGAGCCTGCTGGAAGACTCCAGCATTACAGTCTGTTCTCCTACCTCTTTGCAAGCCTTAGTGCCTCTTCAGAGGTACAACATCCTCAAACAACACGTTTGTACGTATGTTTGTTCATGCTGGTCTTCGAAAATATAGCTAAAATTAGGTCCAAATTAGGTCCAAAATTGTTTTCATGGTTGGGCACCCAAAGAGATACCTTAAATTTCTGTTGTTTCCTGGAAGCTCCCAATCATATCACGGGCATGTCATGTACCTCTTTTAATTTAAACATAAAAATGATATATGCGTATTTTCTAGGTACTTCTCATGATTAAACAAGCCTAACTTTATCTCACTAACCTGCTGGCAAAGCTCAGCAGTAAACAGCAGACAGCTTGAGGGTGGGGAGACAAGTGCAGCGGCTGCAGCTCCAGAAAGAGGACAAAAAGTGCATTACATGCTTAGTTTGGGTTTTTTTTCCAGAAATCTCACAAGAACAATAAAGGAAGCTCTGCTGAGCTCACTTTTTTCTCCCACTATGTTACAATAGATTCTTTCGGTCAAGAACAAACTAAAGGTTTATATGGTATTACTGGGCACCCTCCATTCTGCTCCTCTGTCTGCAACGCTGCATTTATTTACAACAAAATGGACAAAACACACCATCTCTGCAGAGTCTGTTCAGACTGAAACTCCCAACATGGAACACCCCTTCACAGTGAATGGACTTTATATCCAAGCCTCACAAAGACGCTGCTTCACTATTGCAGCCACGAGCAGAGTGAAAAATCAGCTCGCTCCAAGGGTCCTGACAGTACACTTATCTCTAAAGCATGACTTTAAAGCAAAGGGAATTAGTGAAGGATGCCAGCTCCTCTGCCCAGATTTCTACAATTTACCCACAGTGTCTGTGGCAGTGCAAGAAATGCAGAATAAACATCCCTCGTGACCGCTCTGCTGCTGATGATGGTGGTGCCACATCGCCTGTGGGGAGACCCCACAGGGAGCTGCTGCTGATCCCTGCTGAAATGTTGTCAGGAGACAGCAAATGCTGCTGCCTTGGATTTTGGATGGAGAGAGGGCAATCTCGCCTTATTGAGCTGCTGGTGGCCTTGGAGGACTTCTCTGGCAGGTCTGAGAGGTGGACTTGCTGTTGGCAGGGACGAATGCACAAGTTTTGAGAAGGAGTTTTGCTGATACAGTACTGATGGGCAGCAGATATTTTATACTCTTGTCCTGTGATACTGCAGCTCCTCTTACTGCAATCTCAGCTCCGCAGCCATTTGACAGCAGGCTTGATAGGAAGCATTTTTCACGGCACCCAGAGAAAGGGGGTCAGCCTACTGACCATCAGTCGCTCTTTAACAGAAGCGCCTCGCTATGCATCAGTGCGGTGGCACGTCCAAGCTGCATGTAAAGAGAGCTGCCGTGCCATGCTCCACTGAGCAATTCCTGCTTGGACCAAATCTACTGTCACCCCGAGCTGAGATGATTCTGCCAGGAAAAGAGCTGAAGAATGAAAAAGCTTAGAAAATTATAGCCTGCAGACCAAATACAGATCCCATGCAGGCATCTCCTAGAGCTGAAATATCCCCATGCCAAAGGCAGCAACCCACAGATATGACTTCTGTTTCAGCATTAAAGATGGGAAAGAGAGCCATAACAGTCCTTGCTGCAGTAAAGTCAGTTCAACATCAAAAGTCAATTAATTAAGTCTTCCCTTTCTGAGAACTCTCTAGGACACCACCACCCCATACTCTGCTCCCCATGCCCACTGCCAGCTTGAGTACTTTCATCTACCACAAGGCAAATGGAGGAGGGAAAAGAAAGAAGGAAAGAAAGAAAACCCAAACCAGCACCTCAAAACAAAAGAAACTCTATGCAGGGATTCCTAATTCAAGGACACTGGATTATTAAGTTTAGCATCTTATTTAAGAACATGCTATTTACTCCTATAACCAAATCCATGGAAATAATTTACAGTAGAACATTATTGTTTCAAATAGCAGAGTAAGAACCTAGGAAAGGAAGAGGTCTGTATAATTACAGCACACAGTAAGAGCTCACACTTCTATCATCGACAGAGCACAGCTGATTCCCAGGCAGACCAAAGGAAGATCCCTTTTAACTCTCTCCCCTCCCCATTCAGATGAATGGAAGAAAGAGCTTGGTTGGCATCTCACCTCTGCCTACAGCTCTGACAGATGCTCTCCACTGGAAGCAGGTACAGCCCAAAACAGCCATTTCTCTGCTCCATCACTACAGCTTGTGTGACACCAGCAAAAAGAGGGACAACAGACTTGAAAGAATTTGCCTTGTGTGGTAGTATATTTTCACAGTTTTGATATGTTGCATGTTAAGATTTTGCTTCTCCCAGCCAACTAATACAAGGTGTTAAAAAGGTTGGTAGTTTCTGAATCTTTCCACATGCTGATAACACCAGTTTAACTTTGTTTTTAAAAGATTATAGGGAACAATGGAGCAAAAGAGACTGGCCTGCTTTGGACTCTCCAGTTCCAAGAGCAAAGCCAGTCATGTTCAACACCCATCCAAAGCACCAGCACAAGAATCTCCTTCTTTGCAAATTCCTACATCAGAGAGGCCAGGTACACAGCGAAGCAGACTAGAGTACCTCCAGCAGCACAGCCAAGGTATTACTCCAGGAAACAGCATGAGAACCTCACCACTGTGCACCAGAAGGCTGCTAGACAAGAGGAACTAGCAGGTTGATGGTACGGCTTTATGAGATTGCTCAGCACCCTCTGTATTTGCATGAGTTTCCAAGGTCTCTGAGTGCCATTCACAACAGTTAACCTGTAAATGACAACTTAAAGCTGGGCTATAGGAGAAACCAGCATCTACTGCTCAGCAGAACAGTTTCTCCAAGCAGAGCAATGTATGCATGCTTAGACACAGCTCTCAGTGCCTGCAACTGGGGACAGAGGAAGGAAAGCAAGCTGATGAAGTATCTGCAAAGATAGTGAGTTTAATAGCAGCATGTTTGGAGGTGGAATGGTCAAATGCTTGGAAAGCCTAGTACAGCATTTCCCACAACACTCGCCCAATGGCAAGGCTCTGAAACCCTGTGTGACCAGGTTCAGTTGATCAGACAGCTCAGCAGACAGCTTTGTCCCTGTGAGGTGACAGCACAAACACTACCCTCTTCTCTTTCCCAGTATGTCCCTTAAAATAGATGACAGACCCTCAGAGTACATCCCGTCCAGTGCATCAGGGTGCCAGGCATCTGCACTGCCTCAAGGTCCCTGAAAGCGCCAGATGACAGGGGGCAGAATTGGAACGAGATGTAGATGGAGCAGTCACAGTGATGGGTCAGCGTCTTTGCTGCCCATGGCCAGCAGGCAGAAATCTGCACAGTGCTCATGGAGCAACCATAGAAAGGGCAGTATCTTCCCTGTGCTCAGAGATGCTCTGTGCAAATCAGGAAGGGCACTGTTAAAGCTGAAACTGCCCTTAGCTCACCCCACACCTGTCTGTCTCACCCACCAAAACAGCACATTCGCATAGCATTTATCTTATTCTTTGCTTTGTGCTGTAATCAGCAAGTCCTGGGAAAGACACAATGCTCCCCATTCCAGGCATGGCATCATGACAGAACTAAATGGACTCTGAATACACTATGCATTTCCTGCAGAGTATCTGGAAGCCTTAAGTTTTCTGGACAAATGACACTGTAAAAAGGTGAAAATATTTATTATTCTTTTGCAGAGACCATCAAATTAGTTAAAAGTCTAACATAGTTTATATTCTGCAAAGGGTTTCAGCACACTGACCTCTGCATTTCACATTTAAAAGGCCCAACATAGGAACAGGAATGCTCCCTACAAGCCCTGAAAAGTCCTGTCCCCACAGTGCAGTGAAGGACCGTAGCCTTCTTTTCTGCTTGCTTCTTGCTGCAGTACCTTGTGGCTTGAACAGGAGTCTTCTCAGTGACCTGGACACACGCACACACAAACACGCGCGCGCTCACTGTCTCCTCCTTTCCTCATCTCTGTATAAATATAGAAACCTCGTCTGTTTTCTAAATGCTCTCCTGCTGCTGCATTCTCTCCCTCCGCCTCCCAAGACACTTCAGCGCATACCTGCTGCTTTGTTTCTGCTGTAGATTTTTCACTGAGGCTGCCACATTTTGAAGCCATAGATTTCACATAGTCCCCTACATTAGCAGCCCCTACACAGAAATGTACAGCTCTGGCTTAATGTTTCACCCAGTCAGCAAAATTTGGTTTGCAAATAGGAAGGGAGCTTGAATTTTGCTGCTGTTTGCAGTGCTGTGGCTCAAAACACGACATAGTTCAGCTGTGAAAGGAAATGTAAATTTTCAGATGGTTCTGCCATACTGAGCAGAACCCCTTCTCTTCCCCCTTATAGAGAGAAGGTGTCAGGAACTTCCCTGCACCCCGGAGGTTCATCTAAGATTTAACAAGGCTGGTCTGAACAATCCAGGGCTAACGCTTTCAGAATCTACCCTCATGGCATCTTGAGAGCTGGAGGTGAGGACTGCTGGAGCGATGTAAGTAGGGCAGGGAACCCAGAAATCTCTGCAATCCTTGACCCATCCTTCCATCACACCCCCAGTGATGCTGCACCTTCCCAGACCAGCACAGAGAGGGCACATTTCTGAAGAACCTTGACATACTTAGACAATTAAAACAAATTAGCATAATTCAGACTAAACTTCTAATTTTAGCACTCTGTAAAGCTGCTTTCCTTTGAGCTCAGATGTAGCTTGCTGTACCTCAGCTTCAGCACACTACAGACGGCTTCCCACCGAGAATAAACTGAGCCCCACAGGCTGTCGAGCCCAGGACTTTCACAAAGGGCACTCTCCTTGGCGTCTCATCTTCCTGAAGCACTTGCTCCAGAGAGGGCTCACCCTCTGTGCACGGCAAGTGCCCTCCTGGGCAGCCACCTTGGCCAAGGGACCAGGCGCTGAGGATGGGGCACAGTTTGAAAGCTCCCAAAACAGATTTCTGAAAGCTACAGGGTTTCAGACGTTGCGCACCTCATTCCAGTACCTTGATAACGGGTGGGCTCACCAAGCACATATAGATGCCATTATTACCTGAATAATTTAAGAGCCTGCAGAGCAGCAGAGCAGAATGGCACCAGCTTCCCCGCAGTGCCTCCTCCCCATCAGCAAGTCCCTGCAGCAGCAGGGTCTGCTGTGACCTGACATGCCTCCCACCCCAATGCTTGTATTCTGATGTGTTTTGCTGTGTTTTGCTGTGTTCTGCTGCTCCCCCTCCCATCACAGCGCTGCATTTCCCTCCTGCCTGGAAATGTCAGGAAAGGACACAGGCACAAGCTCTAAAATGCCTTGCTGGCTGCGTACTGTACAAGCTATTCACTTACAACTGACTTTAGTATTTGTGGACAACTATTTACTGGGAAAGGGATGGACTTCCCAAGTCAAACACAGTTCATTATATATTAGCTCACATTATCTGAGAGACCAGGCTCTCTTGGCACCACATCCTGCAAAGGGCAAGGTAGACAGTGAAAGAAGAAAAAGGTAAACACCAGAGAGGAACTGCTACCATATAAATGTTCCAATTTTTCTAACTGGGCCATTTGAGAGAGCTCCTGTTCTGTGCCCATTGCAACAAATGATGCTGTGAGAAACCGACAGCCAGAAACTCCTGTAACCTCCCCACTGTGAAGTAACACTGAGATCAGGATAATTTCTGCATTGCCATTTTCCCTCCTGCACACAAATATGCCATGCACTGTCCTCTGCCATCCCTCCCCCATACCTAATGCAAACACTGGAAAGAAAATAAAAATGCTGGGAGCACAGATGCTCCCATTATAACCAGTACATGCTCATTGCAACCTAATAGGAAAATGCTAGAGGGTGATTGTGAGCAGCAGCGAGTGAAATTAGACAGAGTTTAGTCAAAGGTAAGTTTGAAACAGCCTGTTCTTCCTGCTGACTCCATACTGGGGAGACACAGAAAGAGATGGAGTGGAAACCTTAGTGGGTTGTGAGACAATATCCCCTCACAGGTCTCAGAGAGCGGAGCAGTATGGTACAGCATAGCAATCCTGACAGCATTTCCATTCGTACAGGACTCCAGTGGCAGGTCAGATAAACAGCATCAGAGGAAGTCATCATCACACACAGTCCCTGTACTTCCCAACCAGCCAAAAGCAAGAACTAAATATTTATTAAGCTTCTATGAATCAGAGGTCTGAATCTCCTGACGGTGCAGCCAGCTGACGTAATCCTGCCCAGATCCTGACGGGACTTGATTCCCCAACAACCTTGGCAGAGCCTAGAGGGTCACAGTTACCTTGCAGTCACACAAAGCTGTTTCCCATCGGCACACTGGGCAGAGGTGGGGTGCAAATCCTCCATGATTGCTCCCCCCCTCAGTGTACCTGATCCCCTCTAAAGGAGCTCATGCTTTGCCTCAATTTGCCAGCAGCTGCGTATACAAAACACCTTCCCAGCTTTACACACTGGACCTTTACAACAGAAAAGACTCAACACTGTACTGCTGCCTTGAACCCAGCACACATAGCCCACAGGAAGATTTAAAATGGCCCTTTGATTTGCAAAATCCTTTTGAAAGCCTACATAACAGCCAGATAGCTAACAATCGATCCCATTCCTAGTCACACTGTTTAATTCTTTGTCTACTCTGTCCCTCTGGTTACATTCAGAGCGGTAAAAGCTAGGGCTTCCCTGAGTCTCAAGGCTTTGGCTGTCCTGATGTCCCATGCCCCTTCTCTCTCCACTGCACAGTAGCATCATGTTCCAGGCAGAAGGCTCCAATTCCTTTGCAGAAGAAATGCCTCAGACAGAGAGTACTGGAGTCCAGACACACAATCCTGGCTGCAAAGAGCTGCTGCCAATGGCTGGAGCATCCATTGTCCTCATGGCCTCACCTTGTGCTGATCCCACATGGTCCTGAAGGTGCCTCCTTCAGCGCTGTGCCACAGACAAGCTGGTGAACTTCTCAGGGGAAGTGCCTGCATAATTGTTGCTCTTGCAATGCAAGGAGGGGCAGGGGGATTTCTGGCTGATGGAACCAACAAAACTTTGAGTGGGAGACAGCAGAAGCTGCAGCTGGAGCTGTTGCTCTAGGAGCAGGAGCTTTGTGCTCCAAGACTCTGCAGGTGGCATGGTCCTTTCTCTTGCTGGTGAGCTCCAGCTTGCAGGTTAGATACCAACACAGGTCCCAGCAGCCAGTGAAGCCCTGGGTGGCTGACAGCCACATCACACCTTTGGCAGGATCTACTGCCACTGAATGCAAGAATCCAGGCAGCCCAATCCAGCAACTGTACCAGGCTAGACATCCATGGGTGGAGTGCACAATAGTGCTTGGAAGTCCAGTTATCCTGGAGATGTTCCAAGCCACCTGCAGTCCAGGTCTTCTGAAATCCTTTGCCCTCTCCTTCTGTCCATCAGTATCTTCTCTGCAGCCCCTCTAAACCCCGTGCCACCTGAAGGCTGCTGCTTAGTGACAGCCCTTGGAGAGGATGGCAGGCAAGCAGAGAGAATACCCCAAGTGGGTTCTCCTTGGCAGCACTCCAGCAGCGATTTCGCACCCCAGGTTCTCGTGCTTATTGCATAATTCTCACAGAGGTATCTGGATTTTCCATCTCAGGGATCCTAAGCTTGGACTTAAGTTCCACCCTCATACAGCTCATCAGTGAACAGCAGGTGAGTGACCTCTTTTGTGTGTCACACAACAACCATGAGTGTGGCCACCCCATGTGACCATTTGATTGTCCTACTAAGGAACCATCTGAAATTGCTCTCTGTCTGACTGAGCTTGTAGCTGTTGTTCCAAACCCTACTTGACTTGGTCTACTTCCCACATTTCACTGGCTTCCTAAGAATGCAAAATTTCTTTAATGCAAAAGCATTCTCATTAGTGTCCTCCACATTGCCTCAATCTTCTCAGAGCTGCCCATCCAGGATCTAGCTCCTCTCCCAACTCACCTAAGCTTGGAGTTTCTTCTGACAGTTGATGTCAGCCAGTTATGTTCACATTTCTTCCTTATCCATGCTTGAGAATACAAAGGGGGTCATTCCATCCTCTGTGCTCCCTTTGCCCTTTCCCACTATTTCATTCCAGCTGCTGGAAGAGCTTTTTCCACCACAGCTCCTGCCAGAAACACCTCTCTCTCTTTCCCACCTATTTCAAACGCTCTTTCACACCCTCATCTCCCTTCTTTGAAGCACCCTCCAGCCTCTCCTGCTGTGATGTATTTCACTGTGTAATAGTGAGCACTAAAATATCTCATCTGCAGTGTGCAGGAGAAACACTGCACCAAACAGGGGTGCCAGCCTGCACTGTGGAGTCAGGAACCCTCAGACTGGTCTGTGTGCTGTTTCCTGCAAAAGGACATTCAGAAAAAATGCAAGGAGTTTTATGCAGAGCGTTTCTTACTAGGAATCATTTTCTTTTACCATTCAAGACTGCATTGTGTGAGATGCTCTACAAATCCATAACGAGAGACTGTCTTACCCTTGGATACTTGCAAGAAAAAAATAAAATAGACAGGAGTGGAAGTAGAAAAGTAGTTTGTTCCCCATTGTCCCCCTCCCCCAGACACCCCTCCCCAAAAAAAAAAGAAAAAAAAAAGTGGTAAATTCAGGCAGCCTTGTCCTCTATCATTTAGATGTCCAAGCAAAACTCACTTTGAACGTACTGAGAGAATGTATCACATCTTTCATACCAATAATTTATAATTTAAACATTAATGGCAATTACCACAGGAATTTTTGTCTGAGCTATTGGTTAGATTGTTATTTAATCCAGTAGCCACATTTGTGCTGCACACAGACTGCACATGCTCTCACACGTGCACTCGAGGAGTTCTTTGGACATTATTAGCATTGCTGCTGCTGCTGAAGTGCTGTTGGTGTTATTTGCTGCGTAGTGCTCCTGTCACAGATGTTTTAGGGGTTCCAGCGTCCAGCTCCCCCCCAGCCGGTATCTGCCTCTCTGTACTCCTCGGATGAAGGTCTCTGCCTCTCTTCATGCTTGAGTTTGGTATGGCTGAATTTGGTATCAGGATAAGTATACTTCAATAGGAAGAATTATTTTCATAAAATTATTAGTTTTTGTTGATTAGTCTCAGACAAAGCTGGTCCAGTTGCCGGCACCAGCAACCTGCCTCGGGGCACTCGGCAGAGCTGCCAGTCGCTTGTGGATGTAGGTTTGAAACCAAGGGCAAGCCAAGTACTCTGGGCCACAGTCTGGGGGTTAGACATTTTGGGCCCTTCCTGGCAACCTCTTTGGTGAGCTCTGCTAGTGCTTCCAGAACTCCTGGAAAGGGATTTGGTCCATTTTTAACCTTTAATGCGTAACCACAACAACAAGACACATGCAACTCAAAGAGGAGTCGCTGGCAATGTGTTCGCATAACAAGTAACAGACCTGCCTCACAAATTGTGTCAAAACATCACATTCTCACAGTGTGTTGTGTTGCTCCCCACTAATCGTGCAGAAGGCAGGACCGTACCTGTTAAGTGACTTCCATGTGAGGGTTTCTGCCTCTCGAGGAGCCTGACCACAGCACCTGCAGCGAAAGGGAGCGTTCTTCGCCATCTCGACTCCCCAGAACCACAAAAAAAGAGATAGCTGCATCCAAAGCACCAAGGCTGCTGCTGTCGATCACCACTGGCCTGTCAGTGCAGGTGGCCACACTCAGGCCACACTCGGGCTCCAGATGAGCCCGGCGGCTGTAACCGAGCGGCTCTGGCCCCTGCGAACTGGCCATCTGAGCAAAACGCACAGAGATCTGGAGCTGGGATACTGCAGCAGGAATAGCAAGAAGCCAACCCAGATGATGCTTGGCAAATTCTCCAATGGCAGTGAACTTCTGTTATTCAGTTCACAGCCTCCTTCGCTCACGGGCTGCTCTGTCTGCAGGGCACCCTGAAAAGCCACCAATACATTATGCTACACCCCAAGATTCCGCACAATTAGCGCTTGCACTAAATGCGGGAAGGGACGGGATGCTGAAAGCTGCCCTGGGGGTCATCCTCAGGCTGAGGCCACCTCCAGCCGTGCTGCAGAGCTCGCAAAGGACTCTTCGTGACATGTTGAATGGATAGCTCGGCCCAAAACACAAGCGTGTGGAGGCTGCACAGAGAGGGAGGGTGAGTGACAAGGCACTGCTCCTTAAATCCTCAAAGCAGCTCCTGTCGAATGAAACGTCAACTCTTATTGTCCGAGTCACAACGGCTGGGGGCAGGGAATACTGGAGGAGTGACAAGGTTATAGACCTGGACCATTCCTGTGCTGAGAGATGGATGAGAGGCACACAACACAAAAATGGACAGTACAAGGTCAATCAGGTTCTCGTTACATGCTCTTAATACAAAAGCCAAGAAATTGCCATGGAAACTAAAAAGCAACAAATATAATCATGGTCAAAAAAGAAGGGGTTTGGTCAGCACCACTTTAAATAACAACTCATTGCCTCCAGGTATCACGGGACACAAGGTTCTCACAGGATTCAACCGTGCAGTTCATGGGACACACAACCACGCAAAAATGGCTGGAAATGCTAAAGGATACAAAGCTCTCATGCCTCAAGACATAACATCAGCTTGCATGGGATGAGAAGAAAGTTGTTCTGGGTCCGTTATCTCCTTCCTCTGGCCCTCTCCACTGTTTCGTGCCATGCCAGCCCTCCCCTGGATCATAGATTACCCCTCTAATAATAACTTGCATTGCAGTGGTGCGTAGCAGGCTCGGTCATAAATCAAGATGCTGATACACTGCACTGTGCAAACACAGAGCAAGTAAACAGCCTCTGCCTGAAAGAGCCTATTTCTGTACACAAAGCAAGAGGCAGGGGCAGAGGAACCGCTGGGGGAGCAGAAGGACCCGGGGACAAAACTGTGCGCAGCCTTTCGGAAGAGAGGCTTTGGACGGACACAGCGCAAGCCCCGTGCAGACACCCCGGCATACACAGGTTAAACTCCCACAACCGCCACAACAAAACAGAATGAGAAACTCCAACACATCCCAGCAGCCCTCAGCTTGGCCCCAGGGAGACTTCCACCACCACTAGAGACACTCGGGCTTTGGTGGCCAGGGGTAAAAAGACAGAGCTGGCCCAATAGCAAAACCTTCTGGTTTGGTGGTTCTTCGCTCCTGAATCCCTTCACAGCCCTCTGGCAACATGCAAGACAAGCTGCTCCATCAGCCTCAGGTATGAGGGTCCCTGTGGGGAGAAGCCGTGGGCCTGCGGGCAGTCAGCAGTCACCATGATGCCTTCGACATCATGGCAGTGGAAAGACCCCACGCCCAACTCCTGCTGTCTGCAGACTTCACGTCTGTCCTCAATGTGTCCACCGACTTCCCCCTCGTCAGCCACTCTCTGCAGACGCAGGTCCCTCCTGGGCTGGCTTGGACTCATGGCCTGGTGTTAAGAAAAGCAAACGTCCCCACACCCAGCTTCGGTTCCAAGAGCAGCAGGAGGGTGCAGAGGGGCTCTGCCTGTCCTGGCCACAATCACCGAGCTGGGACACCGGCACGTCCCCCTTCCCAGTGCATTCCCAGTATTTCACCCCTCAGGAGGGGACAGCTGGAGATCATCAGCTCCCCCTCAGCCCACCACAGCCCTGCTGGTTTCTGCAAGGAGACCTTGCTCCATGCTCCCCATGCTGTGACAATCACAAAGAGTACACTACAAAAGGCTTGTAAGGTCTCTCCCACCCCAGGGCAGCAGATCCCTTTGGGCACATTCAGCTTCTCCAGCTCCCTCACTTGCACTACTCCATGTCTTGGCAGGAAGTGCGACTCGGGTCTCATACAAGGAGCTGGGCAAGAAGGTGCCCTCTCTAGTACCTTCCACCTGAGGAAGTCCAGACCCTTTGCAGGTATCTTTGGATTTCCCAACGTATCACCAAGGCACATGTACACTGTGTTTCTGGGTGGTGGGGGGCAGAAGGGAAGAGGATGCTTTTCTCAAAGACTCACGGAGTGAGCCTTCACCAGGACAGGGATGAATGAAATCTAGGAATTCTGGTGCCCAGGATCAGCCCAGATAGCCTGAACCAGCAGTTGTCCAGCAGTGTGGCAGGAAGAATAAAAGCCCGAGGGTTTGGTTAGTGGTGCCCATCCCCAGCATCTCAGCAAGACTCTCCTCAGGACTCTCAGGATGCAGCTATTGAGATGCTCCAAGTGGTAGAGCTCTGCTGAGAGGCTCTTGCTTAGAGGGGGCACATGGAAGTCTCAAAGTCTTTTGCTAAAGGCAGAGGAGAAGCCCACCTAAGACATCCCTATATTGCAACCTCCTCTCACATATATCCTTGATTACCCTTGGTCTCACCTCTCCTCACTGCCTCTGCATTGGTGCATAGCACATACACCCTCAGGCCTTGCTGTGAGAAGAACATTCAGTCCGAGAGGTCTTCAAGGGGCAGCAAAGCAACGTGCCTCCTCCTGCAGGGAGCCAGTGGCAAGAAAAAAACTGGCAGTGACTTTCCAGAGAGGAGCTACAGCGTGGAACAGCTAGTGGAGCCCAGGCTCCAGCATGTCGGTCTCAGCAGAGGGGAAAGACACCTCTTCTTGCTCCTCACCCCCCTTCACCTGCTGCCAGCAGGTTCCAGGCCTTTGCTGAGGGATGGCCCATGTCCCATGCACAAATGCAGCTGGCCATAAGCAGCAGCAGAGCTCAGTCCCCTGAACAAAAGCACTTTCTCTGTCAGGTCATCTCTCTGCTGCTGCTGCACCCCGGTTTCAGTGTCCTGTCAGGGATCAAGCAACCATGGGGTGGGACAACAACACTGCTCCTGCACCTGAGAAAGGGGTGGGGGTCTTTTGCTCCTTTGCTCTGCAGACACAGAGCAACTTTGGGAAACTGCATGAAGCTAGAAGCCAGCAATTTTATCTTAGAGATCAAATCTGTTAATGGGCCGAGTGAGTCTCTTTAACTGCCTTGACAACCCCCCCACTTCCTTTCTCCCTTCACCAGGCTTTTTTATAGTTGTCCCTCCTTCCCCCCACCCTCCCCACCTAAGCTATCAGGACAGACAGCAGATTCCTGGCCCCAAAAGTTGTCCTCTGTCAGACTGTTTCTTGTGCTGACTGCACATAGACCCATACGGGGACCAAACTGTCCCTCTGTCATCTCCCCCACCAAATGCAAACAGCACTCACTGCCACCAGCACAGACATCATGATACGGGGCTGCTCGCCCCAGTGCCACTCACCTTTCTCTTCCGGTCCCGAGAGCGGTTCCTGCGCTTGCGAATATTTTCTTCCTTCTCCCTCTGCTCCTGCTGAGCCTGAGCCTCAATATCTTTGATTTTCTTCAGCTGCTTCGCTGCCTGAGCCATGGTCGGTCAGACTGCAGTTCCCTCCAGAGCTCACACTGCACTTTCCACACAGCACCTTCCAGCTCCCGGCCGAGAAGGTCCCTTCCCTTTGCTCAAATGCTGTTGACCCAGATGAGTGCGAAAGCAGTAATGAGGAAAATAGAAAGCAGTCAGCAAGCCCAAAGGGCAGACAATGTCTCCAGCTGATTGCTAGATGGAGTCTGGGACACCCTTATAAAGCATTAATAATCCTGAATCCAGCTGTTCCAGAGGTTCTGTGCACCATTGCAGCAGCCCCTGACTGCACTGGCACATCATGCAGAATCCTCCTTGCGGGACAGGACACTGGCTGGTGCTGTGCTCTCTCCCTCACTGTCTCCTGCAGTACGAGAAGAGATGCAGGCAGTCAGCCACAGGAAGGAAAATAACTCTCAGCAATTAATGCACGATGACAATAGAGACACGGTGAAAAAGGAGGCTGATGCATTTCATCTCCACTTCTGGGCTCTCCGTAGCAATGCATAAAGAACAGTAACGTGCATGGAGTCAGTCCGTGGCTTTACCACTGCAGTGCTGCTGAGGCAGGCACATATTCCAATTTTCTTCCTCTCAGTCTCTCTCTGTGCAGTAGCCGCATCACTCGCTCACTCTCTGGATTATGATTCCAGCTCCTTTCAAGGGGAGCGATGGGGAATCGCTGCATTGGTTAGGAGGCAGGCAGCATCTCTGCTCAGAAAACAGCCGATACTGCAAAGGATACGCCAAGTACTGGAGCAAAGTGCAGCTTAACAGCATCCTTGCCTCCTCGCATCTCTCCACTGAGTGAGCAGCAAGGGGAGGGGAGGGATCTTGACTGTGAATGGGAGACAGAAACCAAGGGCTCCGTCTGCTCTTTGCCTGCACAGCACCAGAGAAGTAAACCAGAGCCATCAGCTCCTGCCCATCCAGGCATCACCAAAGCTCAGGTCCTCTCTGAGGATGTCCAGTCAAGGCTCCTGGAGGGTCAGCCCCCCCTTCTCCACACACATCCCTACATTTCACCTCCAGCTGCCTTCCAAAAGCACAAACAATTTCATGTTGGAAGGCAGGGGCCAAATGTGGGGGCCAGGATAAAACTGGGGTGGACTCTTGGGTGGTGACTGTGACGTGACCTGCAGCAAAGTGCACTTTACTGTCCAGGCACTTCTGAGCAGCCCTGCCTTCACCAGCTCAATTCTTGTCCCTCAGAAAATCTGTCCCCTGTGTGCAAACCCACAGGCAAAACACTGGGAAAATTATCTGCCCAGGTAGAAGCCCTGCACATGCTGCACTTTTCTGGCACAGTTTCCCTAATTCTAGGCATTAAAGGGTCCCTTTTGTGTCAAAAGATGGCAAAGAAGGGGTTAATGTCAATTTCTCAGCAATTACTTGACGCTCACAGGTTATTTAGACTGGCAAGCAGCTGAGATGCAGACTTAATTGTACACACACTATAGGTCACTTTTCTGTCTGAGGAAGTTTTCCTGCATTTCTTTTGCCTTTGAAGTTCCCCTAATTCTGTTGCTTCACCCACAGACCGAGGAAGATGCTAAAAACAGGAAAAAGACTGGCGTATCATGTAGTCTTTAAAGAATATGATAACTGAGAATATAGAGAAGGTCCTAATAAAATATGAAGACTAGGAAATCATCACATTTCACAAGGCTTTTCCAAGGACAGCTTTAGTTCTGCGTACCGTACCCACATGGATAAATAATACACTCAAGTCTAGATACAGCTGCACATCTTTATATAGCAATGTCCTATGAACGCCCATGCAAAAAAAAAATACAAAATTAAATAGGAGCTGCACAGTGAAAGGCTCCACAGAGAGGAGGTGCCAGCAGCACAGCTGGCCTCGTCAGCCTCATTGCACCTCTGCCACAGGAGCACTTTGCAGGCCAAATGAGGCAGAGGGCAAACACACAGAAATGACCTGTGGTCGACAATAGGCACACAGGAGGCAAAATTTAACCATCATATGCTGAGAGCTTCTCAGTTGCATATGTTTGACTTGGATCCTAAACCAGCTAGTTTAGAATTCTTTCTGAGGAATTCCCTAATTTTTCAAAACAGGGAATCTCGGAACGAAACCAGGTTCTGCTGTTATACAACAGCATCTGTTCCCATCACATGCACTCATGAGTGCCTGGGCACTGATCTTTCAGCACTGAGGGCACACTGAGCTGCCAGCCTGGCTAGCAGAGCTGTAGCCAGGCACTGCTGTGACTTTGCCTCTCGTCCCTGACCTGAGTCCTGCCTTCCAGGGTCAGACTCCAGAGACCCAGCCCTGCTACGTGGCCGGGTCTGCACACTTGCACTCAAGGGACACTGCTACACTCCAGACTTTGACATAGGCATCCCTTTTTTCCCTGATGTCAACAAAGTCCCCTCTATGGACACAGCTACATGGCATCAGGCACCTCAGTCTTTGTCTGTAGCCTATAGGACTCTGCCGCCTCCTGCAAACAGAGCCCACCTCTTAACTCCTTATGAGCCAGAGCAGAGCAAGCACAGGACAGGAGCAGAAATTACCAAGGGAGAACCGGGATATGGGGAAAAAGACATGGGAGTGAGTGGGGTCATGCTTTTGCTAGTCCATGGGACAAAACAGAAAAGTACCTTCCCAAAACTGTCTGAAAGCTGCTTCCCCCTCATTGCACACACAGGAGGAAGGAGATTCAGTCTCATAGAAGGAACAAAAATGTTTTCATGTACTTCTCAATTCTGAATTCATGATTCTAACTTGTATTATGAGTATTATAGTCCCCAGGCTGAACTCCTCCATCGCAGCCCGTTGCTCTCAGAATGAGGAACAGGGCAGCCACTGCCACCAGCAGTTTGTTTTTGAAACATTTGAATTTTGACAGCATGATTTAAAAGTCTGAGTTAACAGGATTTAGGTATCTCTGCCATACACACAGATTGTCCTGTGCAGGGTCTTACACTTGTGATGTTCTAAGCTATCAAGTGTTTGGCCTACAACTGGTATCAGGTTTTTATGTGCTGCAGGTGTATGGTTGGTAGAAAGGGACCCTGTGGATCTGCTGTACATGAGGAGAAGCTCATTCACTATTTCCACTATTTCAGCAAGAACTCAGGACAGGACAAGTGGGAAATGGACTTAGTAGTAACTTCACTTAACTTACCACATAATTTTTTTGTCTGACAGTGATTTTTCTCTTCTTTGGAGAAGTTGTTTGGGAAATATCTGGAACAGTAGATGTGTCATATCTTGTTGCTGCTTGCTCCTATTGGATGAAATGGGGAAATACGGGATGACAGAATTTCAGTAAACAGACTTCCTCCTTTAGCTGAAAGGTACCGTGTGCATATGCTAGCCAACATGTAAGCAGAAAAGAAACTTTTCAAGAACCTTATTTAATTATTTCACACAGGGTACTATATTTATCACTTTTTCCTTGAAAATAGATTATTTGTACTATGATAACTCTCTGGTACCTCAATCACAGACTGGGATTCTACCACGTGGCACAACTGACAAACATACTGACAACAGAGCCCCTGCTCCAAAGAGTTCACAGACTCAGACACAGAATAAATACTGACAGGGGAACCCTTAGGAAAATAATCACACAAAATGAACAAGGTCATTATGTGCCAATTCCACATTCAGAGCTTTCCTCCAGAATAGAACCTCCTGTAAGGAAGGAAGCACAGAAGCCAATTCCTGACTCTGTCTGCAAGGTTCCGCAGCTGTTTCCAGAGATTAAACACGTAGCTGGAGTCCTGCCCTGCTCTGGGTGAAGATCTGCGCTTGGTGAAGTTGCTGAGATTCTCTGTGTTAGGGGCAAAAGGATTTTACATTCAAAGCTCAACTTCAGGCAGCTATTTTTAGATAAATTATTCTGGCTGACAAGCTGTGAAGATAAAAGATGCTGCAGGCCCCACCTCGGCTGCCATAAACCTCGGCTGCCTCAGCATTCAGACTCTTCCCTGTATATTGGGGGTTGGTAACAGACATTTTGGGCCACATATCAACTAATTTAGAGCAAAGCTGACTGTGCTGAATGGAATGACTCTCACCATGTCCACAGTTTGGTACCTGGCTGTGGCCGTGCAGAGCCTGCAGCAGCAGCAGCTCTTCACTCCGGGCTACAACGTGCTAAAGGTCCTTGCACTTCAAGACAGTCTGGTTTCAACCCTGCTCTGGATTGGCAACTCTCAGACAAAAAACCCAAACCAAAACAAACAAAAAATAACCAACAAAAAAACCTCCCCTATTTAATCATTGTCTAATGGTAGAATTTGATAGTTTGTATGACACGATTCTAAAAAAAGAGGTCACCTTGTTCATGGATCCTACATGTGGTTATCATCAAGTTAGCCCACACAAACGGGGAGGAGGGAGGGATGGTGTTGGTTTGTTTGTTTTTTAAATGACAAGCATAGGCTATCAACAGTGAAGCCTATTTGATCAAATAATGTTTTTTATAAACATTTCTTAAATAGCAGTTACTGTTTATCAGCTCATTAACTCTGGAATCATATTTCCATTATCTTATTTATAGATTTCCATAAATACTTACCTTTGTTCCTTGTCCCACAAAGCTAGAAAGTTGTTATAAATCGTTATGTTCCTATCTAGACATTTTCTTCCTGAAACAGTTTCAAATACTTTAAGAACTGAAAAATGCACAAGAAGTTTAATTTTAATTATTAACAGCATTGGCCCTCCTCACCCCTAGCTTGACAGCTTGCGCTTAAGCATTGCAAAGACCTCAATTATTTGAAAAGCATCACATATCAGCATGTGTAACAATAATTTGGTACCAGGGCATCAGATAAAGACTTTGAATTGCCCCACTTGTCAGTTTGCGATACAAGCATTTTACTGTTATTTCATGGAAGTGATTTGTCATGACCATTTTGAATTCTGGAGTTATCTAAAGCAGCAGAATTATGCTCTAGTCTAATCACTCAGCACATTAATTCTGGACGTCAAAGCCATTTTGAATTGCTGGAGAACATGCAACTGTTCTCAATTCCTGTTTTACTTTTAAAATCCATATTGAATCCTAAAAATGAGAGATGTTTCTGAAAATTAGTAATAAATAAAAGCTGACTCCAACAGTATCATTGTTAGGTAACAATTCAAGCTGATCACATTTTAATGGTGAAATCAAATCTGCTAAATTCATTGTATTCAGAAAATAACAAACAAAACCCAAAAAACCCCAAACCACAACTGTTTTAAGTACGGAAAAAACAGGGCAGACTGGGGTAGCACCCACCACCTCATAACTACTGGACGGTGCCAAAGCTTCATTTAATGAACAACTTAAAAAAAAAAAATAAAAGTAAGCCATGAGCAATGGAATACAGCTTTCTGGCACAGGATGGTTAATTCAGTCCTCACTCCTGCACTGACTATGGGAAGGTAACACACAAACAGGATGGCATCTACTGAGATCGTGACGGCTCTCACCTGTAACACCGCTGATGTACTCACTGCAACTCACAAGCGATTAATCACAGGTCACCCTGCCTCTCTCTCCTTCACGCCTGAATAATCTAAAAACTGTTGTGAGAATAAATGAACGAATCGCCCAGGAGCACACCAGTACGAATAACTTATATTTGTATCTTGATGTGTTCAGTCTGAAAATTCAGACTATAACAAGTCCAAAGAAAAATATATCAGCTTAAAGGAAGATGTAACATCATCCTCACCATATGTAAACATACATTCCATCTTGGTGAAGGCCAGAGGTAAGAAAAGCGCATCAAATTGAACTTAACTAGTTCTCAAGGTCCTTTTAATTGATTTACCATGACGCACACACACAGTTTGCTCGCTTGAAGACACGCTTCTGACAGCAGATCTGCAGAAAAGCCCTTGGGAGGTTCCTGTTGCTGCCCTGCCTGGGGACCTGGGGATGTCCAGGCTCCATGGAAAGCGGGTGCTCTGCCCTTGGGCTGCCTGAGATGAGGTTATTGCTGCCAGGTTCCCTGTGAGGAACTTCAGAGATCCTCACATGCCGGAACGTTGCTTCCACCTAGTGTTTCAAATTTGTGCGTGTGCAGAAAACCACACAGCGACAGGAGTAGGACAGAGCTCGAGAATGATCCAATTCTGCCTTGAAGCCACAGGGGAAACTTTGCTGGGGAAGATTTCTAGTTCTCCCATCCAAAGTGCTAATTGTAAAGATGAGACAGCAATGGGGGCGTGAGCTTCAAACACGTTGCCATTTTTTAAGTGCACAAGTCACAACTCAAATGATTGTACAAACAGAAGCTGACAAAAACCAGCTCACACACTCTGCTTCAGCTCTGGGAAACCCTTGCCGAGAGGAATTTAAAGGTGATGATTTCTGGAGAAGCTATCAAGTTTTTGTTTTTTCCTTCTTGTTTTTAATCTTTCTCTGAGCAGAGGCTGTAGATAAAAATTAACCGGGACAGAGATCTCACAAGGAAATTCCAAGTACCACCTCTCTTCCAGATCAAAAGGAATCATACTCCCAGGACCGATGATTGGCAACAGAAATCACTGTTCAAATAGAAGAAAAAAATCCACATGCACAACTGACATCCAAAATGGCTCAACATAATTTATTTTTTATGTTAAAATGTACAGAGTTCTTTTGAAAGTACTTGCTAGAAAGGGGAAAAAAAAGTGATATTACATACAAGGAGAGGAAGGGAGACCATCCAGCCAGGAGCGTATGACATGGAGAATTACAAAGGCATCTAGGCACCCCTTCCCCTTAGCTTACAAGTCACCATGAACAAAGTACAAAGAGGTTACAAAACAGGAAAAGCAAATATAAACAGACAGGAATAGACTCAGCTTCATTTGTACATGCGGCTTTTAGAGGCATCTGGAGCTCCTATTCACACACTCTAGAGATCTCTTTAAAGAGAATTTTTATCTTTCTTAAAATAGTTTTTAATATTCTACAACAAAGATAAAAAATTTTAAAGATGGAATGAAATGAAAAAGCTCTTATTTTTAAAAGGCATCAAAGTCACTAACAGTGAGATTTTTTTTTTAATTTCTTTTAGAAGATTACCCAAGTTATCTTGCTAAAAATACATATTTTTTTTTTTTAAACAGAAGTGAAAAAATGGTAGGTACCAATATTACTGCGTTGGATAATTTCTTTTTATATATAGAAAAGAACATTTTTTTTCTACAATAGTTCTACAGTCACAAAGGCTTGTGGAAAAGGGAGCTGCCCAATTGATAAAAAAAACATACAAAACCAAACCAAACGTAACGGCAAACAAACTAAATTCACGGCCCTCATTTCAACAGCTTCTCCTCCTGTCTCAGACCCCCACCCACACCCGACCCCCCCCAGCAATCGGGAAGCAGAGACACAGCTGAAGATCTAGGAAGGAGAGGGCAGCACAGTGCGCTTTCTACATGGGTGTTTGGAACTGGAATAGTATATACAGAGAAATGGGGTCCTACACAGCCTTGTACATGCTCAAAACTAAACAGAAATAAAAAGTGGAAGTCCTTTGAATTCTGCCTTTTACAGTTAGCAGTTATTGGAGGAAAGTCCATTTTAGTGCATCTGAAGAAACCCCAACTTTCTTTTAGACTCTTTTGGTTTAAAAACAAAAGAAATTAGTCTTATTAATGTGTCTGTATTTCTACTTCATATACAATAGAAAAGGAACTTTACATTAAAGGGTGTCCCTTTTTATATTGGGCGACATGCCAGCAGTGTAGCCAAAAAGGATGTAAATTGGATTATGTGGTAATAAACAGCAAAATCCTGCCACCTGCATCCTACTACGGTGCCTGGACTGTTGCACTCCTGTAAAACAGGCCAATTCCCTTCTTTTCCCACACTCGATCAAAAGTGTGGCTATTCCTATAAAATGGGTCACAAACAGTGGGAGAATCAGGGAAAACATCACTGACTCCCCCAGAGCCTGACGCATTCAGCAACTTCCTACCTCGAACCAGCAACGGAACAGTGACAAGGACACCACGGGGCTCTCCTCACATCACTTAAAACCTACACTTTGTCTTCCGAGATGACCCAAGTGAGAGGTTAACAGGCAGACCACTGGAAACAGCTGCTTTTGAGCTCAGCTTGACCCAAAGGCTCAGAACCAAGACCCGCAGCATTTCGAAGCACAAACAAGTTTGGGATCTTGGGGCCATGGCTGACCTGCAGTGCACCAGAAGAGCCCGCAACTGTTTCCTGTCCTGACAGACCACTGACCACCCTGTCCTCCTCCTGACTGCGTAAGGGATACAAACAGTTCTCTCTTGAGATGCTTCCAGTAGTTCTGAGTGACAGAATATGTGTGTATGCCTGCACGTGTGTGCACATGCTTGTCCGAGTGGTGAATGGGATCATTTTAAAGTTACATTATATTTTCAGCATGAACCATACAACTTCAATTAACTCATCTACAAAAACACCAATGTGAATAGTTTATTGTTTACACGTAACTCCAAATTTTACTGAGGGCAAGGGAGTCAGGGAAAATTAAAAATTTAAATTTTTCCTGACTTGCAGAAATAAAGAGCTTCATTCATCCTCTGTGTCCCCTTCCAAGTCTCCCAATAAGTGCCTCCTGCTAGAAGTAGGAAATGCCAGGTGGGGTTTAGAGGGAAGGGTTGTTATTCTTTGAGATGTCAAACATTTTACATGACTGCAGCACTAGAAACTGCATACAGAGGGGCACAGGGGAGGGAGAAGGACAAACATTTGAAAAAAAAAACTTTAGAAAGATGGTTTCACTGTTACACATATTCTGTCCACATTGTCAGCAAAGTAAGGCTCTTCTTAAATTATGAAAAGATTTTGTGCATGTTTTCCCCTCTAAAAAACATCTGTAAATGATTTTTAGCTGTAAAATGTTTCAGGATTGTGAAGAAAACAAAAATGCAAAACAAAAAAAAAATCCAAAAAATAAAGACCAGGCTTCCTAAAAAATAAAATAAACCAAAGAAAATCTCTCTAAATCTACAGCAATATTTTAACTGGAAAAAGGTCCATTTTCTCTGGTTCGTCAGTATAAAAGGTTCCTTTATTTATATATATTTCAGTTTTTAGGATGCAAGTTCATCTTGCTCATCTTCTCATGTATGGTCCATTGAGAGACTGCTTGGGCACGCCAGCAGCATTCATGTAGCTGTGATGGGAGGGCCCCGTGTACATCATGTTTCCGTGGGGATTGGGCTGCATGGGCTGCTGGGTGTAGGCCTGGCCCCCCATCATCCCCATCTGCATCTGCATAGGATACTGTGCTGTCTGGTTCATGTAGGCGGGGTTACTATGGTAACTGCTGTTCATCATCGGCTGTGTCATTCTGTAGCTGTTCATGGCATTCAGGGTGTTCATATTCATGGAGTTAACGTTGTAAGGGGTGGTTGGCATCAGGTTGACTCCCATGTTCATGCCCCGTTGAACGGCCAGTGTACGAGGGCCAGCCTGCATGGCAACCGCGGGGGGGCTGCGGCCGTAGAGCTGCTGCTGGTGTGCGGTCGCAGAGGGCAGTGGAGCCGACTTCGAGCGGATGGAGATGTGGCCCTTAACCGGCATCTGCCCCTGCAGCCTCTGCGTGTGCGGGATGCCGATGTTGGTAGCGGACATGTTACACTGAAGCAGAGGTGAGGTGAGGTTCATGGTGGTGGACGCCAGGTTCGGAGGGGGTGTCATAGTGGCTTGTGCTTGTGGTGTGCCCGCCAAGGGGTGCGAGGGAGCGAGCTGCGCCAGCCCCGTGTTGGACAGAGAGACGCTGGTTGCATAGGAGGTCACAGCAGGAGAATGGCTATAAGGCATGGCATGAGGGTCCATAATGGTGTTTGTCAGCTGCTGCAACTTGGCTAAACTGAATGTGGCTGACGGTTGTGAATAGCTCCCAGCACCAAAATCCCCCGGAATCCTCTCGTAGATGCTTATGTTACCAGTGCTTCCCGATTCGGGTATTTCCATGATCATGGGCGCTGGGGTGAAGCTGTTGTTCATGCTACACTGCGACAGCGGTGGCTGCTGTGGGGGTGGCGGGGGCTGCGGCTGCTGCGGCGGCGGCTGCTGCGGCGGCTGCGTTGTCGGTTGCTGGTTACTCGGGGGCCTTTCTACCACACAGCTCTGAGGTGACTTGATATTGCAGTTCGCTGCAGGCTGGACTGTGTTCTGCTGCATCATACTGCAACTGCTGCCAATGTTCGCCATTTGCTGGGTGACAACACAACTGTTCTGAGTGAGGCTGCTGGAAGAGGACAGTCCTCCATACGAACAGCTGCTCTGGGAAGAGTTATTTCCACAAATGCTGCCCCCCATAGTGGAGTCATAGCTGCTGGGGTTCTCATAATTCTCTGTAGTGCTCTCAATGCTGCCAAGGTCACTGAAGCCACTATCCACCACCTGCTGAGAGTGGTCCGATACTGAAGGCACATCCATCATGGGGCTGGTCTCCATGTTCTGCATAGAGGGTGCGGACAGGGATCCTTGTTCAGGACTTATCTGGGTGTAGCTGCTCTCCAGAGCAGGCACGTTTGGGCTGCTGACAGAACGCACAGACTGGCTGGGGTGGGACTGAACAGAGGATATTGGACTGTTGTGTTCTGAGGCCTGGCAATCTTCAACCATTGATATCTGAGGATCCTCCTCAGTCTGGGTGTAACTCTGCAAAGTCTGACAAGCTGCCAGAGTTTCTTCACAGTCCTGGTAAGCTACATCATGCTCATTGCTTTCCTCTTGCGTTAAGGACTGCACTGCTTGAACAGTTTCAAGATCTAGTTCACTATGAGGAATCTCTTCCTCTTCCTTTAATTCAATTAACCCTTCTTTACTACTTTGCTCTTCTTCATGATCATCTTCAGACCCAGGGACATGCTCTGAGCCCACCGATGTCTCATTGGAAGCCTGCTCTTCCTCAGAATCTGCCTCTGCTTCATCTTTTTCTTTTGCATCTTCTCTACTGCTTGGTATGCTTGTTTCTAAAAAACATTCTTGCACCTGAGGCTCCTCCTTCACCCCTTCCCTAACAGGCTGTTCCTCCAATTCTTTTTTCTTCACAGACTCCAGATGACCGTCATCTTCATCATCAGCATCATGATCTTCATTTTGATTTGTCACTACTGCAACTTCTTCTTCATCCTCATGGTCATGTTCAGGTTCATCTAGCTCTTGCTGTTCTTCTTCTGATTGCCTTTGCTCTTCTAAAACCCGTGGCTTCTCCTCTACCTCCTCTTCTATCTCAGGCTCTTTTACTTCTGGCACTGGACTGCTGTTGCTGTCCACAGGAGAAACTGCTCTTACTTCACTGCTAGCTGTATCTTCCTCTTCTCCTTCTCCTACCTCTTCTGCTTCCATATTCACATCTTCCTCTTTCCTTTCCTCACCAAGAGGCAGCTCTTCTTTCTGCTCAACACTTTCTTCTTTATCTGAAATTTTGGGCTTACGCCCTGGTTTTGAATTAGCTACCACCGCATCAACTTCTTCATCCTCAGCTGACAGTGGCATCTTTTCCTGGTTCAGTTTAAAACCTGGTTTTCGACCAGGTCTTTTCTTCCAGTGGACTGGTTTTCGGCTTTTCCCTTTTGGCCATCCCTTCTTCTTTTTCATGGGTGTAGAAGTATCTGGCTCAAGTGAAGAATCCTTGGCTTCACATTTTCTCAGCATAGATAATGGTTTCAAAGTTGGGTTACCTGAAAACACAAATTGAAAGATACTG
The DNA here is from genome assembly GCA_028565335.1 of Limnodromus scolopaceus. Classification (NCBI taxonomy): domain Eukaryota; kingdom Metazoa; phylum Chordata; class Aves; order Charadriiformes; family Scolopacidae; genus Limnodromus; species Limnodromus scolopaceus. Next base: position 5,799,235 of record JAOXNO010000016.1, read on the forward strand.
TTCAAACATTTTTGTTTGGCCTGAGCATTCACGGAAGCTTTCCCAAGCATTCCCATCACATTTATCAACTTCATGTGTCAATACTAGCTCAGAGATTTATCGTGAAGGGTAACAAGAAGGATCAAGGTCTGCTCATCAGCAATCACACTACACATTACGTTTGCAAAGAACACCAATGCTTTCAAGATTTGGCATGGTGAAAGCTCTGAGCCTTTAATACACACCTCAAATTAAACACTAGGCTATACGATACAGTCCTGGAAAGACTCACCACCCTTTAGAAATTTTATTTATACAATACATTCACAAATGAAAATGTTCCAGTGTAGGGGAACACACAAAGTTGCAATAAAGGCATGTTTCCATTTAGATCTGTATTTTGTGCATCTGCTGAAGAAAGGAAATATTTCCACTTTTTTCACGGTTTATGCTTTTAAATGCCAGTAGAAATACACAGATGACTGAATTTGGCTAGATTATATTTTTTCAATCTGAGGAATTATTAAAAGGAAGCTGAGTTTCTCTCTCATCTGATTCTTTTTTTTTTTTTTGATGAAGCAAGTTTTACATTTCAGTGACTTTCTAAACACTAGAATAGGTTCAGAGCTTATACAGCCAGAAAGAAATGTGATCATTTACTGAGAACTTACTGAATACTGTAAGTCATTCCCTGAATTAATTTTCTTTTGAACCTGTCAACTAGCATAGTCCGTGCTACGTACATTACCAACAATTGTGTAAAATGTACACAATTGTTGGTAAACTACTGCAACAGTTAATCATTGACACTAGTTGATATTCACACTTTACCATCTGAATTTCTGTCTTCAGACACTGTATTTACTTAGTGCTTTTGTACTAGTTTTGCTTTCATCTGCTAGGCAGTAAATCTCTCTTACTAAATAACCATTCTTACCGAAGTAACTTGTAAATTTATCAAGTCACTCTTGCCTCTACTTTCTTTGAATCTACCATTATAGAACATTTGTTCTAGTGTCTTACTCAGCCCATGACTGTTCTTTGAACTATTCCAGTTTATCAATACTCTTAAGCGTGAATAACTGAGTAGAGATGGTTGTAGTAGTTTCACCAAAGCTAAATAAAGAGATGATAGAATGTCTCTACTCCACCTGAGACTCCTCTGTTCATGTATTTAAGGATCACCTGAATCCCTCTGGCTTTGAGCTAGAAAACCATATTAATTACTGGACATGACCTTCAAATACTCTCTCATAGACTTTGTCCGTGAATTGCCCTTCAGCTGCTACATTATTTTTTTAATCTATCCATAAAATAGCGGTACAGACACACGACCCAGACCAATCACCCTGAGAAAAGTTCTGTTGGAAGGGACCTACAACAGTCATCTAGTCCAATGCCTTGCACCCCACTAATAACAAAGCTGCTAAATTTCTCCTTGTTTGCAGCTTGATTAATTTAATATGTATTAGCTTGATTTTGGAACATTTCAGTTTAAGCAAATGGTTTTGATTAAGTCAAATACCTCTCAAAGCACTAAGTAGGTAACATCAATTACCCATATTAAACAAGCTGTAGTCTTGTAAAAATATATCATTTTCTGATAAATACACTTTTCACATACCATTTGTATTGAGCCAATAACTCTCCCTGGACTTTCTACTGAGTAATAAGCCAGTCATACTATTATTTAAGTCAGGATGAATGTCACACTGATGGACCTGTAATTAGGGTGGTCATCCCACCATATGGATATAGTACCAATTTCCCCCCAATATTCAGAGTGCATTTATTCACATTTCTGCCCTTTCTACTATCTTAAAAGATATTATTGATTCCATGCTATGAGTTTCCCAAGAATAGCTGTTTGAGGTCCACAGTTATGTAACAGGTAAAACTAAATAATATGCCCCTAGAAGTTCACAAACACTCCCTAAAACCTAATCATAGGTCAGCTGAGTTACTCTCGCTCTTTGCTCCAACAGGCATTTACTCTAAATATCTCCAATGAGAAGTATTTTGAAAAAATTCTGGGTATTTAAATTGAATTTAAAACCAATACTGAATTCAAAATTCAACAACTCCTTGAAGTCATCCATAAAACAAATACTTGGAATGTGAATAAAGGAAAGAAAGGATCTGCTACAGTCAGCATATCATTAGGCAGGAAGAAGGAAATATTACTAATTACCACTGAAGCTCTTATAAACAAATCAACATCTTTAAACAAAAAAACCCAACAAAAACAATAGCTATTTGTCGTCTTCTTTCACATTTCCTATCTACTACAGAGCATTAGGCTTACCACCTCTTAGGTGAAGACCTTTTGCTTTTATCTGTACTGTCACAGATAAAAATCTTATGATGACAGGCTCCCCTTGTAATAATGTAATATTAAAGGTGTCCAGTCTGGGCTCCCCAGTACAAGACAGACATGGAGCTACTGGAGGTACCACTAAGATGCCTGAGAGTCTGGAAGATATCTCTGATGAAAGGCTGGGAGAACTGTGACTAGAGAAAAGATGGCTCAGAGAAGGACCTTATTGATGTGTACTATTCTCCTAAGGGAGGTGTAAAGATGATGGAGACGGGCTCTTTTCAGTGGTGCCCAGTGCCAGGACCAGAAGCAACAGGCACGAACTTGAACATGGGAGGTTCCACCTGAGCATCGGCAAACTCTTCATTACCATGACTGAGCACTGGAATTGGCTGCCCAGGGAGGCTGTGAAGTCGCCCTCCTCAGAGATACTCAAAAGCCACCTGGACATGGTCCTGAGGTCAACTGGCTCTTGGTGGCCTTGCCTAAGCAGAGGGGCTGAACAGGATGACCTCCAGAGGTCCTTCCTAACCTCAAGTGACTGTGATTTTTACCATATGCACTTGACACCACCTTCACAAAAGAATATGGATTTGATGACCACTCAAGATTTCATGTGCATCATTTTTTAGAATACTGAGAAACATATATATGTGCTCATTCAGTTGCAGTTAAACATCAGTGCGTACGCAAGCAGCCTATTATAGAGCTCCACCTTCCCCACGCAACACTAATCAAGTTGCACAGAATTGGTAGAATATAGAGACACAAGCTTTATTTGTTTTCTGCACCACAGAACACATTCTGTCTTCCAGAATGCCTAAACCTTATTAAATTGCCACACCACTCTATCCATTCTCACCGTAGCCCTGACAGCCATCAGAACCAATTCAAATTCTCATTAGATACCAAATTTAAGAGACTGCAATGTTACATTTAGGGGAAATCATAGAACACTTTCAGTGCATTGCCTCAGAGATCAAGTTCTCAGGGAAAAATCAGAAAAAAACCCCACTAACCCAAATCACCCTTACTCAGAAAATTTAAAAGGAAATTACAAGCAGGTTTCTAGGAAGTTTTCCTATCACTACAAAAATCTAAGCTTCTCATAAATATTCCTAAGCGTAGTTATGATTAAAATAGTCTAAATCTGAACCAAGTATTAATGACTGCAATACTATATTTCTGAATTGGCATAAGGCAGTGCTGCCCCCCTCCACCCAGCTGAATTTTTTATCAAAGAAGGCCACCTGTTTACGATGACTGATTACCCCTGTGGGCTAGTGTGTTTAGGTAATAGAAAGTACATTGTATTTTCTCTAAGATCATTATAGTTTTATTATGTATATGCAAAGGCACTTGCATTAAAGGCATAAGCAGCCATCAGATCCCGTTTGATGTCAGGAGCAGCAATACCCTGAAATAGTGTGCTTACTACTTCATTACTTCAGAGGTTCTGACAAATTTACAGAAGTTCAGGAAAAAAAAAAAGTGACACAGGGGAACAGAAAGCACTAAATTACAAGTGGAGAGTAAGAAACTTAAGTATTTATAAAGTAGGCGAGCAAGAAATTTATCATTGCACCTGGGCACTCTATGGACTATATGTAGTCTGCAGAAGATTGTTAAAAATCACTGATGTATTTTATAAAGCAATATATGTGTGTGGACTCTGTAGAGGGATCCACTTCTCCATCAAAAAACATTCAGAAGAGCACAAATGAAAAAGACTGAAAATTGCTTATCTAACAGATCTTCTCACAACTAAATAGTCTTATTAATGGTGCTGGAGTACCACAAAAATGTATTTAATGAGTAAACTGATCACAATAGAATTTAAAAAACAATGGTATAAGCTGACTGTGCATATATTCCCACTAAGCAAACTTAATGCTGCATCAACACATTTGCACTAAATTTACACTTATATACTGCTATAAGGATTTAAGGGTAAGTGATGCTAAATGAACAGTGTACATGGCTACAATCATATTGATGCTGGCAGCATTTAAGTACTTCTAAAGAAAAATTCTCCTCTACTAACCACAGGATAGTTGAAAGCCACAAATTAATGAGCTCATTCCAGTAACTATTTTTTATTGTGGGATAATGGAACCACACTTCTCTTTCACACAGTTTTTGGTTTTTATTTGGCTGACTGCCTTTCACTATGTAGACCATCAAGAGAACAGAACACGTAACAGTCATAATGAAGATTACTAACGGAGCATCTGAATGACAGATGTTTCTTATGAATTATCAGTGCATTCTAAGTAACCAATTCCAACCAAATAATTTTATTTTATGAAGTGAACGTTCAGAGAACTTTAAGGAGATATGAGAAGCTGAGAGGCAGGACATGCAATGTGATGAAGAACAGGATCTCAAAAGAGACAGTTTATTATTTCTCTTTGTTATGAAAAACTGGGGGCTCTCCAATTAATTTCTGTTTTATTTCTGCAAGTGACCCTGCTGCATAGGTTTTTCCACAATCACAGATACCAATTCCACTACAAAAGCTGCATCAAAAGGATACCCTGTGATCAGGTCACTGCTAATAAGATATTTAAAAGCACGTACCACATTTTCATAAGACTTGGGAATGTTTGAGGCTGGTTTGACTGGTAATTTGTGCCCAACCCTACATTTGGCTAGAAGTTACGAGACAAGGTAAGCAGCTTGTTCCATCATGAGCCAGTATCATCTGACACTCACTGACACTCTATATCAAACTTCCAACAGCATACCACCAAACATACCATTAGTGTCATCAGACTCCTCCTCATCTTTGGACTTCCTCTTAGAAGAGGGTCTATGCCTGAGTGTGTCTGGTGGGCCTAAGTGTCGAAAGTATCCACTGGGCAAAAGTTCATTCTCCTCCTCTTCGTCCTCCTCCTCCTCTTCCTCCTCCTCAATCTCAAATGTAGGCTCTAATCGGGGCATTGGTCGTTCAGAGTCTGAGTCCTCAAACGGCTCATCCAGCACTTCTGTGGTCTCTGAGATTGTTTCAGTGACAACGCTGCTGTTGTGGTGCTTACGCTTGCGGACTCGCCTCTTCCGATGAAGAATTGGTTTCTGGAAGTAGAAAGTGGGAGAAGAGAAGACGTCTTATTATGTGAAGTAGAAATAAACCACCAATAAATAGACTACAAGAACAGCAGAGTTCAACAGTCCAAGCAGGACCAGAGGGCTCCCTTCTGGAATCCAGACTTCACTAGAAATACTGATTGGCACTTGCCTTCCATTAGACAGATGTCAAATACAACACATGACGACCGACTTCCATGAAGGTTGCTAGACTGACATTTCTGTAATAGTATAAACCATTTAAACAGCTGAAGCTAACAGCCCATCCCTAACGGCTGAAAGTTCAGAGACACTACAACATAGATGTGAACAGTTTAGAATAAGCTGCAAAGATGACATAGAAGAGAACTTTTTAGTGCAGCATCCCACAAAAAAAAAAAAAAGGATTTTCTTGGTCACATTGACAGAATTCACATCTCCATCCAAAGACCTTATGCTGTGATTTTAGTTATTTAAATAGTGTTTGTGTTTTGCAAGCTTCTTTTAAACGTAGGACCATGTCTGTTTCTATTTTGCATAGCTGAGTAAAACTTTAATGACCAAAGTGGAAAAATCACAAGCACAAAGCAGAAGTTAGAATTTAAAAAAAAAACAAAAAACAAACAAACCAAACAAAAACCAAACCACTCTCTCTGGTTCAACAAAACCCACCACTACAAAAAGGTAGCAGAAAGTACTCTCTAGACAGAGTTCTGGAACACTGAGCACACACTACCTGTATGCTTAATACACACCTCTGGAATTGCACAATCCTTCAGAAAGCACCAACATACTGACAGAACAGACTGCACAATGAAGTCAGAGACAACATGAAACAAGAGACACACCTTTCGTTTTAATGTTGGCTTGGTGAGAATGGGTGGAGAGCTTGATCGAGGACTCACAGGCTCATCGTCTTCCTCTTCACTGCTCTCACTAAAACACCTCAGAAGTGCCCTGTCACTGTCACTGTAGCGGCGGGGTAACCTGTCGCAGTCCTCCGGGAATCTACACTTCAATGGCTCTGTGTTCTTTTTCAACTGCCCTCTCCACCTTTCCATACCTTCGCTGTACCGCCGACTGGGAATTGCAGATTTGTCACCTTTGACGTACTGTCCCTGGGAAACTGCAGACTTTTCCTCATCTTCAGCATACCTGCCTCTTGGGGCTGGAGACTTCTCCTCACATTCACCACACCTTCCTTGCAAGGCAGCTGACTTCTCCTCACAGTCACTGCACCGGCCCCGTGAGGCTGATGATTTCTCCTCGCATTCACTGCACCGCCCACTGGGAACTGCTGTTTTGTCCTCAATGGGCAACATCGGCTCCTTCTCACAAAAGGGCTCCCGAAGTTTTTTGCCCTTGCGGTTCCATCGACCTCTTCGTGATGGCTGACTGTTGGCAGGAAGACTATCCAGGGGAAAAATGTGCTTGTTTGGCCGAGCAGAATTGGCTGGAGCAACAATGTCTGGCTTTTTTTCACTCTCTGTAGGTGAGTAAGGCTCTTGCTCTTTCTTCTCCCATGACACAGATTTTACCATCTGATTAAAATAAAACCAAACAGATCTCACACCTTCCATTTAAGCATACGCGTCTATCCTGAATTCGATTCCAGAAAAGCTTTTGAGCAAGAAGTCAGAAAAGTTTAACAAGAATTACTATTAAGAATCTGAGAATAACAAAAGAATTGACCTTTACAAGACTCTAGCCCTCCTAACTGCTACTCCTTCCCTCCTCCCAGGTGATAATGCACCTCAATTAACTCCCAACAAGTGACTCAGTCAGCAACAGCCATCCAGTGGCCTGCTGGAATGCAAACATCATCTTGCTACATTAAAACACAGTATTTGTGTAGTTTTCAAGAAAAAAGTGAGACAATCTTGAAGCTATTTCTCCATTAAAATGCACAATTAGTTTAATGTAAATACAGTAACAGCACATAATTTGCCTCTTAGTGATGTAGTCAGTGCTCATCACCTGATTGAGAGAGTGCAATCCTTCGAGGACAGCAGCCTAGATTTCAGAAACCTTCACTGCTCTGTGGGCAGTAATTCTAAAGATATTAGTGGTTTTATGAAAGTATACAGCAAAAACCTTTGGTGAAAAATATTAAAAGTTTTTGTTGATTAATTTCCATTTATGCTATTTGTCATTTACAGAAATACTATGTCCTTAATTTGATGAGAGACCAGGCTGCTTAAGAGTGGGAGGCAGAATTTTTGGTTTGGATTTTTTAGTTTTTTTCTTTAAACACTGCCCCCCAACACATAGTGCAAAAATCATTAAGGGTAGAAAGAGCCTTTTTACTCTCTTCAGAGATAGTCTTTAACTTTTCTCTAGACTATGCCTCAATTTTTTCCCTATTTTTAGTTTCTAATTTGAAAATATAAAGATATATAAAAAGCACTGCAGTCACGATCAGTTTACGATTATGACAAATGCCCAAGCATGGCATTTGAAATCTTCTTACCATTGCCCGCAAAAGCACCAAGTGTAAACTATACACCATACAGAAGTAACAGATTAACTCTTACACTTGTCTCTGGATCTTTTTCTTTCTGCTGTTGTTGCTCTTCACTTTCCCCATCCTCTGTCTCTTCTTCTTCATCTTCAGAGACAACTGAGTTGGAAACTATAACAGGTGTCCAACGCAGACATTCTGCATCCACGTCTATAGGTCGGACATTAGTTCTAAGCTTTGCCATATGTTCCTGGATAAGTTTCTCCCGACGAATGATCACAAATCTAAACAGCAAAAACACTCTGATCAACAACAGGCTACACACTGTACGTCTTGTCATGTGAAACAGATACAAGATATTACAGAAAAATCTGTGTACTCTCAAACAGTGCTGCCATGAATAACTTTAGAGAGGACAGAATGCTCATTAAAATTGTACAGTTTGCAGTACCATCAGACTATCAGAGAAAGCATCTTCAAACTGAGAAAATGAAGCCATTATCCTTCCACAAGTAGCATTCAGCTGCAGAGTATCACTTTTATTATGCATTAAATGGACAAGAGATATGCCATTTGGGGAAAAGGCAGCATAAGGTGAAAGATACTGAATGGTAATAAAAGGACTGCTTTAAAAAGTTACAGTCCCACTACTGGAGTGGATTTTGTTCAAGAAGCTGGGAGTAATATCACTGATTAAAGTATACTGTGAATCAAGGACATAAAACTTCAAGCTTTTCAAGTAAGTTCCAAGCTTAACACAAAACACAATAAAATACAATTCCACTCCCAAAACTGCAATGATCTGAATCAAGAACAATTCCCGGTATTTCACTTGACTTGTACCCTCAGCTGGGGAGGGAGACTATTCTATATCCACACATCTCATTTCTCCAAGGGATCTACCCCACTGGTCAAACATCCCAAATTAACCCACACAGTTAACAGCAACTTTGAGGCACAGAGAAGGAGGAAACAACTGCCTGCTCCACGACTGCAAAAGGGAACAGATTTCCCTCTAGAGAAGGGAAGTTGCTGTTTACTCCGTTTCGCAAATATGTTGGACTGATTAGACTGAGGGACCCCGAAGAACATTGCCAAGAGATGAGCTTGCTTTCTCTCACCGCTGCAAATTACTCAGAAGTTCCACAGCTGCAGAGCTACACAGCTGGAAATCGGATCCAGCTTTGGCACTGAACAATTCTTGCATCATGTGTGAGCATCATAAATCTCTACAGCCAGTATTGGGGCACTTAAGTCTTAAATAAAAATCAGGTGTATTAGATGTGACTTGTCTCCAAGCACCAATAATTTAATTCAAATACATTTGAAGTTATTTGGAAATATAACAGGACTTCTGTACTCACTGATCACTGCGGAAGTCAAGCATTCGTAGGTGATGCAGAGTGGAAGTGATATCTTGAGGACAGATTCCAGTCAGCTTACTCAATTTCTTGATGCTTAATTGCTTGTCACGTTGATGATAAAGGCACTCCAATATTACACTCTTCCAATAAGCCATATATGAGAGGCGCCCCAGGTCTGACAGGGGCTTCTCTGGTGATCCTGCTTGACCCTCACGCTTTGAAAGCAAATAGCCTAAAGATACGCAAGAAAAAAATTTCAAAAAATTAGTATAGATAGCTTCTATTGCCACTTCAACTTCTACAAAGGCGTTTTTTCACAAAGTAGCTGAATGCTGTCTAAAAAATATAGATTATCATTTCCGAGGATACACCGAGTAGCCTGTCCGATTATTTTTTTGGGTTCAAAACTAACTGCAGTTATGTAGTTTCCAAGCTACACTGCCATTAGATATGGGCTATGGGCAATGCCACGAGATGGCAGCAGTTGCCTACCTAGAAAATACAGTAAGCCCAAAGTACACAAAGAGTCTGCTGAGTATCTTTCAATTGCAATAGCAAATTTGAAGATGACAGAGGGAAAACACATTTTAGCCATCTAAAACTAATATGGCAAACAATTTCCTTGAAAATTCTCTGCTGTCAAACTTCATGGCCATACCAGAGAGTATCAAGCTCTATCTAGAGAGATGCACTGTTTCACTGCACAGGTTCAATAAAGACCAAGAGGTTGTATCCTCCCCAATATGACAAAAGGGAAAAGGAGGAACCAGCTCACAAACGTGTCTTCTCACTGCTGCTCTAATACAGCCCACGTTTGTCGATTTCTCAAGATACATGGAGTTCCTCTGTTTCACCAATATTTTCAGGAGAACAACTTATGTACACAAGGATATTTACTAGCAAAATCATTCTAATATGATTATACCAGTAGGGTTTTACTCTGGACATTAACTTCAAAATTAGCATATCCACAGGGGGGACTAAATTAGATTGCACTCAGCATAACAAGAGAGGGATAATTACAGTGGCAAGTTTCTCCGTGAACTTGCCGAGATCCATCTATGAAACTGAGAATTGAGTATTCAGAGCCTAAGTAGGTCTGGTTTTGCTACAATCAAACCTAAATTAAAATGTAACTATGACCATCTTTTGATTAAGACACTCGTTCACTTAATCAAGCTGCTGAAGTTTTCAGACCCTGCAGTTTTAGGGTTGGCTCTCTGTAGAAAGAGCTACATGCACAAGGTAAGCTTCTGCTAAAAACACTATACTGAAACATGCCTACGGTTTCCACTGTAAGTTGCTTACACAGAAAACATAAGAATTAGGGGAAAAAATATTAATTTGCCTTTAGAATTGAAACCTTCCAACAATAAGAGCAATTTGTGAAGTTCAGATGATTTTGTGAGCTTTAGAATCCTTTGTCCTCAGAAGGTTTTTAATTTGAAAAATTATCACCTTTCACAGTTAAACCTTTCTTTAAAATAGTAAAAAAAAAAGACTAAAAAAAGTGAAGAAAAAGTTCCTTACTGAAGTCAATTAGGAACCTGCCATAGCCCTTACGCTGGTATTGTGGAAGAATCATTATACAGGAAACATTGTACTTCTGCTGGCAGTGTTTTTCCTGTTGGAAAAAAAAGCAGCAAATTAAAAACAAACAAACAAAAAATACCAGTGAGACATAATAGAAGTTCTGTACAAGTCCCTCAGATCTTTATAGCAAAACCTGAGCTAGAAAACCACAGTCAAAGTTTCTTAGGAACAACAATGTACATAAGCCAAGGAAAGACTAAAGACTTTAAAAGAGATAATAGTATTAAAGCTCTATTACTATCATTTCAGTTCGGAAAAACAAAAAGAATGAAATCTTGACATAACTACCGCATTCTGCTTAGATACAATACAGTAAAGAACACGGGCTGCACAGCAGATAAATTTCAAAGCATAAATCTGAAGGCAGCTAAATTCTGCTGAAAAATTCAGCTGAAAAAAACTGCAGTATTCCATTGAATCTTTAACATTATAACCATAAAATACTCTCAAATCTGCTGTTCTGAAGACTGAAAGGAAAAGCTTCAATTAAAGCTATTTAAAAATAATAAAACAATTTCAGATAAAACTCTTAAGAAAAGGCCTATCTGAAATCTTGGCCCTGATCTGTCCAAAAAACAGAAGGTTTGAATGGAGGTGCAAAATTGCCAAACTTATTTAGAAAACAATGTATTTACAGAAGGGAAGATGAGATAAATATTGTTACCAAGTAGTTCTGTCTCACAAACAGTACTATCCATCACCACCAAGGGCAGGAAGTTATTTCAAGAGTTGGGTTTTTTTAGCTACTAGCTACAGTACAAGTTTCTTAGAGAATATATGCTATTCGACATTATGTGGAAACTTGGTTTTACTAGTCAATGCAGTTGGTGATCCCTGAATGTAACATAAATAAAATCTGGTTGCAACAGAAGTCTATACCTGTATTACGCAATGTATTATATAAATGGCAAGGGCCTAAATTACAGCAATTTAAAGACTCTGAAGCAGCATTTCTCACCATAGCCAAAGTCTGAAGTACTCAAATACTTGCCTTGGAAAAGTAGCCAACAAGGTGACAGCCCTTGACATCATTCTGTGTCAGCACGTAGAAAAGAAATGGCTCCACATCGTAATAGAGAGTCTTATGGTCCAGGAAGAGTTTGGCTAACAAGCACAAATTCTGGCAGTAGATAGTGCTGACATTGCCATCAACCTTACAGAAATGAGGAAAAGTTTTGTCACTCTATTTGCTGTCATGGAAGGATGTGTTTCATCTGGGTATCCCTGTATGTTTGAAGTGTCTAACACGAGAGTAAGACTTCTCTGTCACAGGCAACATCTCAAAGGACTTAAACTTTCACAGCATAAAGGCCGTGGCCAAGTCACTGTTAGATTCACTAGCTTAAGAGAGAACTTAAAATTCATTTTCTTAAAACGAAAAAGCATTTTTACAACGCGAACCTTCTCATAAATTTTATGGATGAATAATCTATACGTGAGGTCAGCTCCCACTGCTTACTTGGAGTTCTTCACTCTTAGCAACTGAATGCTTCACAAATGAAGACCATTAGGGCTATGGAAAACATCACATGACTGGATGTTAAAGATCTTATTTTATACATAAAAGTGAGTGGCTTAGTTTTCTAACTTACCTCAAAGACTGAAATATTATTTTTTCTATAAATTTCATTGGCTGGAGGATGAAACCAGCCACACTTTTTCATATGTTGCTGGAGAATAGTTCTACTTTTCATATACTTTAGACAGAATTCACAAAGGTACAACTTGGGCAGCCTGTAAGCAAAGATAATGGAAGATCAAGGACTGAAGCTGTAGACTTTCGTATAAAATTCCTCGCTCCTGCAGATAGAGACCTTGATGAAAACAAGCCCAGTATATACCAACCTTATGTATGTGCTCATCAGGCCAAAAACACCTTACCATACTTAAAGTCATAGCACTTACTTTGTGATGAATGCATATTAAAAAAACCCCAAACAACGTATACAACGTCCTGCATAATTACTTTTACATTATTAATTTATGCCAGAAGAAATACATGCACAGATTAAAATCCTAGGAAAAACAGCAATAAAACCCCAGTTTTGTACTAGTGATGCTGGAATGGCTTAGAAAAATAGTTCCCCATTCTCTCCCTTCGCTCCTCATAACAGACAGCTGTATGTACCCCTGAGGAACGGGTCACAATACCATCTATCTGTTTGCTTTAGAACCATTTTACATACTACATTGACATGAACTTTTGAGTGCAGGTGTCCCCGACACTGTTGTGATTTAACTCCATTTACATACTCTAGCTTGGGCAGGGATGGTATTTTCAGTTACCTTCAATGCCTTTAGCAGACCTAGAAAAATTCCTCATGCAGATGACATGCTCTTATTAAATGTTAGAATGAAGAGTTTTATTTATTTTTTCCTCTCTAGCTAAGGCCTTTAGAAGTTTTCCTCTCTCTGAATCAAGTTCAGAGTTTGCAGTTTAGACAGTTTGCAAAGTTCTCAAGCAAGAGAACATCAAAACAACTATATATGCATCACAGCAGATCATTCTTGCCAAAACACGTAACATTCAACACTTCTTCTTTAGCTGTGTTGAACTACATACAGCATAAAAATAATATACAGAAGTAATTCCTGTGAAATTTCTGTTTGTCTCTTTTAACTCCCATAGATAGTATACAGCCATTTCTAATCAAATATTTTAATGCACTGTTAACATCCTATTCCCTAAACAAACTTATTATTTTTTTATCACAAAGAGTGATGCAGTTGAGGAACCTGGACAGGTTGGAGGAGCGGGTCCATGTGAAGTTCAACAAAGCCAAGTACAAGGTCCTGCACCTGGATCAGGGAAATCCCTGGTATCAGAACAGGCTGGGGATACATGGATTGAGAGCGGCCCAACGAAGGAGGACTTGGAGATACTGGTGGGTGAAAAATTGGACATGAGTGGGCAAGGTGTTCTTGCAGCCCAGAAAGCCAACCACATCCTGGGCTGCATCAAAAGCAGCGCGGCCAGCAGGGCAAGGGAGGAGATTCTTTGGGAATCCCTCTAATCATATGTTCCTGTGGCAGTTCGAATGCTCACAGCGTATGCAGGTTGCTGCAGAGAGATTATCAACTTTTTGACTCGGCCTAAAAAGACCTCAAAGACATCTATTAACTACCATGAAAAGTATCTGGATTATGTGTACTTTGCTTTTGTCCTACATTCAGATAGAATCTTCTTCAGATTTCTACACCTGCTGGAGTACAGCTTGCCCATAAACACTGAAGGAGAACAAAGAACAATGATCAGTCATACCTCGAGTATTCCTGTGGATATGGGGAGGAGTACCAGGTCTGGATTTCATACTTGCCAAATTCGATGACAGAAGGGCATCGGACTTGTGGATCAGGAGGCCCAGTCACCCCTACTTTCTATGCAAGGGAAAAAAAGGAAAAGTTTTCGTGAATTTCCAAGTGAAAGACTTCTAAGTTGAAATAAATTATAACATTCTTATCTACACAGTCCATCCTACTCAAACTCACAGAGAATTAGGAAGATGCAGATGTTGCTTTGTGACACTAAAAACCAGTACCAGTCACATTCAAGCAAATGATTCATGTGATTCACAAAAAGGAAGAATTAGCAAGCATTGTCATACCATGTACCTCCACTATCTTTCACGCTGTTGCATGTCATAGTTTTAAATACTGGAGAAGTTTAAAAGGACAGTTGTACTTAGTGAAGCACTGTTTTGGGAAGTCACTGTGTAAGTTCAATTGACCCCTTTGGCTTCCGAGGGAGTGAAGTCATAAGGACCATTCAAGTTACTGAGATGTACAGATAGGGAGATCACACACCCACATATTACACACATGTGTATATGCACATATATGTGCATACAGACACACAGAGTAACGGCCTATCCTGTTCCATAAGGAGTTAAAGTGTCTAGAAAAAGAATGTTTTAATTAGTGAGAAGCCCTATCTGACCCATGCTTCTAGCAGAGTCCCGCATTTTATTGTTTTAACAGTCCACACATTTTACCAGCTATTTAATAGCTCTATGTTCTGACACTACTAAAGCCACAGCCCTCAAGGCTTTTTAGATGCCCACCTTAACCTCTTATGCTCACTTTAATATTATACTTCAGCTCTCAAGGTTAGTTCCCCATTACTCTCAAGCAGCAGAAACCAAGCACATTAGCTTTTAAGGCAGACTAATCTGGAGTCTGCGTTTCTTGTTGAGATGGAGTTTTTGGGTTTGTTTAAATTTCTTTTACAGATTTGGTACTTACTGCCAGACGTTGAAAATTTAACTTTACCTGCAGTGCTTGTTCCTGAATATCTCTAAACAACTCCATGTCTTTTTCAGTTAAGACATCCTGGCTCCCAAAAAAACGCTCTTCATTTTCCTGTTTTCCATCCCAACCATCCTGATTGTCTGTAAATGAGAGAGAAAATTGTCTTCACCTACATTTACAAAGGAGTACTTGCTTTTTAGTGCAGTGACAAACATTTTCTGTCTCTATTCAGACACTGTGCCAAGTTTTTTTGATGGGATTTTCTATTCAGATTTGGGATCACAAGGGATCAACCAGTTCTGGATTGTGACCACGTAAGAAGTATTGTCATACATTTAACCAAGTCCAAAACTCACCACTTAGACATTCATCGTATCATGAAGGCATTTCTAACAATGAGATATTTTTGGATAAATGGCTTACCACTATGCCCGTTTCTCACAAACAAGGATCACAACTATTTAAATGCCATATCAGGTGCAACCAAAACCAGGAAACTTACTGGTGAGAGATATTAGTTGTTTATCTTAAATAAGTAAGTTTTAATTAGAATAAATTACTTACAGTTATAATATGGTGTTATTTATGCTGTTTGCTTAGCTTTACTTAGCACGAGTAGCTAGTTTTGCTGAAGCCTTTAGGTTGCCAGAGAGTCAATTTTCTTAGTAATTTTCCTAGCAGCTGGTACAGTGCTGTGTTTAGTCTTTTAGTATAAGAAAAATGTTGATAACACACTGATGTTTTGGTAGTGTTTTCCTCAAGTCTAGGACTTTTCAGTCCCCCATGTTCTGCCAGCAAGCACAGGTGCACAAGAAGCATAAATCAGAACATACAGAGGCTACAACCCTCAGCAGAGACTGCGAATCAAGATAAGAGCAGTCCACAGCCTGCCTGGACATAGAAGAAGAATCCAATACGCTGCTAGAAGATTCCAGACCAAAAACCACCACTGGACTTGAAGACACATGAAGGGCGGGTGTAGAGATCACAAGGGTATCATTGCCTAGGAATTTCTTCATTCCAGGTCCCTCCCTCTTCAGAGGCACCCAGCCGAGGCTGACTTCACTGCTGCACCTTTCAATTAAATTACTTATTTTTGTAAAACCTGACACCTGAGACTCTGCTTCAGGAACCTACGGTCAAGCCTGAAGAAGGAGGGAGTGCAACTGAGCAAGTGTGTGTGTGTGTGTGTGTGTGTCAGGGTGTCAGTGTGGTTGAAGGGCACCTGTCGGCCCTCTGGGATCACCCCCTGCGAACGGACCCCCATCCTGGCAGTTACACACTCAGGTAGGGTGTGAATGCTCAGGCAGCAGCTTCTTCTTTAACACTTAACATCATTGCCCAAGAAACACCCCTTGCACAAAAAAAAAGCAAACAACACACTTCATGTCACCCCCAAAGCATTAAGATACATTATTTTTCTTCCAGCACTAGCCAGGTTAATACACATAACTGTTCTAAAGCTGTAAACCTTGCATGTTATTGTGGGATATTTTCCACTGCTTGCTTAGGAACAATTCAAGCTATGGGACTACTCAACAACACTGTAAAGATCGGAATATAGAGATTAAATCAAGGTCCAGTCATAGACTAATGTCTTAAACCAGAAAAGAAAACAAGGAAAGCAGAACTGCCTTCAAAAGAAGGGATGCTGTCCAGCAAGAAGGTGCCAAACTGCATGAAGCAGGCTCCTCTATGGCTGCAAAAATTAAGAAACATTTGCATGCAAGCCTTTACCATAGATTGGAAACTCACAGGTCTGTCAGACTGTTTTTTATTATCCATTTCCCATTTCATACTTCTACCTTGCTGTTCTGGTTTTCATTAACCACTCCCTACATGACTTCTTTCAAATGTGACGTTATTTAGCACGTTTCCTAGGGCTATCTGCAAGCCCCTCGTTACCAAAAGGCATTTGATTACCTCACAGTAATCATTTAATCCCTCATCACATATAAAAAGGCAAAGGTCTCTAGGATCGCTTCCTTTTTCCAACTGGTATTCTACCTCAATGCACAAAGGTAACTGCATTTGAGTGTTAACTTTCAGCTCAAAGTTTCTAGCCTTAACAATTCTAATCACTTCAACGTCCTAGCCTGTGAACGTTTTCTTGGTATACAGGATACTTACATGGGCAGGGTGAAAAATCTTTACCTGTGGGCCATTCTGAAGTGCTAGATTTCCTGGTACCCTTTTTCCTGATCCTATACTGCTGGGAATAGTCTACCACTTCCCCTCGAGCTTTTCGTCCATCAGGGGAGGGAGTGAAGAATTTTGTAAGGCCATCTATAAGCCCTTTGGTTTTCTTGTTAAACTTCAAGGTGGTGCTGCCATCTCTGCAGAAGTCCAAGACATCCGTCTGCTCCAGGTACCTTCCTTCTGACGATGCTGCCTGGCTGGACAGAGCGATCTTACGCTTCCGACCCCGGCCAGGGCCAGTTCGAACTTTGCTGAAAGGGCCTTTTGATCTAAAGAATGAGAAGTGGAAAGATATGGTCAGAAGATTTGGTAAGATAGTTTGTTTTGGGTTGCAAAGTGGACTACCATCTTCCCTACTTATTTATGAATCACACAGAAGCTAAACGTGAACTGAAGAATTTAATACTAAAGGAGTAGTCAAGAGCACATGTACCCTAGAGAAGCCAGGATTCTAAACATTTCAGTAGAAGTACTGCACTATTTTTCTCCACACTGAACATTATGTGCAATTAATTTGAGTATAAACAATAGATTTTCAACAAATTTCATATATTACATTTTAAAATTAGTAGCCAGAATGAATTCACTGCACAATAGGTTTAAATTTATGCAGTCATTAAACATTTACACTTCTCATTTGTCAAAGTTTTTGTACTGATAGCAAATTGTCTTAAGAACTACATAGAAAGTTAATGCATGCAGGACATGCACATTTGCTAAAAACCTATACCACTGATGGTCATCTTAGCAGAGAACGGTGTTGATCTCCAACCAGCTGCCATCTTTCAGGCTGGAAATTTTTAAACTCTATTGAGATAACTGAGTATTCAGCATTTCTCAGAGGGATTGCCCTAGACCAATGGCTGTTTTAGGAAGCGGACTGGTTTTAGCTACAATCTTCACTGCTATAGAGATAGAAATAAGCTGCCTTTTTCCTAAAAAGACAAACTAAGCATCTGTGCATAATGCTGTGGATGTATTTTGCAAGTGAAATGATGGAACAAAGGCAAAAAAAATTGTGAATAAATCATTAAATAAAAATTAAAAGAGACAAAACAGCAATAGCAGATAGCTAACTTTCCTTCTGCCCCTCTGACTTACGCTGGGAGTTCCTCTAAGCAAAGGTATCACAGAGACTGAAGAAAACCCAAGATGTTTACAAGAGACATTCCCTCTACATTTTTATAAGTGCTAAACTTCCTAAGTTTTTTTTTTTCCAAAATATCCTTTGGTGCTAATGGTTAGAATCAAGTGCCAGTTCAACATTTTTTTTTCAGCCAATTTGATGCCCAAAGCAGAAGTTCTTGTGATAATGCTCCTTCATTGTTTTGTCCCTTGCACAGTCAATAGTGCTGCATCACAAGCAGCACTCCACAACAATCGTAATTCAAGGAAATTGCTCTCGCTGAAAAGTTACCCAAAAAATTCCCACCCAAATCCAGTTCCCTGAGACTGACTGCACCACAACCACCGTGACAAGGCCACACAATCTGTCCCAGCACAACAGAGCGCTCCACAAATGCAGAGACATGTAAAATGGAAGCAGAAAAGGACCAAATATTTTCTGGCAGCAGTGTCAAGTTAAATATACATCAAATAACAACCTCACATGCTTTATTGCAGATTACTTAGTTTCTCTAAGCATCAGAAAGAGTTCTTGAGAAATGCAAAGCAAAACAATTATGCTGGAAGAAGCAGCCATCCAGCAAAACAGACATGACACAAACAGCAAAATTCATCTATGACTAGAAGGAATAGTTCAAAACAAAATAGTAACTTATTACAAAGCGTCAAAAATCTAGGCAAAAAGCAGCACTGAGATTACTTCTAGTCTTTCACAGCACTCTTCAGAAATTCTGTATTAAAGAATAATGAAAAGCTCTTCATTGTAAAATGAATGACCAACACTTCAGAAATACCTGCTGCCCCACAGAATCTCACACCTTACTCCTCCTTATAGCCAGACTTACGTGGTATTTTGATTCTTTAACCTGTTTTTGGGACGTCCTATTGGGTTAGCATAGCGTCGTTTTATCTGTGCTGCCTTCTTGTGTAGAAGTTTTCTTCCTTTCTTCCGTGGCCGACATATTTGACATATCCACATACCTACAAGACATAAGTCCTCATCACTGAATGCAAGGGACATCTATAGAGGAGAAAAAGGGGAATTACAGGCCCCAGGCCTTCTAACAGAAAGGGTAGAAACAGTACCAAAGGCCCCAATTATCACATATACGTGTAAGAAAAACTCTGCGTATGTTCCAGCATTCTAAACTCAAGTCCAGGTAATTTCCCCCACATGGCCCCCTAAGTATACTTCCCACAACCATGCAGGAAGTCTCTTTAATTCATAGCACATTATCAGAAAACCATAAAGAAGTAACAAATTTTATTATCCCATATTCTGCTTACAACTACACTACTTCCAGCTATCTTCTATAGGAAAATTTTCTTCTAACTACCAAGCAAGGATCTTCCATAGACAACCTGCTTTCTGATGGAAAAGAGAAGTTTGCTTATTACTCCAGGATTCTCTACTGTCCAAATGGATAGGAATTCCAAAAACTAAGAAGCCCATCTCTTTCTTTTGTACAAGGCTATTCATTTGAATGGAAGCTGGTCATTTTAATCTGCAAGAATCACTTTTGGTCCCTCAAACCTCCAAGATTTTTTTCAAAACCCTTCATAGACAGTAATGTATAGGAAGAAGGAGACAGGGGAAAATCTGGATGTGAATCTCTGACCCTTTTCTAGTTTCCAATTCCTGAAAAGCAATGCTGTAAAGAACAAGTTAAATGTAGCTAAAAGAGGACCAGATGTGTGGAAGCACTTTCTACCCACTGATCTCTTCCAACGCCATCTTAAATAACCCTCTTCATCACAAAGTCCTCACCTTTTGGCATCCTGGTAAGAGGAGGGTCACAGCACTCCATGTGAAAGCCACGGTCACATGAGTCACAAAACAGCATGTTATCCTGTTGAAGACAGATAAAGTTAATCTCTCTTTAGATGTGCATCAACATCAAGCCCTCCATTAATTTGTTACCATCTCAGAGAACATACAAATAGTTTTCATCTACAGACATATGGTATTTCACAGGTCTCAGAAAGACTACCAGGCTCAAACAAATCCTGCAAATATTTGACTGTAGGATTATTTTATTTTGTAGTTTAACAGAACATCCACAAGACTGATATCCTCTTCATTCAGTCCAGATTCCACTGTACTTACAGCATTTTTGCCCTGATCTCGACAGGAACTGCATGTTTTGCATTCAATACACTGCCATCGCAAGGCTTTCACTCGAACTGTCAATTCTGGAGAGAACTTCAAACAGGACGGATGACCTACAGAAAAATGAGAAAATTATACCAGTCAAACCATTCCACTGCTGTCAGCGCTCACAGATAGCTTACTGAGAGAGAGATTACTTTATCAATTAGATATCCCCATGCAGAATTTTGGTTATCCAGATACTCCTCTATTTTTAGGTGCTTCTCTTTTTATCTACACAAAACCAATACCCTAGATAGCAAGTGGAAGGCCTACATACAAAAGAACACCAAGATATTTTTTCATAACTGAATTGAGAAACATGTTAAAATTGGTCATCATTACCAAATTATTAAAGAAACCTCTAGGAGCCAAATGAACTATTTGTGTTACGTTAACCTGTCTCCCCTCTGGGAGCACGAGATTCAGCTGAACTAACAGTATTATATGCCATAGATGCATACTCCTCATACGTATGGGTCAGGAGCAGTCACAGTACCAAGCTCTTCTGTCTCAAGTGGATGGGTTATCGTAAATGGTCACCTACCACTGTTGCCACAGTCAGCACAAGAGATGAGCTCTTCAGGTTTCTTCTCCCGATTTTGCTCTTTTGTACCAAGGCAGAAACTACAGATTGGAATTGGTTCAGCAACCGGCTGTGAGGAAAGCAGACAATAAAAGCACTGACTATATGAAGGGAGCAAATAATAATACACAAAATCAGACACTTATGGTGTATATTACATACTGCTTACATGTGATATGTGTCACAAAGTTCAGTTGGTTCCCACCACACAATACTGCTTTAACTGTAACCTGAACAGAAGTTAGAAGTCCAAAAGAGACATGATCCCAGGTAAAAAGGAAAAGAGAATGCAACTCCAGGGCTAGGGGAAACTTGGAAAAACAAGGTAGAAAAGAGGGCTATAAATTAATACACAACTGAATGCAAAGTTAGAGATAGGTGCTGCCTTAATTTGTCAACAAATGAATGAGCTATGAGGTGATGCAGCCATGACAAAAAGGCACAGATGACCCCAGAACACAGTAGCCTTAGAAATTCCCATTGGGTATCCAGAAAGCAATAGTGCAATCGTCAAAGCATTTGCAATACATTACCTGGAATAGCACACGTACAAACACTGTACAACTATTAACATTGTTATGAAGAATGAAAATAAAATTCTCTTGTAAGAAACTATGTGATTATGCTGTTCAGCACTCAAAAGGAGCAGGCAAAAAGGCTTGCTCTCTCTCTGAAAAAGTTCGGGGGGCTAAGCATTACCTAGGGAAACAGATGTATTTAAGATGCAGCACAACACTAGCAAAATAACAAATGGATATTAAGTAGCCAATAATACATTTGGCCTGGAATAAGCAGGAGGTTTTTAAACCAAAGGACTGACATTCTGCAACAGCCTCCTCAAAAGAAGTAACAAGTGCAATAACTGATTGCTTTAAAGTGGCACTTGATCAACTGATGAGAGGGAAAGGATAGCCTTATCTCCGGTAACATTAACTGCCGGATTTCATAATCTAGCAAATTCTTTCTAATCCAATTCCAAGACAATTTCGTGATTTAGAGTTTTCAAAGCAAAAATGTAAGCAAAATTTAAGTTAAAAATATAATAAAAATATGCTAAAAATCACACTTAATACACTGGAAAAAAAATTATAGATTATGCTAAGTTTTGAGACACATTCTTTGTATAGCTGTTTCACGTTATAGTTAATGATTTCACACACACCTTTTCCAGAGTATATTACACAGCTACATATGCACATACTGTTAATTATTGTATGGAAGCATATGCCAGAAGAATTCAAGGACTCTTTACTCTGGCTAAGTCAAAGCAAAAGCCATATCCAGAAAAGAAATAGGTTGGTTTATATTATAGTAACATAGAAACTGGAAGTTTCAAGATGTATCTTTACTTCAGTGTACAGATCCAGTATAGACTGAGAAGTGTTCCTTAAAACATCCACTAGATGGAAACAATCAGAACACCTCAGGAAATCTGCTATTTCAAAATTAAGCCATTAGACTGCCATCCTGCTTCAGCAAAAAAAAGCTTCAAAATTACTTTCCCAGTTCACGCAGTTTCACTTGTATGCTTTTCTTTTGCTCATCTCCACATTGCATTTGTATTTGCAGTCCACTTAATATAATTAAACTGCACTTAACTACGCTCTATTCACCTTGTACATGCTTCTAGCCAACTTCACCTCCAAAAACCCTCATGTAGCTGCAGCAAAGTAAATGACATTAGCCAGAAGAAACCTAATTTGCAGGAAAAGATGACTTACAAATAAAGTTCATTCAAATAATCAGGTAACTAAACTTTAATGATATTCCCATGACTGCCACGCAGTGTTGCACCCAGGAGTCTTCTATGACCCTGTTTCACTACTAGTAGTGTAATATACTTTGTTCTTGCACTAAAAACAAAAACAAAACCAAAACAGCACTATTAAGGCCCCTGCAGACTTGTAAACAAGTTATGGGGAATTTTATTGTATTAGCAGTTCACATCTAAATTGCTTCAGATTCAATGATAGCTTCATACGAATTACAGACGCTTTCCAGCTATGGGACTGTGGTAGTTACAAAATGCTTATATGACCATAATAGCTGCATATTCCTCATGAAGCATTAGAAGACATTAACAATTACATTTGTTATGGTTCTCTCTATCTCTTATTTTTCTCCATGTTATTAACTAGCAAAGCTTAGCAGTGAATTTCATTATCTGTCTTGAAATTCTTTTTTTTTTTTCTTGATCATAAATACTTTTCTGCTAACAGGAGAAGCAGAGAGTATATACCTTTTCGCTGAAAGAATCTCCCTGAACACAGCTGGCCTTCACCTAGCAGTGGCTATCCTATACTATTTGTGAAAGCGACCTTGTGAAAGCAAAGCTGGAACATTCGTGCAACTTTTCAGGGAAGAAGTAAACTATTTCATGTACCCTCTGCAGGAAGTTCATGAAAAATGTATTAAACCAAAGAGAATTTTATTGAACCTCTCTATAGTCAACAGTCTGAGATAGTCTTTCGTATCTCTTCTAGCCAGTATTTGTGCATACCCTGTTCATCCCCACAGTCCTTCAGATTTGGATGTCCACGTGTAAACATTTTCTAGCTTTGCCAGAGCCAGATCAAAGACTGTCCTTTACAGCTTCAATGTTTCCTGTATTTACCACCTCTGACAAACTGCAAAACCACAGTTCACCACATTTAAAAAACAAGTCAGCTACAGTTTGGGGGAATAAAGAATAAGATTCTATTAGAATTCAAACTGGTTTAGAATAATTTATTAAATTGAGTAACTTTGAATGTGGAGACCAGGCTACTCCTCCAAAGCTTCTGTGTGAGACTGCGGTATACTCAGTATGGAGAGATTTCACTGCTGCTGTGTTTGTTCAGCAAAGAACATCCTGGCAAGTGAAAAATGCAAGCACACAATGAGAGATTCGTGAAAACAAGACTGGAAGCAGCCAGCTCAGTTTCATACTGCAAATTTTTTGGCAGACATTCAACTCCTTCTGCTGTTTTTCTCGCAAGCACATCTATCTGTGTGATGTCACCAGATTCAGCGAGGAAAGGAGCCAGAACAAATTGGGCTGACAGTGTCTTACAGCCTGCCAGCCCCTCAGCACATGGTGTTACTATACGAAGGATGTTTAGAAACCAAACGTGCTCCACAGATTCACTGACTGTACCCCCTCCTAAAGGCACCATGGAGAAGTGCCTATGGAAAAAGTAGGGGGGAAAAATAGTAATTTTAAAACCTCAGATTTGGCTAATCCATCTGCTTTGTAGTTTTCTTAATTCAGGAAAAGTGAGGTAGGAAATATCTCAAAACTCAGAGCCAGCCCTGTAGCCACACTATCACAGCAGTCACTGTCAGGAACCTGAACGCACTTCACTTTCTGCAGACACTCGAGTACCACCAGAGACTCACCAGATACCAGGACTGTCTTTGTCCCACCATCACACATCAGCCTGCAATAGTCATTGCGGTTGGAATAGAGTAGGTGTAAAATTAAAGCTAGCAGAAAAGAGATACATATGCTCACAACAATTTTTTTTTTCTTGTTTGTTTTCCTTTTTGAGACATCCCGAATGCGAGCCCTCCAGAGAGAAAATCCACCGCAACAAGAATTTACAGAACCATTCCCACCACAGAATATTTGCTTCTTAGCAATGAAGTTATCATTCAGGAGCACTGATAGATGGCTTCTCAGAATTCATGCTAGGTAATGGGGGTTTGTGTGTCTGTTTTTAAATAAGTGACAAAACATTACTCCTCAAATGCTGAAGCTACTCGAAAGAGCAGATGAAGCAGAAAAGCCAAAGGGGAAGTACAACCTACACCACGTGAAGAAAATGATTTAAAACATGAGCAAACATGTTTCAGCAAACAGGGCATCACAGAGTCTGGGTTCCATGTCTTTTGGATCAGTGGCTGAGGAAAAAAATCACTTCAGTTCCACGCATCAATAAAATCAGAACTAATAAATTTTATATTACCAAAGTAATTTTACAAATTTATTTATTTTTTTATATAGAGAAAACAGCATAATTTGGGAAATACTAATCAGTGATATCAACTTGTGGCAGCAATGGGCTCAGGTTTTTTAAGTTACCAAATCACAACTCTTAATGATCTCTCCAGACACTATGGTGAAGAAAAAATATGAAGAAAGTGAGAGTAAAACCAGAAATTCTTCAAAATACTCTTTGTGCTCAAAAAAACAATGCTAAATATATTTTAATAGACACGTGGAAAAACTATTACAATAACACATGTATGCACGTTTGCCTGTGTCAATGGATATTTTGTCTCCGATTCATTAGTTGAGTCTCACTTGAAAGAAAGGAGGATATTTCTATGGCAGAATGATGGCCTAAAGCATGAGACTACATTAAAACAAATATAAAGGAAAAAAAATAAAAAAGTATACAGAAGAAATGACAAGCATGAAATGCATACTGATTCCTAAGGGAAACATAAAAGGGTAATTTAAAAATAAAAATCAAAGGACATTCAGAGACAGTGCTGCTGTTTGAGGAAGGACCATTACACTGGAGAGAACATCTGAAATGCTGCTATAAGAATAAAGTGTGAAGTGTGAAGGTTAATAGCTTAGATATTAGTACAGGATATGCAGGCTGAATTCTATGCCTTGGTAACGATCTCTGGAAACTACGAAAAAAACCCAATTTGGATACTACTTGGGGCTGACGCTCAAACTGAAGAAACTGCCTTACTATTAGACATGCACATGTAAGAACTTTACAGAATGTCAACTGGAAATATTTAGACAGTCAATTGTTAAATAACCTTCCCAAAGCTAACAAGTCCTCTAATCAGAGGATTAAAACAATTCAAGATTTGTACGCCACAATCAGAATCACGTGCCAAGACTTCCTGCCTGCACACTCGGTTGGGGGGGAGGCTCAAATTTCTTTATTTGCAGTATAAAGAAACTCCCTTCATTTGACATCGATTCAGGAACCTGGCAGCTAAAGTCAGTGAAGTTTTCTTTAGCCAAAGCTATATCCTGTAAGCTCTCTCCTATACTTTGTACCAGATTCCTAATTTTCAAGAAAACAAGGATCCTGTCTTAGGAGCAACAGATGATCATATCACTCAGTTTTAGATTAAATAATATTTCTAAGAAGTAACAGACTTCCACAGCTGCAAAAGCAGAACACACCCCTCACATCAACAGCAAACTATAATCTTAACTCCTCTCATTGGAAACAGTTTGCATTCCATGACTCTTTGATTTTCACAAAAAATAAGGAACTTCAGTATTGATTTTGATTTCTAAAAATAAAGAATTATTTGGGGAAGAGACTTTTGTAAACACCTAAGTAGTTTCTGTGCACATAGGTAATTATTCCATCTTTAGATACCATACACCACTTCAACATTAGCTGTATTCCTACAAGAAGGGAAAATACTTCATTTCAAAAACAAACACGAATGAACAAAAATATTTAATATAATGCAGGGGCCCACATAAACATGATAACAGAGAAGGCACAAAAGGAACTGTGAATGAGAATTCAGTGCATGTTAAAAATATCTAATACAAAGCTGCTATTCATAGTTTTACTCAGGATACCCACACAAATGCAACTATGGGACCAAATCCTGCTCGCTTTTTGAAGCTCTACCACCTTGAACACGAGATTGGAGGAAAAAAAAAAGAAAATAAACACTCTGCATATAAATCTTCACTATCAAAATCCAGCGCTCAATACAACACTCTTGACAGTAAAATATAACAAAGTCCCATGTAATCCCATATAATATAACCCACCGTCCTAACCCAGTGTTGTTCCCCTTCTCCATGCACCAACCGCTCCCGCACGGGCAGCCTCATACAGCAAGTGGTAAAAACCCAAACAGGCACAGATAAAACCTCTTCCAAACACGTCTGAGAGACTGCCTGTACAAAGGAACCCTGAATTTGCACCCAGCGAAGTCTGTGCTGAAGTAAGGCAGTCATTCACTGTATTTTTATGGATGCATATATTAAAAATAAAAAAATAAAAAAATGGTAGCAGCATACAGCAAGTAACACCTACTTCTTCCTGAGATCATTCTAAAGGTTTTGCCTGCATTTTAATTATTATCAGCTTCTAAAGCTTAGTCATGGTTAACATTGAGCAGCAGAATTACTTTCTTTCCTTTCTCATACACCTTCAAGGAATTCACTGCAAGCCCAGACAAGTGCAGAGATCCAGCACTCCACTCCAAACGCCTCCTTGCTAAAAATTCAGGGTTAAATCTCAAAGACAGAGAAGAAACCTAACGCCCAGAAAAGGCTGTATATCGCTAAAGAATTTTAAATTAAGTCAAACCTACATAAACACACACCCCTAAAAGCTGCATCTGTCACAAGTTTTCTGGACTTTTAAGATTAGACCGGACAGTTTAACAGAAATGCATAGAAATGGTGATTTCCTTTATAATTCGGAATACCTTTATTTTGACATAATTTCCATTTCACACACAGATAAAGGGAGATAGATTGGTGATTCAATTTGCTGATAAAGATTTAAAAGCAAAGATTCCAGAACAGAAGAGCTCTGTTCTCCTATTTTAAATAACACTTGTGCAGGTATTTAGCTATGTTCTGAGATCCATACTCTGTTCTATCCAATTCTGAGAAATACAGTGAACTGATAGAGGTATTGATAATGAAAAGTTTTAGTAATTCCTAGGTCTTCACAGAGACATGCTTGGAAGATTCAGTATTTTCAACCCAAAATTAATTGTTCATGCATGGGTCCAGATACTGATTAACTGGCCTTCAAAAGAAACTCAAAACAAGGGAATATATAGTCAACGGGATTCTGTTTACTACGCAAGGGTCATTATTTTTGGACGTCCTTCTCCCTCCTTTCTTTTCAATCTCACTAAAAGTCCAGATTTACCACAGTAGAAGTAACAATGGAAAGACTGCCAGATTCTTGGACAACAGAACAAGCAATGTGCTACAGTCTCTTATCCGATGCCTGAAGCAGTATTAGTAGCTGTTCTAAGGAAAGGTGTTCATACTCAGAAAACAGTGGTGAGGACAGAAAAATTAAGTCAAATTTACACAACAAATAAAGAGAAAACCTAAATAGGTGGAAGGAAGACTAACATGATTTACCACAACTCAGTAGGATAAATGTAGTTTGAAACCCTTTAACAAGGCAAGCAGGAATAAAATATATATACCCACCTACTCCGCAGAGGACAAGAGGTCAAAGGACTCCGCAGTCTGTCACATATGGGACTTGTTTACTAGATTTTCTGTTGATAGCATATTTATACTCATTTTAAGAACATGGAACGTAACTCTCAATTAAAATGACATTACTTCATTTAATATCTATACCTTTTTAAACTTCCCACCACCACTATATCTTAAGATAAAATTGCTGGGCAAGTAGGGGAAGGGCAGAGACAGAATTACTTGCCCTTATTCTCTCTGCTCTTCCTTTGCCACATAACAAAGCCTGTGCTGGAATCAAGCTGTTGTTTATTTAGCAGTGCTCTCCATCACCCATTCTCCTACCCCTCTGACTATACTTTAAAGGTCTGTAGTAAATAAGGTTCCTTTAATAACAAATTTTAGAGATGTGTCATTCCGTATCTGTCAACAATCTCCAGGACAGAAGGGCCAACAACAGGGACCCAGCCAACACGTTGGACTAGTCTCCTCCTTTTTAACCAGCTAATACTCAGCTTCTGCTGGAACTGTCAGAGAACACCGTTAGAAACACTTCCTCTGCAGCACAGTCCCCTCTGACGCAGGTCCTCATCACAACTTCTGATGTGTTCTCACAGTCACAAAATTTGCCTTTAGGTTACCATTACTCCAAATACTGCCAGAGTTCCTCTTGGTATCATTCTGCACTTTCACCCTAAATGCACCATCTCACAGCATCCATCTATAGGTGTCCATGACACTAACATTTCTGACATGCTTACATTCGCTCTGTTACTAAGAGCTACTTCACCTGTTCACTAATTGAATGAATCAAGTTCAAAGTAATTTTTTAGCACTTGAGTTTCCAGAGTTACACAGGGTGCAGATGGAGGCCATCTGTTATCAACCACGATTTTTTTTTTTTTTTTTTTTTTTTAAGACAGAACTACAGCCTTCTCTTCCACAGAACCAGCTGGAAGAGAGTGAATCCTAATCCTCCTCCAGCTGGGAGGCAAAGCTCAAAGAGCACCCTTGGAGAGCAAGGGTGAGCTCTCAAAATGTAATTACAATGCTCTGGTTGCAGATCATTTATGTACTCCACCCAAAACAAACCAATCCACAAATAACTTCCTTAACAGTAATGGGACAGTCCTTTGCTTTAAGACATGGAATTAACAGTTATTAACCTAAAACAGGCACAATATAGCAATAGCTACTGTATGCTTAAGGGCCTTCAAAACAACCAGGATGCCTTCAAAGCATACGAACTTTCTAAAAAGATGTAAGAAATTTGGCTTCCTGTGATAAACACAAGTGCACACTGGGATCTAGAACTACTATTTGCAAGAGGGAAGGCCTAAAGGATGCTGCGTGTACAATAACCCACAGCTAAAGTGACTGATAAGCACCAACAGACATATACAGCAACATAAAACTAGGAAACAGACACGCCACAAGGAGCACACGTGAGACAGCAGCACGGGGAATTCCTCCTATTTTTCTGCCACAGAAGTTTCCCTCATTTTTTCTTCAGGAAGCACTTTCAGAATATTGTTTTTATACTCTCAGCTGTACTGCAGGACAATATTAAGATATTTACTTAAAGGTTGCTACAGCCATATCCAGTTATAACAGTTTCAAGGAGAATGCAAATGGAGATCAATTAATACCATCTGTGTTTTCCTTTTAATTGTGGAAGAAACAGTTCTCCTATTGTCCTGAGATCAAGTTTCAAATGCTCTGGAAACATCCAACGTGTACATCAATTATGTCAATGCCTCCTTCAGTTAGCTGATGTGTTAACATATTTTTTTTAATAATAACAATTTTACAAAAATTCTTACAGCCTTTTAACCTGTGTTCTGTAAAAAGTGTCAGCAAAACAAAAGCAGAGCACGCTGTCTTTATCTAGATCATTATCTAGATGTCTTCTATTTCAAAATTTCTGATCAAAACAAAGTATTGCAATCTACAATCCTTTCTCCCAACACTCTAAAGATGCAGCACACAACTGCATGAGAAGTTTCTCACAAATCAATATATAATATGCATTTAATATCAGATACTCATCACTTTTCAGGCTTCAAATGCACTAATAGAGTATATTGAATTAAGTGCCTATAAGAGAGAGGAATCGGTCTTTCTTGTCTGACAAATGCAACCCACATTTTGTGCCAAGAAGTAAGCAAAGAAATAAAGGTATTTGTGATACAGATAAAACAAAGGTATAGCAGGTTGCATGGCCAACTTGGTAGCAGGCAATCAAAGCCTCTGATGATGCCCCAGTTCACAGCAGAGATGATTAAAGAGGTAACTCCCTGTATACTGCCCTCTCTGTCCCTTCATCGGAGATTCTCTCCCTCCAGCAGCAGCTACATTTCACAACACAGAACATTAACTTAAACCAACAATTTCATTTAATAGTAATAAAGTGGGCTACAAACTGTAGAAGCTGAGGAACAAAACACCACATGCTCTATCTTTGCAATGGCTGTGGTAACCTCTGGCAGAGATGCAAGGTGTCAGTGTGAATAAAATTAGCTTTCTGAATCATCTCTACAGCACCTGCCCCAATCACGAACAAAAAAAAAAAACAACAACCCAAACCCACCTCAATGAAATGGTGGTGAAATATCACAGAAAATTTCATCAAGATATTCTCTTAAGTTTTTTCTGCATACTTGTGTCAAGCCTTTCTATTCCCAAAGACATCTCAATAGCCAGTATATGTTAAAACAGTATCATTGTTTATTCTGTTTAGCTTTTATAAAGATGACAATAGTCTGCCATCAGCTATCTACAGATACAAGGCATTAAAGTTATGGTTTCCAAAGCAGCACCAAATAATTTTTCTCCCACCTCAGAAAAAACATTCTTTAAAATAATAATTAGTAGGAAGTGTCAAAAGACAAAACTGTTCCTCTGAACCAATACTAGCATAACAGCAATTTTTCCTCAAGAAAAAAAATACTTTAAAAAGTATAAACCCTGTTTCAGTCTGCAAGTGTACTAATTACATATGAAACAGAAGAGACAGTTACGCTTTAAGGAAATTTTTCATGCATATTTAATCAGGGCTTTACTGTAGAAATTGCACTGTAACAGCGGGATTACTTATTTTAGAGTCTATCTTGCACGGCGCTGCTCATTCCCTACAGATGTCACTGATGGATGGCGGACTCAGCACCGAACGTTCTTTGCTCTAGGCTTATCACCTCTTTGGCTGACCTAACGTGGGAGGCCTGACAACCACACTTCCTCACTTCCAGCTGTGCCGAAGGGACAGTGCTCGCCTGATACCTACCCAAGAGGCAGCAACTCAGCCATCTTCTCTTTCATTACAATTTCAGTATGAACTCCCTTTACTTTTAGGTATTACAACAATTTGCCACTACCCCCACCTTATTTCTTTCCACAACAGGAATTTTACCAGTCTGTCACCTATCACAGAAACACCACCAAAGTCAAGTCCAACATTTAGTCGAACATGTGACAAGGAATGCAAAAATAGCTCTTAACTGCAATTCCCATTTTAGCTTCTAAACTACAGGAAACTGAAAAGAAAGAAAAGGCCACTTCCCTAAAGACTACACATGAGTGAAGGCACACACAGTGCTTATAACTGAAATTAAAGACACCTTCTTTTGTCAACCATTGTCACTAACAGATAAGCAAATTTCAGCACTGAACTCTGCCCATCAGCAGGTTGGGTTTTTTTTCCTGTTTGCTTGTTTTCATCCAAGTAGAGTTTTTAGGCCAGGGATTTCAAAACCATAATGCCAGCAGCATGTCATTACTACATGATAAACCATGATAACTTGCAAGTTTTTCTAGTTTTTTTGGCCTCAAACACTAAAATGTGGTATTCACAGAACATGGAGATAAAAAATAAGATCTGAAAAAAATCAAGCGATGCTTACTAAACAAAGCTTCTGTAGTGTTGCTTTATTTTTATTTTGTTTAAAAAAAAAATTTAAGTCTCAATGTTCATAGACCTCCTGCAAGGTACTCAGTTTCATAATACACAGGAAATTATCCAGAATTGAACGTTCACTTCTAGGCATCTAAACAACGTGACACTACTATCAAACAGACAGGTATGCACTTGCAGCAGAGTGGAAGCTACATTTGAACAAATGAAAGAAAGAAATATTACACCTTTAGGATTCATAAATTTGAATCATATGATATATGGAGAGCTCTTAAACGGACGTTAAAGACCAAAGAGTGCCAGGAAAAAAGATTAACAGGAGTGAACAAGAAACAGGTCATTAGGATTTCTCAGGTTTGGGAGCCTGAGCTTTTGTTCATATTGTTGACGAGGCTTTTCTAAGAATCAAGAGAAACATTGTCACAGTACTATCAGAAAATCTTTAATTAATAATTCCATTGAAGAAAAAAACCCCAACAAAACAAACAAACCCAAACCCCACCACCACTCTCAAGCACCCAGTAAGTCAAGAAAATCACTACAGCATAGTAAGCTTTTTCCTCTTGCATAACTGCTTGAGGTTTAACATAAAACAATAGAGTGAAGGAAGACTATCACAGTGTCTGCATAAAAAAAAAAAACAAAAAAACCACAACAAACACCAAGCCAAAAAAACAAAAAACAAAAAACAAACCCATCCAAAAAGCAAACTGTCTTTAAAAATCTTGTAGAATAGGAACTGATCCTTTAGTTTCCACTGACTTGCCATTAACACTGACAGAACGGTTAGAGCTGGAAGGGACCTTAAAGCCCATTCCGTTCCAAACCCCCTTCCCTGGGCAGCAACACCTCCCACCAAACCAGGTGGCTCAAAGAGTCCAACCTGGCCTTGAACCCCTCCAGGAATGGGGCAGCCACAGCTGCTCTGGGCAACCTGGGCCAGCAACTCACCACCCTCACCGCAAAGAATTTCTTCCTGAGATCTCATCTAAATCTCCCCTTGTTCTGTTTAAAACCACTCTCCCTTGTCCTATCGCTCTGTTCCCTGATCAAGGGTCCCTCCCCAGCTTTACTGTAGCCCTTTTAGGGACTAGAAGGCCACTAATCTACATAGAGTCTACATAAATATTTTAATATACCTTCAAAATTACTTAAGAAACTAGTATGAACCTCACCATGGGTTACACAACAGAGATCGTACACATAGAGCAGAAATCCAGTTAGTTTAAAACATACCAAAAAAAAAACCAAAACCAGAAGAATTTACTGAAGAAATCACTTGCTAAATTTCTGCTATGGCTACCATGCATTCTAATGTTACTATCAATCCTTTTAGTGCTCACGCTGCTCAGACTTGAACAGGTGGAAAGGCATTAGGGAGCATATCTAACAGCCCAAAACACACATATAAATATATATGTGTGCCTGTGTTTATATTTATACACACATGCACACACAAGGACTTGATACACGTATTTTTCCAGGGGACCGAAAACAAACCCCAGACCAAAATCAGCATTTGTAATAGCCTATGTTATCATTCACTTCTGTGATACATCCCATTTTAAGAAAACCCCAGGGAACACTTCATCTGAAAGAATATCAAGCTGGTCCTGAGTTCTGGCACGTTACAAGAAGACTGAACAGGCTGCAAAACACACTGTGTTAATAATAATACGCAGAGCTAATATTTTCCACTGTTACTACGACTCTCAATCCAGCTGTCTCATGTGCTGGGTTTGTTTACATCCAGTTTTCATACCATTTTAAAGCTATACTGATTTCATTACAGATACGGTTGGAGAAGTACATAGGAAACATTTGCAGACAGAACACTTGAGAAAAGGATAAAGGAAGCTGCTGGAATTTTCAGCACAGTAATACTTACTTCCTACGTTCCAGCAGTCCACAACACAGCGCTCTGACTAGTTAAGTACTGCGTCCACAGTAGAGTTCCCACAGTTAAATTAGAACTTCAGAGAAACTTTGGTGGTGATAAACCGACACTGTTTTGTTGGGGGGGTTGTTTTTTTTTTTTTTTTGGAAGACGACTCCTACAGTAGTTTTAAGTCTTCAAACCGTAATAGATCATAAAGCAGCCCTCTCCCCAGAGAGAGCAGCTGACTCGAAAAAACAAAAACAGCACACACTCAAACAACTCATCCCTGAAGAAGATAGTTATAACAACAAAAGATTTCCAACACTGCCGAAAAATGTACCTATTATGGATAGAAAAAATAATTTTCACATTCTACAAGCCCCGAAGACTAGTAGTGCAAAGACATCAATTACTGGCAAATTGGTCTTCAATAAACAAAGATAAACTTCCGTTTTACTTTGCTTCCACAGTAGCACAAGGATAAAAAAGATACTGACTGGGTATGAATTTCACTCCAACAACTTTATCCTGAGGTTAAGTGGAGGGTCAAAGACCTTAGGGATGCAGAAGGATGGAAGGAAGGAGTAGGTGGGAAGCATAAAAATGGGAATAGAAGTCCACGAGTGTTCATTCCAGCATTTCCATGCTCTCTACATCCTGATTTCACTCTTCTTTTCAACTGCTATGTCCTATACACCTTTTCTTCCTACTTCACAACAAAGCTGTTCTGCTACAGCAAGTTGATTTTTTCATTGTAAACAAAGAAAGCTTCTACAACAGCATTAGATGGAAACCGCTAATCAGCGCATCACTATGTCATTCGTATTCAGGTAAGAAGCTAAACTGGTAGCCAAATAAAATGTGAAAATAAGAGATGATCTCAATTTTGCTTTGCAAACCCACCTCATCTTAAAGCGAGGAAGCTTACTTCCTACGTTTCGCTAAGATAACTAAAGTAAGCCTGTTATCATGCATTCAATTCTGCTGTACAGAAGTGTCAAGAGGTGAATTCCCCACAGTAGTTCATTTGTAGTTTTCAGGTCCAAAGCACAAATTACGACCTATTAGGGTTCCTCTGATCGCACTTCGAAATTTGGACACAGTAGGATCCTAAATGCACATTAGTCATTTCTAACTTACAAGACACCAGTTAAACAAATCACTGACCTCAAAATGCAACTCTGTATTGATGCATTTCATCAATCACAAGAAAATGCCCACACAAATCGGGTCTTACCTTGTCCTTTTCATGGGGAAGGAGACACACTGGAGGGAGACAGGAAAGAGACTCAAAACTCTCCTTCCCATCAGCATTAGTGGTTGCTTTAGTGTTGAGTTGGTACAGAGGTCCATCTTTAAGGAGCCTACCATGGCCAACAGCACGTTTGACAGCTAATCGTAATTGCTGGTGAAAAATGGAGGCAGCGCTACCTCCAAATAACGCAGACACATCTTTCTGACCTTTCAGAAAGCGCTCGATGTTCTTCAAGGATGAGCCACTAGACTCAGCCAAGCCCTCAATTGCCCGTTTGATAAGTTTATTCCAGTCCACGTTTGGTTTACCATCCAATTTGCCATGGTTCCGAGGCTTTGGAAGTGCTATTCTCCCAGGATTATCAGGATCCTTGTAGGAGTTGAGACCCTTGTTGGAGACTTTTAAAATAGTTCCATCTTTAACACTCAACTCTAACTGTTCCAGAACAGTTTTGCGGTCCAAACCGTGTGAAGATGACACTGCATTGCATATCCTCTCCTCTGAAGGACGTTGTTTTTGCTTCTTTACCTTTTTGATTGCCTCCAAAATCCACTCTGTATACAGCGGGTTGGCGAGTTTTACCATGGTGAAGAATTCTGTATATCCATAGAGTCGCTATCCTTTATCCCGATGCTGAACAAGTTTCACACGATGAGAAAACAGATTCTCGAATGGTGGGAACCAGCTAACCATAGCATACACGTTTTCTGTTCTGAATTACTCCTCCCTTCTCAAACATTATTTGTTTTCACACTAAAAAAAGAAAAGCAAAACAATTAGAAATTTTCTCATTCTTTCCAATAAATCCCATAACAGCTTCAGAGAAAGTTCTTCCCCAGAGGTATAAAGATTTTAGCATATCTCACCTCAACTTCTGGTCTGCACACTCACGTTCAGAAGAACTGTAACATTAGGCCTGGAAGAAAACAAGAAGAGAGACATTTCCAAAGAACAGTTAGAAAATGAAAATAAAAATTAGCAGCCAACATTAATGCATTAAACACATCACAGGGTTTTAATCCACTACTACAATTCTGAAACACTGAATTAATACTTAAGGTTTTCTCTTCATTACTAATCAAAGCATGATTTAACACTGAAATAACTCCATATAACCCAGAGAAAAAAAGTGTGCTCTTTTAGTTTCAATCCATAAGTCAGTATAAATTATATATCAAGTTTTGTATCATTGCTGAGCACAACCTAAATTAATATTGGGGGTGGGGGAGAACCCACAAAAAAAGATGTTAAAAAAGCAGCAACTTCAACACTGCCTGAGACTTCAATAGAAGGCAGTAGGAATAGCCAAGAGTCTTGAGCAAACAGCAAGAAACTTTCAGAGCGCTTCCAGGAGCGTAATCATAGGTCTGATTCCCTCCTGCTAAGAAAAGCTATGACAGTTGTTCCATCAAGAAAAAAAGTGAAGAAACGCAGCTGGAGATTGTAATTAAATGTTCCACTTTCAGAGACCATAGAAAAGAAGAATACAACATTATAATCTTCAGTATAGATGAGGCACACTGAAAACACTTGAGAACAAAGTAACAGGTGACCATACACAATGAAGAAGGAATGCTTATGACACTGCTAATTAAATATGCAGATGGAAGGGTATGAGACTTAACTTCACAGCCTTTAGTTGTCTTTAACAAAGACTTTTTCTAAGTGTGATAACAGTCTGTTGTTCTGAAGTTCTACTGCAAAAGTACACTAACTGAGAAGGATTTATAAACCGTTAATGACAAGGAACGGCGATTTTCTGCAAGGGAAATTTTAGTCAGGAGCTTGTCGTCAACACAGTTCTCCCATTCTGCTTTCTAGTAAGTACAGAAGAATTTACGAGCGCACGGCGCACATTTGCATACAGACATCAGACTCGGCGGCACCGCTCCGCGCAGCCAGTCCCGGGGAGCCGGGACCACAGCTCGGATCACAGAGGACGCGGCGCTGGACCGGAGTTCTTTCACCCCGCCAACAACGGAGATCTAGGGAAACGCGGTCCCCGCGGCCCGCCCGCCCGGCAGGGCACTCGCGCTACCGGAGGTCCGGCCCCGTCCGCGGCCAGGCTCCCTGCCTACGACGTTACGTAACCGCCCGGCGCGGCCGGGGCGGCGGCGGGACGGTCCCGGCGCGAGGAACGGCCCCTGCACCTGCTACCGCCCGTCCCATGCCGCCGCGGGCCGGCCCCGCACAC
>JAOXNO010000016.1:5841534-5859004 GCA_028565335.1 Limnodromus scolopaceus
CGCGAGCAGGAGGCGGGCGCGAGCAGGAGGCGGGCGCGAGCAGGAGGCGGGCGCGAGCAGGAGGCGGGCGCGAGCAGGAGGCGGGCGCGAGCAGCTGCTGAGGCGGTGTGTGGAGGGGAAGCCGGGTTGCTCTACTCCCCGCTCCGGCCGCCGCCGCGGGAGGGCCCCGCCGCCGCCATGATCCACAGCCTATTCCTGATCAACGCCTCGGGGGACATCTTCCTGGAGAAGCACTGGAAGAGCGTCGTCAGCCGCTCCGTCTGCGACTACTTCTTTGAGGCGCAGGAGAGGGCGTCGGAGGCAGAAAACGTGCCGCCGGTGATCCCCACGCCGCACCATTATCTCCTCAGTGTTTACCGCCACAAAATCTTCTTCGTTGCCGTTATCCAGAGCGAGGTGCCGCCTCTCTTCGTCATCGAGTTCCTGCACCGCGTGGTCGACACCTTCCAGGTGTGGGGCCCCGGCCGGGCGGGGGGCGAGGGGGGGGCTCCTTGTCATTGCCGTGGTTTGGAGGAGGACGAGTCGGGGGGAGAAAAGGGTTCTCTTCAAGTTACGAGCAATTAGTTTTCTCTTCTTTTTCCCCCCACCTCTTAATTCTTATCCTGCACCTGCGGGGATCTAGAGTGGGCCTTGCGGGCTTGCTCAGTCAGGAATGCACTGCTTGGGGTAGTGGTGGATTCGAGATAAGCCAATGCTCATAGGAAGGACCCTCCACTGACCAAGACCTATATTTCTGTTTTGAAGCCTTGGCTCTTCTGGAAGCTATGAGCTAAGACCAAGGTGGTCTGGTTCTCACAAGGAGGTTTTGCGGTTCATAGCCATGTGCTTTAGTCAATGAGTGACAACCTACCTAAGTGCTTACGTCTAGTGATATTCCTTGGAAGCGTATCTGCTTCTTAAAGAAGTGAGTCACAGGAGTTGGTCCAGAGCAGCCTTATTTTCTCTGTGCCATGGCTGACAGGCCCTCTGGGCAGTTGAGAGAAATAATGGAGATGTCTGTGTTCAACAACAGGATTGTGTAGTCTGCATTTGGAATGTCTTGTGACCAGCATCTTACCAGAATGCAGGAAATGTGGGTATCATGTGAGCTTTTGCTTCCAGGTGCCAGTCAGAACAGGAGTGTAGGCTGAGTTCTGTTTCACTGAGTTCAGGGAGTGGATTGGTTGTTCAGGCCATAGTATGCCAAAAGCATACTATGTCAGTCGCTTTGTGTTCTTACTGGCTTGGCTGTATGTTAAAACCTGACGTGTCTGAAAAAGAAATAGTGTTTGTAGTGCAGGACCAGCATCAAAGTTTACATAAACTTATCTTTTCTGCAGAATGCCTGATCTCTTTATGTTTGCGTGCGCTGACTCTTTCTCCAGGAAGATGCATGAAATCCCTATAGAATAAAACTATGATTAAATTAAATGTTCAATTTTTAAAATTGCTGAGTTATTGGGAATGTTTTCCATAACATATGCTGAATCTTGAAATATCTCCACTTAGTTTCTATACCTACATTGTGTTACAGATTTACAACTTGACTTGGTATATTTTTACTGCAAACTTTAATATTGCTAATTGTTTTGGAGTAGGAGCTGAAGAAACAGTAGAGGGTTCAAGCTGGGGAATAAACTGGTCTGTGGATCTCCTGTGATTCATGTTCTAAGGTTCTGCTTTATACACCTCTTAAATTATGAGGAAGGGGAGCTTTGTTACATGGATAGAATTATTTTTCAGACTTTTCAGAATACTGGACTTCTGCTGTTAGTCTAATACATCTTAGGGTGTGCAAGCAGTCTGTACATCCCAAGAGGTATCAGAATGAAAAAACACAGGTAGCGTGCTAGACGGACTTCAGAAACATTCTTCTATAAAACAAACCTGCAGAATATGCAGAGCGTTTGAAGCTGTGCTTCTCCTATTTTCCACATCAGAGTAAATTCTAAAAAAATATATACAAAATTGAAGTAAATGATTGTATTGTTGCCCGTATGTATGCAAGCATTATAACAAAAGTAAATGAAAAGCTTTGATGAGGAGAGGTTGAGTTCCTTAAACAGCAGTGCTGCCCAGTTAAAATATTGCGAGTACTGTAGGTAAAGACCAGGGCAGCCGAGGAAGGATATCTAATACTGGAGTCTAATGAAAGGCATCGCTGCACGCAATTCAGTAGTGGCTGCAGGAAGTAAGTTTTTCTCATTAATGTTGCTGCTTAATCAGTTGCAATTGAGCCTCTTTTAGGTGCTAATTAAAAAATCTCTTAGCTATCAAAGGGAATCTTGTTATATAGAAAGGAAATAAGAGGATATGATGGTGTCGTGATTTGCCAGCTTGCAGGGGCACTGGCAGAGGAATGCTCAGAGTTGTGCATGTCTGTCGGAGTGGTCAGTCTGTCTGATTGTACTAATACATGGAGATTCAGTGTTTTTTCAAGTCCTCCAAGAAGAGGGTTGATAAATAAATTAATCCCTCTGTGTGGGAGGACACTGAACTGAATGACCACTGGGACTTTTTCAGAGACTGATGAGTAATTATTTCTTTTGCACAGGATTATTTTGGTGTCTGTTCAGAGGTGATGATCAAGGACAACGTTGTGGTGGTTTATGAGGTGCTGGAGGAGATGCTGGACAATGGCTTTCCATTGGCAACAGAGTCTAACATTCTTAAGGAACTGATAAAACCTCCAACTATCCTGCGAACAGTTGTCAACACCATCACAGGTACAGAGAAATGAAAAGTACATAACCTTGGGAGGCCGTGTGGCAATGTTACTGCATAAGTAAGTTAGGACACGGGTGAAGAAAATTTATGTTGTTCCCTGTCATTCTAAACCCCAGCATAGGTGTATTTAGGGAGTCCTGTGTTAGTGCTTTGCTTTGAGGTTCCTTCCAGTTCCAGCACCAGCTGCACTTTTTTTTTCTTTTTTAAACCCAAACAGATTACATTTCCAGTTACAGCCATGACATCACTTCTAGATGAGTTAGTTTGGTGTGGGGTTTTTTTTGGGGGTGGCTTTTTGTTTTTAGTTACCCTTCCCCATGCCTTATTGTGGTGTATTTTAGAGTTGTATGTAAGAGACATGTAACACAAACAGTGAGTCTGGAAGAGTAATTGCTCTCCTACAAAGAGACAGAGGTTCTCGGGGATTAATTGCAATTAAGTCATAGGAGAACAAGGACTTGTTCTGAAGCATATTCTAAGTTCTGTGGTTGTTGTGATTGCCTTTCTTTTTCCAGGAAGCACAAATGTGGGTGACCAACTTCCTACTGGACAGCTATCAGTGGTGCCTTGGAGACGTACTGGTGTAAAATACACCAACAATGAGGCATATTTTGATGTGATTGAGGAGATAGATGCAATTATTGACAAATCAGGTATGGAAGTTGCTTCTGGCTAAGATGAGGGTAACTTGTCCTGATGGTGCCTGAAGAGAGATTTAAGTTTTCAAAGAGGAGCATCCTTATCTAAGTGGGGGAAGCTCTATTCCTATTCTTACTCTGGAATGTTGCCAACTCATGGGTGCTATTCAGTCAGAAATCTTGGAGAGGTACCAAGGTTTTCACTTGTCTTCGTTCGTAAGGTCTTGTAAGCAATTCTATATTGGGGAAATAGTGCTATGCACAATTTTCACTCACCTTCTATCTCCTTAGTTTTTGTGCAGTTTAGTCTTGTTAGAGTTGGGAGCTATTGTCATTGGTCATTCAAATGGACATTGCTGGTGTCAGTGGGTCTTATTTATATGCATCTTCTCCGGGAGTGGTTGGGAATGAGAAAAATGTTTAGAGAGCAACATAATGAGCCATGCCAACTCATGAAGATAATAAATTTCCATCCTCCCCATTAATAGTTTTTCTACATTGGGATTTTTTTGATCAGTTTCACATAGCTACCGGTGTTTATTGTTGCAGGTTCTACGATTACTGCTGAAATCCAAGGGGTGATTGATGCTTGTGTCAAGCTGACTGGGATGCCAGACCTTACCCTCTCCTTTATGGTAAAACTCAAGGGTGTATCTTTAAGTATTTTGAAAAGGGTTTCCCAGCCCTGCTACTAGGATCTTTGCCTCACTCTGATGGATTTCAGCAGATAAGAACCTGTGTATGCCAAACCAAAAGAGAACGAACTGACAATGGAAATTCATAGTGAACTTTAGCAACTTTGGGCCTAAAGGCTTTATTTTCAGATTCTTTGTTAAAAGTACTGTTAGTGTGTGCTGTGACTAAGTTCCTGAGATACAGTGGTGCTTTTGGCAGATATCCTAAAGGACCATCTTTTTTTATGAGTATGCATCAATGTAATTCTTTGACATGACTAAGTTTTCTAAAATAGGATAGAGGTTATTGAGTACTGCTATCACACAGAGGTAACAGCATCAAATAGCTTAATGTGTCTGAATGTAGATACCTTCAGGTGGGCAGAGCGCATTGAATGGTAGGCCCTTCATGGATAGAAGACTGAGAAGAAGAGGAGGAGGTTATTTTATGTAATACTGCTTTCACTAACCTTGTGACATTCTTCTTTTCTTTCAGAACCCTCGGTTATTGGATGATGTCAGCTTTCATCCATGTGTGCGTTTTAAGCGCTGGGAGTCAGAGAGAATACTCTCCTTCATTCCACCCGATGGAAATTTTCGCTTGCTCTCCTATCATGTCAGTG
This sequence comes from Limnodromus scolopaceus, assembly GCA_028565335.1. Lineage (NCBI taxonomy): Eukaryota > Metazoa > Chordata > Aves > Charadriiformes > Scolopacidae > Limnodromus > Limnodromus scolopaceus. Next base: position 5,846,176 of record JAOXNO010000016.1, read on the forward strand.
CTCAGAAGTAGGTGATAAATGTAGTGCTCTGAATTATGAAATTTGAATCTTCCTGGCTAGGGGGGAAAAAACCAAACAAACAAACAAAAAAAGGAATTGCTTTTAAAGATCAGGTGGCATGTTGTGCCAAATGAAGTAGAGGTGCATGGTGCCTTTTTTAAAACCCATGTTTTGTCCTTGATTGGAGCAGTGGCTCTATAATTTTTTAAGTGTAATTAAGACTTGAGAACAGGATTCTGACTTTGCTCTTAGATCAAACAAATGAGTGTAGGATTTCCTTCTCTTTTAAGGAAATTGCTTTCCAATGTTTTCAGTGTAGAAGGCAAGGACTGCATCAGGAAAAGCAAAGATGCAGGTGAGAGATTGACAAGGACTTTCTGTTCATGTCTTTATTCTAGTCTTGTGGCAATTCCTGTCTACGTTAAACACAACATCAGTTTCCGTGATAACAGCTCACTGGGACGTTTTGAGATCACAGTGGGGCCGAAGCAGACTATGGGGAAGACTGTAGAGGGAGTGATGGTCACTAGCCAGATGCCAAAAGGTGTCTTAAATATGACCCTTACACCCTCTCAGGGAACACATATCTTCGATCCAGTTACAAAGGTGAGAGGAAGGAGAGAAATTAGATCTGGGTTTTTTTAATCTTTTTTACCTTTCAGCAAATGAAGTTGAGCTGTTCATGCTTACATAAACATCTCCTTGGCTGTTGCTTTTCTGAAGGCAGTATCTTTTCTTGGGGTGAGAACTTTTTCTGGACAATTGCATAGTAGAAGCTGTCTTAATTGCCACAACAAATAGCTCAGTGACTGAGTGGAAAGTAGTTCCGGCTGATTGGTGTGTGCAGAAAATCCAAGAACTGGTATTGTATGATAAGGTATTAGTCTGGTGGATGCTATACAAACTTCTGCATATCTAGTTGTCATGCCTAGTACTGTACATTAGACTTGGTCCTTTGCAAACACTGAGGATTTGGGTTGGTTAGTGGGCTTTGATTTGGTTTGCGATGTTCTGGTTTTGTTGTTTGGCCTTCCGCACCCTGAGTTCGCTTTTTTATTCCTATTGTAAACTTAAATTTGCTGGTTTACCCACAGTAGAGCCTCAAGAAACACTGCTTCAGCCATTCAGAAAGGAGGCAGTTCTGCATTATCTTTGTCACTGCTACACATAGGAAATGGGGCCTCTAGTACAAGTAGTGGATATATCATTCATGGTAGGCTTTTGGGGAATCTCATGGAAAGAGAGAGGGAGAACAAAGGTCTAAGGCAGATACTGCTTAAGCCTGTTCTGTGTCTGTTCAATATGAAAGGCAGGATACTAAGACAAAGATCTTTTCCATGAAGAAGCATTAAAAGCTGTCATTGGAAGGGGATTCCTCTTTAGAGGGTGTTACAGCATTTCTGTTTCACTGCTGCATTTTCTGTCCCTTGAAGCTGCTGTCATGGGATGTAGGGAAAATAAATCCCCAGAAGCTGCCGAGCCTGAAGGGGAGCGTGAGCTTGCAAGCTGGGACATCAAAACCAGATGAAAACCCCACCATTAACTTGCAGTTTAAAATTCAGCAGCTGGCTATATCTGGTAAGTGACTGTCAGGTAAAGCAGCTGAATGTTCTCTGCTATGTCATTGCTCACTCTGCATGTAGCTGAAATAGAATGTACTTCAGAAGGCCTGCAGAGCTATCTGAAACATGTTCTGCAAGTAAAAAAAATAGTGTGTTTTGACTACAAATACGTGGATTTGTTCTCTCTGATGCTCTATGAAACAGGCTATCTATGTTTCCTTGCATTTCATGCTTACAGACCTATAAAGAATTTTAGGGCATGGATGTGTTTGTAAAGAATGATTCTGACAACTAGCAGTTGTCAGCTTTTCTCCATTCTGTTTACTGCTTGCTAAAACTTTCCCTATGCTTTCCGCACCTCTAGTATGATCTCTTCTGTTCCTTTATCCAGAGGGCCCGTCTGCTTTGTTTGTGGCAGCAGTCATTTTTATGCTGTGTTTGTTTGCCTCTAGGACTGAAGGTGAATCGCTTGGATATGTATGGGGAGAAGTACAAGCCGTTCAAGGGGATAAAATACATGACTAAGGCTGGCAAGTTCCAAGTCCGAACCTAGAGGATTCCATAGTGAGGAAGAGCACTTTCCTGTTTCTCCTGTCCCTAGCTGTTGGATGCAGCCTCTTACCCCATCCATCTGTTTAGGGTTGCTCCCTTGCCTGTAGCAGCATGAGAGCCACTGCTTAGGGTGCTGGGGAGCAGGGAAAAGTGAGGTTGACCTGAAAACATCTCATCCCTAGCTGAATCTGAAGTGTTCGGAACAATGGCAGGTGGGAGAGGTGTTCAGGTCCCTTGGGATTAGTGAGTCAGCTATGTAAGCTTGTATCACCTTCATTTTGCTGTCTTAAAAGAAATTCTAGGGATTTGTTGCCTTTTGTAACTCTTCTTCCTTATCTTTTGGTTGGCTTTTATCCCTTTGTAGATGATACAAAGTTGAATTTCCACAAACATCACCTCCACTGCAGTGGTCCGGCATCTGCCCTTCTCCATTGCTGGGCATTAGGGCGGAAAGCTGTCTAGTTCTTGGCAGCACAGAGGTCACAGTCATTCTGCCTCAAAGGGACTGGAAGAAGTGGAAAGTTAGATTGTCCCCCCCCAGGATGGGAAGTGAAGAAGCCTGAGATTGGGGATGGTGCCACAGAGGGAGGAAGGGAAGAACTGGATGCTTTTTCTAGATATTTCATAAGCCATCTTGGTCATCAAGTGTCTTGAATCCCTGGAGATTGACTGGAAGCATATCCAAATCTTAGTATGGTATCCTGTGAAGGGCTGGCTGTAGCACATTCAATCTTGTAATGAGAGGTGCCATCGGAATGTATTTCTGGTTCTCTTATTTCATCAGTGTTTGAAGGTAGGGATTCTCCCAGCTGCTTTGGGGAGTCAGGGAAGAGACAGAGAGGCAGGAGAATTTTTGCGGAGACACAGCACTCTGATGGAAGCTGAAGTTGTGCCTGAAGGAAGGCGATCACTATCTTAGTAATTGTTAGAAGCTCCTTTTGTCTCTGCCTGCCTATTACAAATGAAGGTGATACTGCTGTTCTCCTGCTTACTGATGTCTTTGAGATAATTGTGTCCTGGTACCTTTGTAGTGTTTCTGGCTGTCCTACCTCCTTCCAGTTCCTGTACCACTGAGCTGCTGTGCAGATGGATTCAAGCCTATGCCGGATTTCTCACTGGGACTATCTCTTCTGCAGTCTGTGCTGCATCTTTCTGTACAGCATAAATATAAAATGAGAGGCATCTACACTATTCCGTATTGTCTGTAATGTGCTCTTTGGCCACTAGATGCCAATATGTTTTCTCTGTGGTAGCAGAACTTGTCCCTAACATGCTGTACAGTTCATGCTCGTGAACAGAACAAGGTGACCCTAAATGAAGGATAATATACGTCCTGCTTTGCATGTGATGAATACTTGCATTGGATGAGTGGCGTCTTGCATGTGGAATTGCAAGTTCCAATGCAACTGGTGGATGCTGTAGCAGGTGGCCTTACTGCTGAGCATGTTCAGTGCAAATATAACCTTCAGCAAGGGAATCAATAAAATTCATTTTCACATGTTGTCTGTGTTATTTCAGAGTGGTTTGTGTGGGCTTTACAAGAAATGCAGTTGGTATTTGAGGAGGAAGGTAAATATGTCAATTGTAGTGTGGATGCCTTAGGGAGATAAATGTCTTTCTGCAATTGGGAATGTCAGCTTAGAACTAAGTCACTGTCTGAAAAGCTAAAATTAATTACTTTCTTGGTAATTTTTCTTATTGTTTCCTAAAAGGAGCACTGAGCTTTTCCTAGAATCTCAGTGAAACTGTCTTTAGGAATGGAACTGAACCATTTTTGTTTAGTAGGTAGGGTTTTCAGAAGCAGGCTAAGGCTGTGCTTTAATTATGAAGGCATTGAAGTATCTCTTCACCTTCCTGTTCCTCAAGTATTAAGGTTGTCCTTTGGCTTTGTAGCTTTGGTTTTTTATTTAAAGTATCTTTCCTTTCACGTTGAAGTGATTCGTGTTACTCGAGATCTTGAAGGGCTTCTTATATGCATAAGAGTGTCTGGTCTTTATGACAAGATTCCTGTATCAGTCTGAGGTGGGTGCAAGTTCCTACCGAATATAGAAGCAGGGCAGAAGGGGTAAGCAGGGAGCAACATCAGCGAGATAATTTGGTAGATGATGATATAAGGAGTTTGGGGGGAAATGTGAGGTGTAGCTGTGTACTTCAGTTACAATAAATGTTGATGTTGACTCAAGAGAGAGGAATGGAAATTAATTTGTCTTTTTCTCAAAGTTATTACTTAATAAAATACAATTAAAACCATCAAAAAATCACACCAAAAAAACTGAACTGTGACTCTTGTTTATTAAAACATCTTGGGGTTTTTCCCCCTTCCCCTGGCTGGAATATGGGACTCATTGCTGAAGGTGACTGGATTTACACCACTGTTTCTCTGAGGACATGAAGATCTCTTTGAGGCCGGTTTCTAAGCTGGTGCTAGAAAGGCATGGACCATCTGTAAAGTTGCTATTTATAAAACCCATTTAAGAAAGTAATGGGCATCCTTACCAAATCTCTCTCCTGTATGTATTTATTAATAAGCTTCTCTATTTGACTAGAGGCTGTGCTAGTAGATCATCAAAAAGCTCCTTAAAACTGAGTAAACATTTGGAGTTATACTGTTTTAAATTTCCCAAATACAACAGGCTAGTTTTCTAGCTACAATGCCTGGTTGATACTAAAGCTAAACTGCTTTTGTAGCCTCAATATAATTGTTTTCCTTTTGTGAAACAGTAATCACACGTGCTTTCTCTTAATTTATAAACCAATTGCACAAGAGAGAATTTCTCAAAGAGGCTTAACTCTTAGAACGTGCATAGATACCCCTTGGCATTAAATGGCAACTGCAATGCAAGTAAGTAATGCTCAATTACTTAGATTCTAGTTCACAGTGACTTGGTTATACCTGTTCTGTCTTCTGTTAAAGGACGAATGCAGCCTTGTGACATTTGACTTGATTTTTACAGGTGGATGTAAATGTAGCAGGCACCTAAAACTGCCACCATTACACTTGTCCTTTGTTCCACCCTGCTGCTGCGCTAAAGAGGGAGCTTTTTCTTTCATACCAAATGATAATGCGTAGAAATCTAATAGTCAAAAAGTAATGCGTTGATTCTGTGGCAGACAAGGACGGTGTTAAGATTTTGACCTATTCTATATTTATTTAAATATTTAGTTCCTACCTGGAGGAAAAGCAGGTGGAAAAAGAGAATGTTCTAATAAGCTTGCCATCCTGTTAATGAATCAGTTCCAAACTGAAAAAGTAAGTAGTATATTGATATGGAAATAAATAGCCCATGCCTACAGCTGTGCTCTTTCTGTTGGAGTCAAGCTGAAACCAGCTTAAGCTCTGTCCTTATACCAGGTTACTTTGGTTATTTAAGCCTGACTGGAATGTCTTCCAAGTTTACAGCCAAGTAAGGAGGGAGATGAGCTTTTCAGGAAATTAAATCTGTCCCCTTTGACTTCAGTTTACACCCATTCCCAAAACTACATTGCTGGTCATGGGATGTATGAGCATCCCACGCCCAGTTTATTCTCTCAGGCCAAAAATTATTTTTAATTGTACTTGTGATCTGATGCAAGGAGAAAGTTTGGGAATGTGGGGGGAAAGGAGCGTTAGCTTCTGATAACCTGTAATAAGGAAAGGAGAGTTCATTTGAGAATGTGCCCTTCCTACACATTGCAGTCTGTCTTCCTTTAGTACTGAAAGTCATAAACATCTGGAGAGACAGGAAGCCCTGTCAGCATCCTGGAAGCACCCAGAAGGAAGCTGCAAGGCCATGGCCACAAGACTCTGGATAGTTCATTTTTCTTTCTTAGGGTTTCATGTTGTCCTGAATCCAGTCAAGATAACGATTCACATTGGTATAAACGCCGGGTATGTCTTTGCGGCCACAGCCTATTCCCCAGCTGATGATTCCAATTAGATACATCCGACCATCCTTCATACAGACCAGGGGCCCTCCAGAGTCACCCTGCAGAGAAGTAGCAGGTTAGTAACAATCTCCTCGTTTGTTTGGTTTTGTGTTGTTTCCGCCCCCCCCCACTGGCTTTAGTTGTGCACTGGTGTCTGCAGAAACATCCTATGTAGTGTGCTTGCAACTCAAGAGTGCTCAGTAACAGCACCCTCACATAAGCCACTTTTGTGTTCCGGATGCCCTCAAGGCTCCTCTCGCGGGGACAGACCCCAAAAACTCTTAACTAGCAATAAAGCGTCTAACTTTGTATAGGGCTCATTTATGAAATGTAGGTGAGACGTTGATAAGGACAAAAGAGGAATGTTCCTATTCAAACTATACTGCTGTGTGTAACAGTAAAGCAAAATTATTTAAAGAACTGTTTAAATGGAAAGGATGTGGGTTGAATGTGTGCCCTCCTTTTTCCTCATGGTATAGCTGTTCCTCCTCCACCATCTTTTAGCCTTTTGTCTTCTTTTCTCCACTCTTCTGTCGACTGGCACTCCCTTCCTCTCACAGAACCTCCTGCTGAGCGTTTTGCATGCTCACAAGAAAAAATATTAGGAAATGGTGCTGAGGTAGAGTTTCCTGCTCAGTTTTGTGGTATTTCCTATATTTAGTGTATTGTTCTGGTTTGTTGGTTAAGCATGGCCTGTTTTCCCAGCTGAGGGGTGGGGGAAGAAAACAGAGGAGCCAGCAGTTCTGTTCGGCAAAAGTCTACTAGAACTTCCATGTAGCCAACCACAGAACTTCTTCAAACTATTTTCTGAAACATTCTGTTTAGTTACCTCAGTCTATCAAGGACAGACCTGAAAAGAGACGAGGAACAGAACTGGGTTTACCTTGCAGGCATCATCGAGGTGCCTCGTGTCTCCTGCACACAACATGTTGTCGGTAACTGTCCGGTTGTCCAGATGTTGTGTTGTGCACCTGCTGGCTGGGAACAGTCTGACATGGCCTTCCTTCAGGTGCTCTGAGTAGAATGGAGAAACTGGAAGAAAAATATCAATATAAATACATATATACGGCTGTGTATATATTGAAAAACAATAAATTGCAGGTCAGTGCCTGTAGTTCAGGGGAGAGTAAACAGAAGTAGCTGAGAGTGTGTGTGTGGCAGGGGGGGCGGTGGTTCAACTATTATTTCCTTGCCAAAGGGTCTTTTTCAATTCCTGGAGGTTCTGCTTTGCTAATGAGAACATCTTAAATACAGTTGAGAGAGAATATTGCTTCTTCAGCGAGCTTAAATACTAGAGAGGTTTTTGTAGGCTCCAAATTAAAGACTGCTGGGTTTCTTGGGTGGATAAGTCATCTTTGCACAGTTACATCGATCAAAATGAACTCACAGGGAGTGCCTGTGAAAATCACTAACTGTATGAAACAAGGTCCTGACTTTTTAGTATTAAATTTACACTAACAAAAATCAGATGCCTTGTCACACACAATACTGAGTAACTAGATAGGAATGTAAACTTGTGTTACGTTGGAATGGAAGGGATTTTTTTTTTGTTTTGGTTTGGGTGTTGGGTTTATTCTCCTGCATAGCTGCAATTGCACAAAGCTGAAAGTTGGCAGGACTGTTGTTTTTCAGTCTAGTTTTGAATTACAGTTGCAGCATCCTTTCCCTCTCAAAGCGTTTATCCTGTACTCCCTGTAAGCAATGCTGAGGACTAGCTTTAAAAGCACTTTAAGAACACTTTATGCCACATTTATATGTTAAATTGCAAGTCTGTTCCAAAAATCCTATGGGTTCAAATCATGATTAGGTCTTGTTATGATGGATGCTTCACAGTCTCTGTCTCAGAGTTTACAAGTTAGAGGATAAAAAGAAATTAGTAGAAAGTGCTAGTAAATAAGAGCTGGGTTTTTTTTTTGTTTATTTGTTTTAAATATAGGTCAGCTTGTGTATACTTTCAGACAGATTTTATTTCTGTTTGTTGAAGGTTACTTAAAAAACCCTTTAGACAGCCTTTTAATATATATAAATATATGGGATTGATATTTCTTTAGCTGTTATTTGGGTTGGGTTTTTTTGCTTATCACTGCACAGCCTATGTATCTTTTAGAATAATGCAACTACCTGCAACTGTATAGTATATAAATCTTGACAGAAATGGATTTCTGTCAGAATCACGATATCTAAATGTACTCAGTACAGCAGAAATGGGGCAGCTCTGATTGCAAATTTTCTGGCTTTCCTACCTTTATCCATTGTGCCATTTTTTGTGTTTCTACTGCTGGAGAGTATCAAGGAAGACTCTGCTAGCCCATGCAGCTCACAGAACTCAGATGAATGAAATAACTTACAGCAAAACTTGTTTTTGTGTATCTCCCACTTACGCATGTTTTGTAGTGCTTACGTAAGCCTGTATAGTAATTCAGGGAGTCACACATTAAGCGATGCTAAAGGTCTGAATTCTTTGAGGGCAGGGGACCCAAACTTTGGACATAGTGTCTTCTACTTACATTCTTCATTTTTGCCATAACCAGAGATCTCGCACTCAGTCCAGTCAGGCAGCTGCAGTCCTGGTGTGGGGAGACAGGCAGCGCGGACAGTGTCTCTCTCAACAGCACAGTCTTCTGCATCTGAGCTCAACTGCAACAGTGCTGAAGGGGGGAAAAAAAAAAAAACAAAACACTTCATTAACCACAAACTTGAGCCAACTGTGGCCTTTCCAGTCATGAGGTCAGAAAAGTTCTTACCAATATCATTGTTGAAGTTTTCTGAGTCAAATCTCTCATGTACAATGTAGCTCTTCACTTGAAAGCTTTGTTCATTTTCCTCGGGAGTCGCTCGGGAAGTCCTACCCAGCACAATCTTCAGCTGATTGCTGCTAAAGCTGAAGAACAACAGAGTGTTACTTTCTTCCTGTGTCAGTTGGAGTGGACCCTTCCCTTGAAGATGAGCTGCTGGAACTTCTACTTTTCTAATTTTAGCACTCTTACTACTTCATTTCCCAGGTGGTTTCACCTCGAGTGTCCTATTTCCCTTTGGTTTTGCACTAATTGCTCCTCTGCCAGCCCCTTGCTGTTCTCAAGTTTCTGATGGCTCTGCATCTCTACCAACAACTTTGTTCTTCAGCTATTTGATATTCTGCTGTGGTACCTTAATGCCGTGCTTCTAGTGTGCCTGTCTGTAATGCTCAGCACAATTAACTCTATAATTTTTTAATGTAGAGTGACTTACTGGGATAGAGCTTTTTCAAGTCATTTACCCTTCTAGTAAGGCTATACCGGATGCTTCCATTTTCCAGGGGTTTTACCCCCATACGGTACTGAGTCCTCAACTTACCCTTCCTCAAAACAGTGAGCAGCTGACAAAACCCAGCAGGAGCTGATGAGAACTCCTCCGCAGAGGAAGTGCTCTCCCGGAGCTCGGCGATACTTAACGAAGATGGCAGCCTGCCATGGGTGAGCCGTGATGTCTGCGTAGGAGCCGCCTCTGATCCTGTACTGCTGTGCCCTGCGCTGCCGCAGCCCACAGGTGGCTGTGGATGAAAACCCACAAACAGGCTTTTTGTCCAGGCACTTTTCCTTTGAGTTTGGGTTAAGGGCCTGTTAGTTGTCAGTGCATGTTGAGGCATCCTGGCACGAACTGTTTAGTATCTGACTCATTCCTGTTTCCTAGGAAACTTTTATTCTGATTTGAAAAATACAGTGAGGAAATCCTGCCTTTTCTATCCTCCATTTCTGCAATCTTCCCTTTTGGCAGAGAAAAAGGCACTTCTGTGAGAGTAGAGCCACAGAATCTCTTTTTACTCCAAAAAGCTGCTCCTTTTTTTTTTCTTTTTTTTTTTCCCCCCCAGCTCTTATTCACTGTAAGAGGCTTGAGTTTAATACAAATGACATGCAAAACAGTAATGCCCCAAAGAAAAAGAAGAATCAGGAGTGCTAGGATCCTTACAGCAAGTAGGCACATTGCAGTACTCCCACGTGAGCTGATTTCCTTTCAGTACATGGCACCAGGGCTTGCTGTCATTGTCAGGATTCCTGCGGCACAGGAAAGAGAAGAGCTATTTGTTTTATCAGATGTGCAGGGAGTTTGGGGAGTCCTAAAGGTGGGAGACTGTGACCTGACGGCATTCTTTTTGATTTTTCTAGAGATGCAGAGGGCCCTAGGGGCACATGAAATTTGCGTTTATGGAGTCGATGTTAGGGAAGCATAGGTCATGTGGAATAGAATTATTGTTGTCAGTGACCTTCACTACCAGCAGTAATGTATTTCCTGTGCTTTAATAACCCACATAAAAGACTAGAGCTCTACCTCAAGAGTACCACAAGGAAGTTTGGTGGGATTTTTTTTTTGATTCTATAACTGACTACATACCGGCAGAAATTGTGACTTCCAAGGCCCAGCTGGTAAGCATCTCTTCTCCAAGCAGTATATAACTTGTTGACAAGGATTCGAGAATTCCACCTCAAACAGGTAGCTCCAGAACTGGTAATGCTGTGGCTGCCTCGGTAATCTGTGCCTCTTCCAGATTTGCAGTTGATGTTCCCAACTTCAAGAAGAAAGCTGCATGTTAACTGATGGATGTGAACCTGGCAGCTGTTCCTGTGATTTCTGTCAAGGCGTCTATATATTATCTATACTTATCTCGGTCTGTGTCATAAATATTAAAATCTTAAACATTATTTAATGGGAGAGTCTCAACTTTTCAGGCTACAGAAATAGCACAACTCCAGAGAGAATCCTTATATATGCAGTGAATCGTGGAAGCTCTAAAGTCCATTCTCTGTTCCCCTGCATGTACCTTTTGAACAGGAGGGCACACTGCAGTGTTCCCAGATGTACTTTCCCCCTTTATAGATATAGCACCAAGGTCTGGAATCCTCATCTGGGTTTCTGAAAGAGTTATGATATTATGCATCATTATAAAGCTACTGTTACTAGCTCCATGTCTGCCATCTAGTTCAGTAACTTAATCCTGCTCCACAGTGAAGACATGGACTGAACCATCAGAAGTCAGTTGGATTCCTATTTTAATTATAAAATTGTGGAGTACACAGAGGTGAGGATGAGACAGCCAGCAGCTAGCGGGAGTGGGCAGCTTGTTTGTGCAGTTTAGTTTATGTGCCGGAAGCACTATATTTTTTAGAGTTTTGAGTAGAATCTGGAGCTGCAGGAAACTGTTTTGCAAAGGGTGTTTTAGGCACTGAGAAGGGACAAGGGAAAGACTATGGGGTGAGAGACGTATACATTTTGTATTCTGTCATAAGCATCCAGTCTAGATAGAGCTGAAGCTCATATATGTCTACAGAAGTTGCAATTGCTGCTCAAGGGCTGTGCTGTATTTGCATCTGTGCAGAGTGTTCTCTGCTTGGTATAAGATGCTGCAAAGAGCTGTCCCTTTGCTCCAGGCTCTTAGAATGCACTGATTCCTGTGGCTCTGACTGGTGCCAGGAGCCCCTCACCTGCAATAGTTGTGATTGCCCAGTCCCAGCTCAGTAGCATCTTCTCTTTGGCCACTGTACGTCCGGTCCATCAAGCCGTTGCTATTCCAATTTAAACACTCAGTTCCACTCTCTGTCATGCTCCATGTACCCCTGTATGATACTCCAGCATCTTTGTAGCACTTAACTTCAGTATCTGAGCAAAAGTGAGGAAAATATTACTATAACAACAGCATCCGAAACTCTGCTTCCCCAGTTTCTGTTCTGTTTAAACTTGGCTCCCAGATGTCTCTGTCTACTAAGTTGGTGAAAATGCCTTGCTAGGCAGACTGTAAGTATCCACAAAGGTCTTCAGCTCCAAAATTCAGAGTTTTATCAAGAGACGCTGAGAACAGCCCAGGTGTCCTTCTTAAAAGTTCTTTGTAGCATTAGCTTTAGAATAAAAAGAGGCAACTGAACAGAGAGCCTAGTATACAACAGCAGCTTCTGGGTACTCATCTTTCTGCACTGTGTAGCTAAAACCAGTAGCATTGTTCACAGTAATGGACATGGTTTACTCACCTATTTCACACTGCTTCCCAGAGAAACCTTGGTGGCACTGGCAGATGAAGAGTTGTGGGGAGTAATATGCCTGTGAACACTGGCCCCCATTGTAGCATTTATTTCTAGTGCAGGCTATGGAATAAGCAAAAGCCAGGAAATAGTGTTAGATTTCACAGAAGTTAGAAGCTGGCAGTGTATACCCATCTTTCTTCTCCTGTCAGTCTCCTTTAGCCTATTCTGATTTTCCCTGCCTACCTGTTACTGTCACGTGCTTACAGACACTTTGTGTAGTGCTTACGTTCCTCCTCTGCTCCGTTTTCTCCACGTACACTATTAGGAGCCTTCACCAGCCCCTTGCCCACTCCCACTTAGTCTGGCCTGAGTCAGTATTTTCATTTCTATCCTATTCTATTTCAAGCCAAATTTTCTGGGTGGTAATGCCTTCCCTGATAGTGAGCTCTTATTTAGGATGATTAGATGGACAATCTCTCACCGCCCACCATCTCCTTTCTCTTTTTTTCTTCTTCATACTCACCTCTGATAGGCACAGTGTGGCAGCGACTCCGACCACTGTCGCACCTACAGTATTCTATTCTGCTCCCTGAGAGCCTCAGCCAGGTATCCCTGTGCTGGTAAATTTCTCCAGATGAATTGTCTGTGCAAATGGCTGTAATTGGAGAAAGGAAATCCTCTTTTAGAGATTCAGGGAAAAGACCTGGCTGAGCAAAAGAACTCATAGAGTCATAGAATCATAAGGGTTGGAAGGGACCTTAAAGATCATCGAGTTCCAACCCCCCTGCCACGGGCAGGGACACCTCCCACTAGAGCAGG
>JAOXNO010000016.1:5869477-5883190 GCA_028565335.1 Limnodromus scolopaceus
TTCCTAAGCTTAGCTATGAGGATGCTGTGGGAGACGGTGTCAAAAGCCTTGCTGAAGTCAAGGTAGACAACATCCACTGCCCTCTTGTCATCTATCCAACCAGTCATGCCATCATAGAAACACACTCATCATGTGTACTTGCCTCATTTCCATTCCTTAGGCTGAACCATCCCAATGTGGTGGCTGCCCGTGATGTCCCCGAAGGGATGCAGAAACTTGCACCAAATGACTTGCCATTGTTGGCCATGGAGTACTGCCAAGGTGGAGACCTCCGCAAGGTGAGGTCCCTGGGGTGGTGACCAAGGGTTGGATCAGCTTCTCAGCTGATCCTAGGGTTTCTATTGAAGTTGACGTGTAAAACCTGTGTTTTCATATCCTGATGCTTCCTAATTCTTGTCATGGCACCAACAGGTTTTGGTGGGTTGGTTCAGCTTTTGAAGACTTAAGTACTTTCTGTAATGTTTGATGTTTGGCTGCAAGTGACACTGCGAGGAGTTTGCATGTAGAGGGTGAGGGCATACGTGAGGGATGTGCAACAGGATGTGAGTATGGCTAAGACCATAGGGCAGTGTACATCTGTAGACTGTACCCTTCCTGAAAGTGATTAATCTGTCATAGGAAAAAATATCACGTTAATTCTAATCTTACTGTTTTTCTAACCTTTGCTATAATCTGCCCTTACATAAAACCTAGAGCTTAGAGTTGAGATTTGAGCTGATGTGGCCAGGCACAGGGGTAATGGCTATGAAGGGTGGAGCAAGTAAAAGGAAGAGAACGAGGGTGACACTGACTTCTTTCACCCATTCTTTTCTCCTCCTATGCGGTTAGACCAAGGCCCAAAGCTGTAATTGCTCCTACCAGAGATCATAATCCCACAGAGTTTTGTGCTTCTAGAAATTGGCTTGCTGTTACTGCAGCTTCTTGTATCTGTGAGTGTTTGTGGGACTGTGTGCTCACTCAGTACACAAGAGGGAAAGACTATATTCTGTGTTGTTTTCTTGCAGTACTTGAATCAGCTGGAGAATTGCTGTGGTTTGCGGGAAGAAGCTATTCTCATCTTGTTATCTGATATTGGTAAGCGGTAGCAGTACCTTCAGTTGTCTGAATTATGGAAGCCCTTTCAGTGCCGAATCCACCCTAAGGATATGCAGCAGTGACCTTAATGACTCCATCTTAAACTCACCTTTGCAGAGTGAGCTTGTTTCCTGTCTTGCTCTGCAAACTCTCCCTGCTGTGATGACCAGGTCTTGGAAATTCTTGAAGTTTGTGGGAGATAACTTCTTGTCACAAGTACTCAGCCAGGAGTGATGCGCTGCTAGACTTGCTGTTTGTGAATAGAGAAGGACTTGTGGGAGATATGGTGGTAGGTGGCTGTTTGGCCACAGTGATCAGGCAATGGCTGAGTTTAAAATTTTCAGTGTAATGAGAAAAAAGGACAGCAGAGTTGCTACCCTGGACTTCAAGAGAGCAAACCTCAAACTATTCAGGGAGCTATTTAGCAGAGTACCCTGGGAGTCCGCTTTTGAGAGCTTAGGAGTCTGCCAGTGCTAGTTAGTTTTTAAGAACCAGCTTTTAGAAGTACAGGAGCAGGCAATTCCAGTGTATCATAAGTCAAGGGAGTGGCTTGGCTGAACATGGAACTCCTCATGGGAACTCAAGAGGAAAAAAAATTGTATGATCTCTGGAAACAAAGTCAGGCTGCTCAGGAAGATTAGAGCTGTGGTTCATAAATGCAGGGAGAATACATGAAAAAAACAAAGCTCAGTTAGAGTTGAAACTGACTACTGGTTTGTCAGACAAGAAGAAAGGCTTTTTAAAGTCCATTAATAGCAAGAGGAGGTCTAAAGAAAACATTGGACCAATACTTGTTGAAGATGGCCACCTGACTAATTGGGATGAAGAAAAAATACAGACATTCAATGCTTTTTTTTGGTCTTAGTCTTTAATAATAGTGATAGAGTTTGGGCTGCCTGGTGCCCTGAGTTGAAGGACATCAAGTGCAGGAACAGTGACTTTCCATTTGTGGACACTGAAATTGTAAGGGATCAGGTGAGAGTGTTCACAAGTCTATGGGGCCTGATGGGATTCACCCCAGAGTACTGAAGGAGCTGGTGGGTGTTATGGCAGGACCCCTTTTGATCATTTACCAAAGGTCTGGGGAGGTCCCTGCTGACTGGAAGCCAGCAAATGTTACTCCAATTTAGAAGAAGGGCGTGAGGGAAGATCAAGAGAAAAAACTGTTAGCGTCCAGAAGTGTTTGATGCTGACTTTTCCTCTTGCACTTGATGTTTCATTGTATGTTTGTACAGGATTTGACCCAAAAGTTATGTTTATATGAGGTAGAAATGAATCCTTACATAGCTCATGCTGGGTACTGTTAGTTGCATTCTTACAAGTGGCATTTTCTGTCTCTCAGCTTCTGCTCTCAGGTACCTTCATGAGAACAGGATCATCCACAGAGACTTGAAACCAGAGAACATTGTGCTGCAGCAAGGAGAGCAAAGGGTAAGTGGGAACAAGGTGTCTCTGCCCGCACAGACGAGTCAGTGTAAGAGGAACATGTATGTGCTTCGTGCAGTTACAGTGGTCCCTCTGCAAGAGCTCTCAATGCAGGGTAACAGCCAGCTCAGATCTGCGTGTCAGATGAACAGTATTCTGTGTGCTGCTAAGGTGAAAGGTTGTATTAGTCTTTTGGTAACACCTGACATTTTGACTTTCAACTATTAAGGAAATAACCAGACTGCACCGATTGACCAAAGATCTCAGTTAGCAGTAATGTCTCCAGCTCTGTGTGTATCAAGCCAATAACAACTTTAAATACTTAGTGGTTTTAGGAATCTACAGGAGCCACCCATTTCCACTTCCATCTCTTCGCAGACACCTTTTCTGCATACCTTTGAAGAACTGAACCTTTTCTTTCTCTGCTGTATGGTGTGCTTTTAACAGGACTTCTTTCCAGCATTCTTATTCTCTGTTGTGTGTTTCAGTTAATACACAAAATCATTGACCTTGGTTATGCTAAGGAGTTGGATCAAGGTAGCCTCTGCACATCCTTTGTTGGGACTCTACAGTACTTGGTAAGGAAGGAATTCAGCTGGAAGAGCAGCTCCCACTTTGCAGTGGGATAGGGGTAACTGCTGTCAGGCTTCGGGCTGGGAAGAAGTACTTGTCCTGTTACGGGGTGTGTTTGCTGCAGCTAGCAAAAGTGGCTTTTTTTGCTGACACTGGGTTTTCACAGTGTCTGCTAGCTCTGTCTGTTATAAATAAGAAGCAGGAGTGCCAATAACCTCTGCTGTTCACTCTGAGAGGATCTCAAAGCTTGAGAGAGGCAGAGTGTTCAGCACTGTCTTTAATCTGTTGTACAAATGTTAATGAGTTCATAAGGGGTAGAGAGAGTTAAGAGATGGGCGGCTTTGACTCCTGTGTGTAAACTGTCTCAGGCTCCAGAGCTGCTGGAACAGCAGAAGTATACGGTGACAGTGGATTACTGGAGCTTTGGCACGCTGGCCTTTGAGTGCATTACAGGCTTCCGACCGTTCCTGCCCAACTGGCAGCCAGTGCAGTGGTGAGTGAGATGGGGCCAGGTGATGACAAGAGCGTGTGCAATGCCACTGTCCTGTTGACAGGAAGCACAAGTGTGGTCCCTTGATTCTTAGGGCAATATCCCTGTGTTCTTTGCCCTTATGGACACTGACGCCCTTCACGGGAGTTTGACCTACCTGAGCAAGTTCAGCATTCCTGATACTTGTTCTTTGGGGTCAGGACTGACTCCTGCAGGGCAGGTAGCTGGAACCAAAGAGTCATCTGTACTACATCCATCAAGAGTAGCTTTAAGAGCCTACTAACATGCAGGCTGGGAAAGGAAGGTGGTTACTTCACCATTATACTTGCTTGAATTCATTAGGCATACAAAAGTGCGACAGAAGAGCGAGCTGGATATTGTTGTTTCGGAAGACTTATCTGGAGAAGTCAAATTTTCTAGCAGTTTACCCTGCCCGAACAATCTAAACAGGTGAGGACTAGAAATCTGTTACGCCACACTGGGATAAACTGTTTCTTCTGCAGAAGGACCAGGTTTATATTATATGCCTTAATATGTTAATCTGTGAATAAATTGAGTGCATGACACAAACAATGCTTGTGTCCCTTGTCAGACTTGCGTAGTTGCGAGTCTCCGTTTCTGCCTTCTAAACACTGCATTTGTGTTCGGGGTTGGGGGAGAGGAATGGGGTGGGGAAGTTGTTTGTCAGTCCTCCTGCAGAGACCAGGCCATATGGTGACTGCAAATGCACTTTTACCTCTTCTGATCTCTTTCTTGCTTCTGTCCTTCAGTGTTTTGGCTGGGAGACTGGAGAAATGGCTGCAGCTCATGTTAATGTGGCACCCACGGCAGAGGGGTACAGATCCTACCTATGGACCCAATGGATGTTTCAAAGCTTTAGATGATATTTTGAACTTGAAGGTGAGCAATGGGTCTGTATTACCTTAAAAAGTTTTCCAGAGAGCAGTTTTTTATAGGCCGTGAGAGAAGAGACTTCAATCATTGACCTAGGAGGAGCAGCACAGAATCTCATTTATCTGTCTTCTGACAGTGACAGGTGCTTTCCTCATGCTTATTTGAGGTCAAGTACTCCCTGAACTTGTTGGGAGTAGCAAATAGCTTCTGTATGTGCCTGGTTACATAGGCTGGTAGAGGATTCTGTGGGTGAAGCTGTTTAATTGCCATGTGGCCTTGTTTCCAATTGAGGGAAGACAAGGACTTTGGCATAATGTTATGAAGTAGCTGCAAAGTGACTTCTTGAGCCCTGCAAGTGCTTTGAACAGTTTGTCAGTGGCCGGTGTCTCAGTTCTGGTATCTCTGCTCAAACATGACCAATGTATCTTCAGCCCTTCTCACGTCCCATTACTCTTGTAGTTGCTTCATGTTTTGAACATGGTTACGGGAACGGTACACACCTACCCCGTGACAGAGGAGGACACTCTGCAGACACTAAAGGCCAGGATCCAGGCAGATACGGGAATTCCAGAACAGGACCAGGAGCTACTGCAAGAAGCTGGACTTGCATTGTTTTCTCAGAAGTTGGCCACTAAACATATAGCTGACAGCAAGGTGAGCCTGGATACTCCCTTCCTTGCTGCTGAGTGAATCAGGAGGCATCGCTCTCACCGAGTGCTCCCTGCTGTTCGGCAGGCTTTCACCATAGTGACCACACAGACCTACAGCCCTTGCAGAACAGGCACCCTCTTGCCTTTGGTGGTCAGTCTTTGGCTGAGGAGGAACATTCTGTGTATGGTGGTACTGAGGCTTGCTCTATCTGAGAGAACCTAGTTGGGTCTATTTGTCTTCTGCAGGGGACTGATACTACAGCTGCAGACGCAGACCTTCTCTTCCTCTTCGATAACCAGAAAGTTGCCTACGAGGCTCAGGTTGCTTTGCGTCCTCATCCAGAAAGCGTTGACTGCATCCGTAAGGACATTCTCTAGCATGAATGTGAGAGGTTGTCTGTGTTGAGAGGGCTGCCTGTGTTCTGTATCATGTGCAAAGAGTATAGAGAGCTCTGGCGTATTGGGGCTGAAGAAGCAATGAAACAGACTGGTGTAGCATTCATTCAATTTGTCAAAATAACTGAGGAAAGGAAGTGTTTGATTTTGGTATCTGCAGGGAAGCTGCACAGGGGTTAGCCAACTATACGCTTTGCAAGAGGTAATGTGCCCCTCAAAGGAGTGATGCTTTGGTCTGGTTTGTCATGTGATAACACTATTTTTAGGCTTCATGCTGATATGTATGTTTCCCTCTCTCCCTTCCCCCCTCCCCTCTTTTTCCAGTTCAGGATCCAAAGAGGAATCTCCACTTTTTCCAGTTGCGGAAAGTGTGGGGTCAGATCTGGCACACAATCCGGATGCTGAAAGAGGACTGTAACCGGCTTCAGCAGGGGCAGCGAGCAGCCATGTACGGTGGCGGTTTCTCTGGAATACTTTTTTCTGCCTTTGCTAAGGGAAGGAACAGGAATGGGACCCTGTTGGAATGGGGAAGCCCATGAGTGGAGCCGTTAACGATTAATGAAAAGCTGAGTGTTCCATCCTCTAACACAACTGCTTTTGTGCTCGCTGCTACACTCTGAAGCATCTACTTTTGATAAAAGTGGAAGTCTGCGTTTTTAGTTGTGAGGCTAATAGGACCTTTTTCTTGTTCGTGCAGGATGAATCTATTGCGTTACAATAGTACCCTCTCGAAGATGAAGAATTCTATGGCCTCCCTTTCCCAGCAGCTGAAAGCAAAGCTGGACTTCTTTAAAACAAGTATCCAAATCGATCTGGAAAAGTATAAAGAGCAGATTGAATTTGGAATTAGTGAGTATAGCATCTGGCAAACTGAGGTCTTTTTATGCCTCTTATTCCCACAAAGTATCTACCTTTTCCTGTATGAACCTGAGAAAAGAAATCACTCTTGTTTAATTCCTGTAGCTTCTGAGAAGCTGCTGTTTGCCTGGAAAGAGATGGAGCAAGCTGTGGAACTTTGTGGGCGGGTATGTTTCTAAATCTAACTGCTTATCCCTAAAGAAAAAGAGCCTTGTTTAAATTTCCTTCCCCCCTGCCTTTTTTTTTTTTTTTTTTCTTTTCTGCATTGTCCTGCCTTAAATAGAAGCTTTTTGTGTCTAGGCTGATTCCAGATCTCACATTGCCTTGGTTTAGGTGGCACCATTTTTGTCCATTGCCAGGATTTCATGATGCTTACCGTGTGTCTAAGGCTTAGGGGGAAAAGGGAGATCTTGGGGAACGCAAGAGGAGATTTTGCAGTGGTTACACTCGGATGTCCTGGTAGTCCAATCCTGGATCCAGGATAGCTGAAAAGAGGATATGGAACATAGGTTAAACTGGATGGGAAAGTGAACAGTTAGGTGATTGAACACAAGCTTTTTAAGCATCAGTCTTGAATTTTGAAAAGGCGACAATTTCGCATTTGTGGTGCACATTCCGTACCTGCTCCCGGGAAGGTATTAGGCCTTTGGCACGAGGCAGTAACCCCTGTAAGGAGGGCGAAGGACTGTCGCTCCCAGATGAGAAGTGAAAGGTCACTTGTCAATACCTTATTCTTTTTCAACACTTCGTTCTCCTCTCTCAGGAGGAGCAGAATGGCTCTCTAACAAGTGACAGTTCTCTATATGAATGAGTTCAAGTGAAAAGCAGAATTTGGGGTGCCAGGAGTGGATGTGGTGGTGTGCTGAGGGAAAAGGGGAAAAGCGGCGATGGATAGGATGGGAGAAGAGACCTGGAATAGCCAAGGAAAAGGAAGCATGATGGCCTGGGAACTAGCAGTAAATTTACTACAAAATCTGACACTTTAATGGCTTTTTGTGGCATGTTATTTTTCTTATAAAAAAATTCTTGGAAGATGTGTTATCCCAGAGCACCAAGCTAATTTCCTTGAATTGAAATTACTCATGTTCTCATTTGTCTTTGTCCAAGGCTGCTGTTTGCATCCTGTTGATGTAAGTGTTTAGAAATGCAAATGAAAAAGAAAGAGCCAGTGTGAGTGGTAGTGTCTCTTAGGATGAAACCACCCCATTGCTTATGTTCTGCCCTGCTTTCAGGAGGATGATGTGGATCAGCTAGTGAAGAGGATGATGGCCCTGCAGACAGACATTGTAGACCTGCAGAGAAGCCCACTAGGTCGTAAACAAGGAGGAACACTGGAGGATTTGTGAGTTGAACTACCTTGAACTTCAGTTGCCAGGAGTATTGTTAGCTAAGCTTATTCTTACTGCAGGACAACAACAATGCTATCTCTTCAGCTCAAATTATGGGGGACCAGGAGGACTTTGACACTGAAAGACAGTTTTTGACTCCTTACCTGTCATCAGTCTGAAATGGCAGACTGATATATAAAAGACTTGAGTTCTTGAACTACTTGTTTATAATTTAGGTTGTAGAGGAGTCCTTTATGTTCTGTTCCTTTGTCTTCTAGAGAAGAACAAGCCAGAGAGCTGTATCGGAGATTGAGAGAGAAGCCAAGAGGTAAAAGACACTTTAGCTTAAGCTTGCTTTGTGTGGGTAGCAACTTTGGAGATGCAATAATGAGCACTGAGAGAACTTTCTCTGCATTCTAGGTCTGCCCATATTCTAGCTGAACATGGACTCTGCTGGACTTGCCTTTTTTTGAGAGGGGAGTCAGGGAGTCAATTTTAAACTAGGCCAGCCTTGCTTTCTTGGCGCCTTCTGAGCTATTCTTGAAACTCCCCTGGAGTTTTTCTCAGAGCGGGCTGTTGCTGCAAGCATATGCTGCTGCTTCTGTGTAGGAAGGATGAAAGACAGAGCTGCTCCTTTGAGCAGCTGTACAGCCCCAAGGCATTAGACCCATCCTACCACCATTGCTTTCCAGCTCTCGTAATTTTGAAGAAGGTGACTATAAACCAATGCAATTCATCCCGCTCAAACTTGCATGCCCTGAACTTCAGATGTTTCAGGATTGAAGAAGTAGAAGAAACAAGCCACTAAAAATCTTCTCACTCTGTCCTGTAATTCTACCTTTCTGTGTAATAATGTGACTCTCATTCTAGATCAGAGGACAAGCGGTGACAGCCAAGAAATAGTACGACTGCTCCTACAGGCAATCCAGACCTTTGAAAAAAAAGTCCGAGTCATTTATGCTCAGCTCAGGTGAGCTTTGTAGAATCAGCTTTTATTGGAGGGTTGAGAGAAAGCGTTTTCTCTTTGAGCAAAAGGTTTTGTTTTGGAAGTTTAAAAATCAGCACGTGCAGCTAATGAGATCTCAGAGTGTTACAGCAAATGAGAAACTTCAGAAATGCTCCCCTACTGCAGTTGCCCATGTGTGATCTCATTATTTTTTTTAATAGTAAAACTGTAGTTTGCAAGCAGAAGGCACTGGAATTGTTCCCCAGAGTGGAGAAAGTGATGAATCTGATGAATGAAGATGAGGAGACAGTTGTTAGGCTTCAGGAGAAACGACAGAAAGAACTGTGGAACTTGCTGAAAATAGCTTGTGTAAGTAAAATAAAAACTCCAGTTTAACCTGGAAGTATGGTTTGTAGCACAGGTTACTGAAATAATAATTACTAAATTTAGTATGTCCTACGGTTCTTTTCTCTGTTATCTTGAATTAGTATTAAAGCAAAGTTCCAGGCTGTCTCATTTCTGCTAATTTCCAGCAGCCAGGAGTATAACTGCAATCTGAATCTTCTGTTTTTCCTTCAGAGTAAAGTACGCGGTCCTGTTACTGGCAGCCCAGAGAGCATGAACACATCACGTCTCGGTAGCCCTGGTCAGCTGCTCTTGCAGGTCCCTTCTGGAACCTACAATTTATCAGAATCTGTCAGAAAAAGGTGAGGCAAAGTCTGGAGTTCTGTAGGTGCTAATGCTAGGGCTACAAAGCTGGGGCTCCTGCTTTGTGAAATAATGACACGCAGGCTCTCTCACATTTTATGCTTTGTGTTTAGCTTCCATTGTCAGCAGTCTTTTCTACCTAGTAGCTGAACTTTCTTGGGGGTTGTGAATCTTCTTTATGAAAAATGGGGAATAACGTGCAGCTTCACTTCCCCCTGCCTCGATAGCAAAGGGTTTGTTTTATCTGGAAGGGTTGGGCTCACTTGAGGTACGCTGCCAACAGGAATTGCTGGAGCACTGTCATGTAAGGTGATAGTAGCTGAGCTGTGCAACAACTGAGCACGTGTAGTTCTGGCTGGCTGAAATGAACTGGGTCACCAGCTGGAATGACAGACCTTGCTTTCTTTATTTGTATGTTGCCCAGTCCTTTAGTTTATAGGCTGTTCTACACTTTTTCTCCAGCAACAGTGACTTCAAGTATTAGGAACCCAACTCCAACATGCAACACGCTTCCTTTCCCGTCCCAGTAAATCTGGGCATGCTACCGCCTTTCCCAGTTGCAAAATGAATTCCTAGCTTATGAGCTGAGCGGTATACGTTAATATTCTTCAGTGCTCTGCAGCATACCTGCCAGAAATACTTCTTAAAGGTAGAGGCAGCGTCTCTTTAAACAAAACTGGCATGGAAAATAATTGTGTAATAATTATCCCTTTCAGTGAGGAGCTACTGCTGGAATCACAGAAACTCTATAGCCAACTAGAAAATGTGATGCATGATACTATGAAGGATCAGGAGCAGAGCTTCATGGTAACATATTTGATACGTTTCTAACTTCTACATGTGTAACTTTGCCACAAATAAATAATACGGCTAATAGAAATGTGGATGTTACTCTTTTGGACAAGAAGAGAGTAGGCGTTCTGGAGACAGAAAGCACCCATTCCCCAACTTGAGCTGCTGTTTCGTTTATTTGCTAGGCTCTCGATTGGAGCTGGCTTCAGGAAGAAGAAACAAACAGTCCGGAACAGACCCAGATGTAAAATCACTTCAGTTGCCTCTGAAGACGTGCTGCTTCAGGAAGCCAACTGTGAAAAGCTGCTGCCTCTGAGAAGGGAAGTTCAAGTGCCTCCTTCTACTGTCACCTACTGCTTATGTGATGCACATGGCCTAGCTTTAAGCATCCGCCTCTCAAATACTTTTTTTCACAAAGATACAGTAGGAAATGCCTGTTCTAACTGCTTGGGAAAAGTTCTTAATCATGCCTTAAGACAGCAGATATTCTTATTCTCTGTCCTGATGTATCTTCCCTTAGGCATCACATGTGGTTGTTTTGATGCCTTTTAGGCTTTCTGATGAACAATGGACAACACATGCAATCAGCTTGCACAGTCACGGGTAGATGTCACCTTCCTAATATACTTGAACTGTGAACTTAGCTTCTTAAATTTGCTGATTTGCACTTTTTTCCTTAAGTGTAATGGTTGTACTTACCTAATACTTGTTTCCTATATGTGAACGAAACTATCTAAAACATGTAAACTTCTGGTTTGCTCTTTTTGATACCCTCAATAGCATTTTAATGAAGCTGCCTTTACTGTGCAGGTCTCTAAAACATGAGCGGTGTAAGGCTGTTATCCTAGACACCACAGAGAAGGAAATCTTCAGTGTGCACATACAGTTTAACAAAGCATTTGCAGATTATCTATTAAACATGCTTACAGTTGCAGCCAAAAAAAAAAACCCCAAAAAACTGCTGCATTAAGCATAGCTTTTCTGAACCTCAATGACAGACAAGACACACCCATGTTCCAACTGTGACCAATTTATTTCATTTTGATGTAAACCCAAGTTTTCACTACAGCACAGAGACCACCTTTTATAGAAGGCTGTGAAGTACAGGACATGCAGGATGGAATACAATAATGGGGAGGGGTGGGATTTTTGTCTGTTTTTAGGAACAGAATAAAGTACAGGAAACTGAAGTGAAATGTGGCACAAATGTCACAACTTCCATGCATGCCTTCAAGTATCTTCCTTGGATGTGCTGGCACCCTCTGGACTTGAGTGTTGGGTTAAAATGATTCTTTGGAAGAGTAGAAAGTTCACACTTCTTAAAATTTCAGAGTACGATTAAGGCCGAAACATACTGGGTACACTTTTCCTTCATCTTCCAGAGCACCGCCTGTTGTTTTACTTAAAGCCGCATTAAGCTTCCAGCTCGAATCCCAGCCCAACTTTGTGGCCTCCAGCACTGAAATTCTTGCCATCAATCAAGCCCGAGAGGGTCAGCTTTACACCTATGAAAACAAGTAACGAGATCCCTGGACAATGCTCTCCCTTCAAGTACTTGAGCCTCACTCGTGTCTTGGCTGCTATAGGAACTTCTGTATGTTCGCACCCATCTATAAGCCTGTGTAATTTCCTAGAAAATTTGTTTATCTGCTCTGTTCTAGAGGTTACAATAAAATAACCCATAGTGCGGTACTATTTGCTGCTACCTGTTGGACTTACCAGGTCGTAGGGCATGAGTGTAACCAACTCCAATCAGGCTGGCATTATTCACTTTAGCCTACAGGAAAAAAAAAAAAAAGAAGAAATCACAGTATTTATATGCTGTGTCTAAATGGTCAGCCAGAATTGTACCAGTGCCCTGAGAAGGTGGCTTATGCATTAACTCTTCCAGCTACTTGTAGACTAGCTTCTAGCAGAGGCATATTCCAATCTTCTTTTTCTCCTCAAGCAATTCCAGCTGAAGCTCTAACAGGCTTAAATAATAGTTCCAGTCTCTCCCTCAAATTGTGACCATTATGGCTACATAAAGTGCCACACTGTCCTTCACTACCCCCAGCGATGTCTCTTTATGTCCTTAAAGGGCTAGCTACTACAGTCCCCTAGTAGCCAGTGAAGTCTTTCTTGTTCATAGACCCCCTGTTCACAAATTGCTTGGTAGTGATTTTTTTAAAATAAGCAATAAATATATGAATGTGTAAACTCATTTTTGCATTAGTAAGTTTTGAGCTGTTTACAATAGTAGTTCCCATCTTTAATTTTGGCTGAATTGTCCTGGAACTAATTCTTGTTATAAGGCGCGACAAATGCTTGCTACTTCAGTTCTTAGTGTCAGAATGTACACATAATTACTTTTATTCACTGTCACTTCTCCGTGGACACGTTTTTGTCTCCTGAACCTCATTTTGGTTTTTTTTGGCCCTAACATTTCTGCAAGAATTTGCAAGCATCGGAAACAACACTTATCTAAAGACCTCAGCTGACTTTCAAGGGTTAACCGATTGATAGGAGAAGGCTGTAAACTCAGCTGAACTTCCATCCTTTGACTGCAGTACATTTTTATAGTCTGCATTAGATAAGAATTAGAGAATTAAAAGGACACTGCATCCTCTCTTTACCTTTTGAAAACACATTTTGCTTAGGCTCCATGGGCAGCATGGGCAAAACAGTGCTTTAGATTTTTTTTTTCTTCGTTGTTTCACAAATACAATTTGAACCACAACAGAAGCCGCAGTTTGTCATCTACCCTGCTTTCTCAGTAACTATTTAAAGCAGCTACTTCATACCACAAATATCAGTATTTAAGGGAGCCTGAAATAATACTTGTCCTGGCAACAAAATTCTTACCACAATGGAAGTCTTGTCATCCGGTTGGTACTTGGCAGCAATACCAAAACGTGTGTTGTTACTGCCAGCAGTCCATGCAAGATTGACCGATGTCTCAACCTTATCGTTAACCTTTTGATAAATAGACCCACCAAACTCGGTGCCATCGTTCCTGTTTGTAATAGATGCAAGTGTGTTAAGCCTCGCCTTGTTTAGTAAATAGTAACTCTTTAGATTAACCCTTTCCCACAATCATTTGATCGTTATCTCTTAGAACGAACCAAAAGCTCCAGTACTTCCCCAGACCCATGCTCACCTACGCCTATGGAGCTGGCAGACTCCTGCTTGCATTTTTTTACCCAAGGCATATTTTGCTTGCAGAATGGAACAAGACTTCCCAACAGCTGAGACCTACGGTTTGAGGTTCTGACAAAAAAAACCTCAACCAACCCAGATAACCTGCCTGCTTGTCTTAAGCAAGCAAGCCTGCGATAACGCTTAAAGGGACAAATCCAGAAGGAGACTTCAATCAGTTATGGGAATGATGAGACTAAAAACAAAGTTATTGCAAAGTTCTTTAAATACACTATCTTCAAAGCTACTCAGCATCTGAATGCCAAGACTAGAGCTCTGCTGTGATGACAGCTCAATGCAACACACATCTCTCCCAGCTTGGCCTTTTCTGAGCAATTCCTTGAGCAAAAGTGGAAACTGTGAAGTTCAGGATATGACACAACCAGGATTCATACTAAATTG
>JAOXNO010000017.1:32893-46074 GCA_028565335.1 Limnodromus scolopaceus
GGGGGCGCGGCTGGGCGGGGCGGGGGGAGGAGGCCCAGGCTGGGCTGTGGGGGTGTCGGGTGGATCGGAGTTGTCACCCGCGGCTGGAGGCTCGGTCGGGGGACGAGGTTTGGGGGAGCCAGGGGGGTCGTCGGGGGGTTGGGGGCTTTGGGGCCGGGTCAGGAGCGGTCTGTGCGGGGTGGGATGGGGTGGGGGACGCCCCTGAGAAGAAATGCGGGTGTCAGGGTGGGGAAGGGGTACCGAGGGACCCGGCTCGGGGTGCTCTGTGAGGGCTCGGGGAGTTGGTGTGGTTGTCAGGCGGCGGAAACTTTTCCAGGAGGCGCTTGGTGGAGTGGAAGGGAGTTTGGGGCAGAAGGTGGAGGAGGAAATGGTGTGGTGGAAGGCGTTCATCCTCATCCCTGCTCCCTCAGCTTCAGGGGCTGGTTTCCATCATCCCTCTCCAGGGAGGCAGCGAGCGCTGCTGGAGCTCAACTGGCCTTTGCCGTCCTTAACACCTTACCTTGGTTTTAGACCCCTTTTTTTTTTTTTTTTCATGTCTATTTCCTTGATGTTTTCTTAATTAACAATAGACGAAAACCCGATGCGCTGTTTTGAAAAGGCTTTTTATAAACCTTCTCTCCACCTCTTTTTTTAAATTTGTTTGTTTTTAACTGCTGAGCTGAGTGGCTGGTGCGTACCCCGGGGTGTGAGTGCCTGTCGGCAGGGAGCAGAATATTCTTTCAACTTTTTGGTCTCTCAGGTTGATACCCAAGGGGTGACTCGCGCTTTGGAGGAAGCTGAAAGTCGGTGATATCTGATGCTCGCTGAACAAAATCGAATCTTTAAACTTTTATCAGATTTCTGGCTAAATTGCTCTGAAATTAGTCTGTATCTGGAATAATCGGTGTCTGTGAAATTGTAATGGATTTACAGCAAGGTGACTGCAATCAGAATTCGAGCTGCTGTGTTTTTTTAGGGTTTTTTTTTATTTTGGCTTGTGGTTTCTGAGTATTCTTGCTTGTGGCTTGAGGCTGGCGAGGTCTTGGGTCGCGTGACATGCTCAGGTTTATCGAGGACTGTTCGATGTAGCTTCTAAAGGATTATTTTTTTTTTCATTCTAACAATATAGGAAGCTTTTGTGGCTTTAAATGTTGAGAAAACATGTTGGGTCACTTGTCTGTGGTGATTCTGAGGCGAGGGTGCAGAACTGGCGTCTGGAAATACGTGGTTGTGGTTTCACAGAATGATCTGAAATTCTTCAGCAATCAGAAGTGAGAGACGGGGTGGTAGAAAAAAAAAACCAACCCCAAAAATTCCTGATTCAGCTCAGCAAAAACTTATCTGAAATGGCAACTGTCGGAGTTGGGATCCCCTCCTGCAGCAAAACACGCTTTTGGCTCAGAGTGAGATTATTCCAAGTAGTAAAAATCTTAGTCACGTGTAGCAGTGGTGGTGTGGGCTCCGTCGGGAAGTTCACGTCGTCTCCTGCCAGCGCCAGATCAAGGCTTTGCAGTTTGGCAGAGAAAGGATGCGCAGCTGAACATAAAGCAACAAAAAAATGCCGTTGCTTGGGGTAAGAACGGAAAATGTGTATGATGGGCCAACTCTGGAAGAATCCAGTGAATAAGAAAGGAAGATACTCTCCATACGCTTAATAGTTTAAAGCCACAAAGTGTTTATCCGAGTGGAGTCTTCGGAGTTGCGTGGTATTTTGCATAATAGGAAAGTTTTAAACAAACTTGCAAGGAAAAGAGAAAGAAGCTTCAACATCTGTGTTTAATATTTCGAACTGACTGACCACTGTTAGCTTCGTCCTTTTAAACTGAGGGGGGGGGAAATAAGTAGAGTCTGCATAAGCATTACATACAGAGAGATTGTTGGGAAAATAAGTTACTTGTGAGTATTGCTCTTTAGAAGCTGGGTCCTTTTTTTCCTTGATATTGAAAAATGGGCTGGAGAGCCCCGGTGAATACTCAATAGTGCCCCCAAATGTGCCGAACGTCCCTGCAGCGGGAGCAGGCCCTGGCGAAAGATGGGAAAACTGACCACAGAAAGAAGTTGGGAATTCTTTGTGTGTTCAAACTTATGGGGGGGGAAAAAAAACAGTTGAAACTTATTTTAAGTGTTCAAACTGCAGCTCGTGCTCAGTGCTGGGCCAGCCTCAGCCTTCCCTCCTCCCTGGAAATGCTGAAACCTGTGAAGAGAGGGGATAGAGCACTTCTCCGTTTTCAGATAAACTTCCTGAAAGATAAATCTGCCAAACCTTTCTGCTCCCCCATCTTTGTGAGGGTGAGACGAGCCCCCTTATTTAACTGGAAAAGACTTAAATTGTGAAGAGAGCGGGGTGGGAAGCTTTCAGTTGTGCCCGTTTAAGCAGGTTTTAGGTTGTTAAAACCCCCTGGTTTGGTGTGAAAAGCATCACGAACCGGGAGGAAACAGGAGGAGAGAGTTTAAAAAAATAAAAGTGGCTTCCTTACTTGCATTACTTTACAGGTTTTAATATTAACTTGGATTATTAGGACACTTAGTGCTGGCTGGGTGAGTGTCTGATTGATCAGCTTCACTTCAAACATTTACTTTCCGGATTGTGTGATTTGGAACCTTCCACAGTGGAAGGTGTGTTCTTTTCTCTTGGGTTTTGAGTTAATTTCTGTAATGCTTCTTGGGGAGGGTTCCCATGGGGATGAAAGCGCTGAGCTGGCATTGCATGGGAAGTTCAAACAACCTAAAAAAACCCCACCTACTTCAAAAATAAATCTCTTTAATGTACCAGAGACACAGAAATGGAGACTCTTTGTGAACACAAAGCCACGTGCGTTGTTCCCACCGAAGCCTTCCAGTTGTGAGTGAAATAAAGCCTTGGTTAAAATAGAACGTTGATTTATCTTAGCAGTTATCTGCTCACAGACCTGCTCTCCGCTTCCTTGGTTTTTAAACTAAATCTTTGCTAAATCTTTTTAAACTGGAATGCGCTGGCTGGTGCTGAGCCTGGTGAACAACCTTCTGCAGGAACCACCGCTTCTGCTCTGCTTTGTGCTACAGTAGGCCAAAATGGTACAATAAAAAGGCATTTTAAGAGCCACGGCAGGCCCGTCTCGTAAATCAGGGGTTTGAATATTTTCTCTGACTTTTGTTTCTGAAGCTTTTTCACTGTTGAGATGCCAGTAGTTGCGACAGAGCCCTTCCCAGGAGAGCTGGGCTGGAAGTCTGGCGCTGGAGATGACATTCCCGTAGCGATCTTCCAGCCTCTTCTATTCTGGGTCGAGCTGCCGGCTGAATTGTGGTTGTCCTTGCAGCTTTATATTCAGTTACAAACGAGGATCTGTCATTTCTCTGCCCTTGTTTATCTCTTCTGGCCTTAATTAGATTTAACACATGGTAAAGGCAAGCAGGGATTGATGCTGGACCGGAGACCAAACGAGGATATCGCTGGTTGCAGCGGTGACTCTGTGAAACCCACCCTGCCCTTGGAGAGGGATCGACCGGGGCTTTTGGTGCCACATCTGATTTTTGGAGAAGATTGTTTGATAAGTTACAACGTACCAGGCTTTCTTGGAATCGGTGGACTCCGTTAGCTGGGTCTTTGGCTCCGGTTGCCTCTGACTACTCACGTCTTTCCTTTGAGACTTGGAGCCGATGACTTT
Organism: Limnodromus scolopaceus; assembly: GCA_028565335.1. Lineage (NCBI taxonomy): Eukaryota > Metazoa > Chordata > Aves > Charadriiformes > Scolopacidae > Limnodromus > Limnodromus scolopaceus. The sequence continues at coordinate 36,517 of JAOXNO010000017.1, forward strand.
GAAGCACAATTTTGGAGGGATTTCTGGAAGTGACCGCTCTCCTCGTCTGGGCCTGGGGGTTTCCTGAGTACGTGTGTGCTGGGGAGACCTTTGCCACCCACCGGCTCTCCTGTACAGAGCCTTCGGATCTTACATTGATAGCTTGGGTTCCATCAAACCCACGCTGACCTCAGTGCAAAATTGCTGTAGGGCTTGTGTTTGGATTGAGGGAAAAACAGGGGTTTTGAAAGGAAACTTTGCATTTGTGCGAGCGCCCGAGGAATTATGAAGAGGAACAAACTAGAATTCTTCCCGTCCCATCCGCCTGCCCCGAGCTCTTCTGATTTTTGGGGTGAGGATGTGGTGGAGAGGCCAATGGGCTACGTGAAAGAATACATAACCAGTAGGCAGAGCAAATTATTTACTGTACCAAATCTCCAGATATTTTATTTTCTTCCACTTGTGAAAGGGCACGTTGTACCACGAGAGGCAAATGTTCCCCCGGAGCAGCTGAAGCACGAGGTGAAGCGGTTTCACCGTGAGATGCGAGTTCCTCGCAGAGGGCTCCTTAGAAATAGCAGAGGCTCAGATGAGGCCTTTAAAAACAAACAAAGACGCCCTCCCTCCCCCTCCGCCCCATTTAAAAGTTGATTTGCAGAGGAACAGCACAGTGTCACTTCCTTCCCCTGCCCGAGAGCGGAAATTCCTCTCTCCTTAATAAAATGATTATCTGCCATGGTCCAGAAACTTTATTTCTGTGTTTAAATCCACGTGTTGAAGAGCCATGGGCTCCTCGGGAAAAGGAACGAACCTTCTGACCCGGTTTAGCTGCACTGGGGGCCGTGTTCCGCCGAGCACGGACCTGTGATACCGGCCCTTCTGCACCTCGGGGCTTGGCTTAGGAACATACGAAGGGGTTCAGGGGTGTCCAAGCGATTCCCAACTCGGGCAGAGAGGAGCTGGGGAAGGTCTGCGGTCCCAGCGAGGAGGATGGAGAGCGAGGAAGGCCACCCTCCATTTATTTTAAGTGCATCACATCAGCTGACTTGACTTTTATCACCCAGGGCCCGATTTCCTGGCAGAGACCTGACGCATTCACGTGCTGGAAACCACTAACCTCAGACAATCGTCTGTCTTTTTAAAAAAAAATATTAATCTGTGTTTCCACACCTTATACTTTGGTCTCAGGGGTTTTTTTTGAAACTTCAGAGAAGTTTTGTTGCTGTCGTTAGTGTTGAAATCGGGCGCGCTCACTCGTGCTGCTCTTCGGGACTTATAAACCGCTTATTCCATATTTTAGTCATCCCTGGGAAACGCTCCGGGCTGGCGAGGAGGAAACTTCTTCAGCAGTGCCAGCTGCTTGGAGGAAAGCAAACCAGGCAGCAGTACAGGCTACCGATATCACTGCGGTAAAGGATATTGGTTTTGGAAGAACTACCAGAAGTTTTGGAGGATGTTTTCTGAGGGCTGGAGCTGTCGCTGCGAGGGACAGGGTCACCACGGAGGTGGCCGGGCCGTGCTCAGGTCCCCTCTGAGCTGTGAGCGAAGCACCGTCCTGCTCGGGAAGCGCTGCTTAGGAGTGAAATCTGGCTTCAGGAGCTGTAAAAACACTTGTTAAACCTGGATGTATCTACAATGTTGGAAATAAGGGCTTTTTTTTCTTTCCTTTCCTTGGGCAGGGAATGCAGTTTTAGGTTTGATGAGGTGAGAAGTACAAACGGGCCCTGTTTCACCGGGGGTTGCTGTAGCACAGCTCTCCTCTTCTTCTCCAGCACTGCCCTCGGGGGCTTGGCTTGAGCTGCGAGATCATCAAATCTCAGTTCAGCCCCGATTTATTGCCATATTTATTAAACCTGACTTGGATTCTTCGCTCTGTCCCACCAATTCCGGTAGCGTTTCGCCCGTAAGCAGCTCTCGGCAGGGATGTGCTCCTTTGCTGTGGTTTGGGAACCCCAGCGAGAGGCTGCCTGTGTGTGTGTGTGTGTGCGTGCCTTGGTTTGGGGTTTTTTTGGTCCCTTCCACTTTGATAAAGCAGAAGCGGGTTTTCCTCCTTCGAGGTGCTCTGTGCAGCTCGGTTTGCAAAGGTTGTGGTGGAGGTTCTCTGGCTGGAGCCGCTGTTCTGGTTGCAGCCTGGCAGCTGGTTAGCAGCAAACTTTAAAAACCACAACCATTAAAACGAGTCCGGAGCTGAATTGGGTCAGAAACATGAAAAAAACAAACAAACCACCTTTGGACTTGTTTAAAATCCCTGGTGCGGATGGGACTGTGTTAAGTGTGGAAGAAGGTTGAAGGCAGCTCTCGTGGCAACGTCACGACGTGGTTTCAGCTTGAGCCGTGCCTGAGCAGGCTTTGGGGGACGGTGTGCGCCCCAAGAGCTGGGATTAGGGAAAAGCCCCGCTTGAGGATGGAAGGAGGAAAGCTCAGTGTCTGCTCTCAGACGCCGCGCTCAGCCGTGGTGTCTCGGCGCGTAGGGAAGGAGGAATCCCTGCTCGTGTTGGTAGGAGCTGGGAGCTGCTGGGGAAATGTGTGGGGAGGAGAAGGAGGACCCACAGTGCCCGGTGGGGAGCAGCTCAGCGCGTGTGCGGCCGCCTGGAGCCGGGGCACTTTGCTTTCATTGTGGGGAAAAAAAACCCCATAATGCGTAACAGGCTTGGGCCTGCCGTCCGACTTGTGAGGGCAGGGCCCTCACTTACACGCTTCTTTCTGTGCCGTACACCAAAAGGGGCTTATTTTCACGTCTCGAAGTAAGGCTTGTTATTTTCTCAGATGCTGTCTCTACGTGGAACCTCTCGTGGAAGCAGCCACTGCCGTGTTGGGCGGCGTGATCTCGGAAGACATACCAATTCCGTGCTTCTCGAGAGCATTACCCGCCTGTCTCGTCTCTTAAAAAGCATTGATTAGGTTTCCTGCTGCTTCTGCACCTTTTCTACGTGTGAAACACAAGGTTTTTTAGCTGCAAGCGAGACTGCCGTCGTGTTTAATGGAGGGAGCGTTGTTTTGGGGAAGAACTGGTGTTTTCCTGTTCCGGGCGTGTGGTCGGTTGTGGAGGAGCGTGGGCAGAGGCTGGTAATCCTGCCCGTGGTGCCCGCAGGTCGGCGGTGCCGAGGAATAGCAACGACTGAAAGATGGTGGTTAATTCTTTGTCTCTTCGATTGGGAAATCAACCCTCTTCGAGAGGCGGCGTGAATGTTATGAGGCGAACTCGCAACTCCTCTCCTCCCCTTCTGCGGATGAGCAGGGGCTCAGCCCCTGCCCGCGATCGCATCGGGCTCCTCCTCTGTCTAAAAAGGAGACCACATCTTTTAGTTTAGGGATCTAAGGTTTTAGCTTATGGAAACAGCATGTGCTCCGAGCTTGCGATGGACCCTCGGTGCAGGCTCTGGAGAGGCAGCGGATGAAAGGGCTGGAAACACACATTGCACAAAATCTATCCACATCAGATGCTGAAATGCTTTTAATGGGAGCTGTATGTGGAGAGCACTCCACCCTCTGATCTAGAGGGGGGGTTTGACGTCACGCTGGTTTATTTTCTTTTTTTTTTTTTTTCCCTTTCTCCCTACTCTCCTGTTTAGAAATGGCATCAGATGTTTCCTCGCTGGGTGCAGCCGTCAGCTCCGGGAACCCTGGGCCGGGCGCGCAGGCCGGAGGAGCCATCGTTCAGAGACCAAACAAGAGGCGTCCGGGGTGAGTGGCTTTTCCTTTCCTCGGGGAGGTGCGTAAGTGTAGTTTTTGAGGAAGCATCATCCTCCTGAAAGAGCTCAGCCTCGTGGGGAGGAATCTTGTCTGCTTCGAAGCCAAGGGGAGTCGTGTGGTTCCTTCAGACGCGCCGTTCCCGGTCCTTTCGCTTCGTAGCGCTGTGCTTTGTGCCAGTCGCACCCGTTAAAGCCAAGTTCTGCGTTACGTGCAAAAAGAAGGGATTAAACAGTTGGGTTGCACCTCGCAGAAGAGGGTTTCTCACCAAGGATTGAGGGTGGAAAGAGGAGCCGCCAAAGCAGCGAGAGGAGCAGTCGCTGCGAGAGAGGTAGAGGAACAGGGAACGTGGATGTTGGGGCCTTACTCAAAGCTCTGGAGCTGCCCCCTCTGGGAGAGGGTGGGGGGAAGCCGCAGTGTGCTTGCGGTAGGCTTTTTGTTTGCTAAAAATGCCATTGCAAATTAAAAGGATATTGAGTGGCTGCTCTAAAATTCCTGGCACGAGAAGTTCCCTCTTCGTTTTCGAGCTAATTAAAATCTCTCCCTGCTCTCCCCCAGTCACTCAAACTCATTCCTTCACCCTCCCCGTTTGCTGGTGCTCCCACTCCCGCAGCTCCTCCCACGCTGTCTGCTACTTATTCCTCGCACTTCGTTTACCGACACGCACGCTGCAGCCCGCTTTCCATCCCGAAGGGAAGCGCAGGGAAAAGCTTTTCCTCCGTCCTCCCACGTACACTTGTTAGAAACTGGTTTTTTTGACCCCATTACAGCAAACACGGTGACGCTGTCTGCTGTTGGACCAAGGACGCTAACCACGGGGGGCACCAGGCTGAACTTTAACTCCTGAAGCATTTTGCCCTCCTTTGTTGTTTTAAATGACATGGATCTGAGCTTTTGAGCTGGGAGTGCTCCCTTTGTGGGTTGGGGATTGGTCCCTCGGGTTGTGGCACCCTCCTGGGCTTGGATCGCTGCTGGGAGATCGGGAGCGTGTGGAACGGGAGGTCGGGATGCAGTGGGCGCTCCAAGCGGGCTGTTTCCTTGCCCTGTTTCTGACAGATACCTCAAGGAACCCCTCCTTCTAAACTTTGTGGGTTGTTCCACATTAGCACTTGGGATTAATTAAATCTTCCTTTCAGGAATCATCTGCATCCCTGTAGGGACAGACGGAAGAAGCAACCTGTGAAGGAGAAACTGCTTGGTTAATAATTACCTTCTTGCTTATATTTTTCAGGCTCGATTTTGATGATGACGGAGAAGGGAACAGTAAATTCCTCAGGTGAGGGAGCACATCGCATCCAGAGGTTCCCGTTGCGTTTCCCCTGGAGCAGGCACTGCTGCTCGTGTGGCTTTTCCTCTCCAGCAGCGCGGGGGGAGCCTGAAGGAGGCAGTTGCTCCGCTTCCTCAAGTTCTCCCCTTCCTCCTTGTCAGCAATATTCCTCCCTCTTTGCAGCCCATGCCAGAGCAAAGCTGCTGTGCACATGGGGGCTGTGAACCCGGGGAAGGGGCTGTGGTGGGAGGGGATCCCGTTACTGGTTTGGATGGAGGCTCCATCTCAGGCCTCCCTGGTGGTGAGACGAGGCCAGCTGAAGGGAGCCTCGTGAGCCCCGGGGCTGCAGAACTCCGTGGTGATGTTGCTGCGGTCGATACCAGCATCTCAAAAGATTAAATAGTTTCCGTGAAGGCTTCCAGCCGTGGCGGGTTGTTCCAGCACGGCGCTATCGGAGCGTTGCTCTGGCCAAGAGAAGAATCTTCTGCCAAACGGCTTATCGGCACCACAGCCCGATGCTGAGCTTTTGTTGGGGCCTCAGACACGTGTTTCTTAATTCTCATCTGTTGTGAGGATGCTTCAATTACAGAGACATCCTTACTCCCGAGGAGCTGGTGAGGCTGCAAGCGTCTCCTCTCCCGATCCATATGGAACCCAGAAGGGTTGGAAGATCTCGCGTCATTTATTTGTAGTCTCGCTACATGGTTTAGGGCTGGACGACTCGAATGGTATCGCAGGCCCAGATGTTCCAGGCTGTTAAAGCTGACCACGGGGTGGCTTTTGAATTACTGAGTGTGATGCTGCTGTCCTTGATATGAATGTGATGTGGAAAAGGTCATCAAAGCGATAAAAATAATCGCTTTTAACTGGAGAAATGCAGGGTACGGTTCTGGATTGCCTGCGCACAGCAGGGTTTGCCTTTTTAACACCAGCCCTTTTTTGTGTCATTTATTAAACCTTGTTCTCTTGATTCTTTGGGCAAGAAGTAAGTGGAAACGCTTTAAGAACTCCTCTTCCTCTCCCCCTTCTAGATGCGATGATGACCCGATGCCAAATGATAAGGAGAGATTTGCCAGGTAAGAATCTGCCCCGGTGCAGTTTTTGAAGCTTTTGGTGCCAAACCACCTTGGTGTAGGAGAGATCCTGCAGCACCCTTTAGCCCTTAAAATGTCTCCCTTTGAGGAAAGGTGCACCAAAGGATCCAGACGTTTTCCTTCATGTTTTTATGGACCAGTTCATTATGAAATTACATTCCTCTCTTTTAAACGTCTCTTTCAGCTGTTGCCTTGGACTCTCCTTCTTTTCTCCTGCCCGAGAGACAAGTTTCGTGCTTAGTTCAACTTTGACTCAAACAGGGTTTCCTGGCAAATGTTGTGGTTTGTGTGTTTTGGGGGGGCAGTTGGGGCAGAAGCTTTCCCTGTAAAAGGGGATTTCCTGGAGATCGGGGTGTACGGAGCCGTTCTAAGGCAGCACTTGGGCTCCCGTTGTTTATTTGTGAGTGTCTGAGAGTAGTTCTGTCCCATCTAGTGCTGGGTGCCTCACGGTATTCCAGCAGCTTTCTGAAGGCCGTGGAACTCAATTTAAATATTTCAGGGGTTTATTTCATGTTGAGGTATAATGGTTTTGCCAAAGTCAAGTTCTTTTACATATATTCTGAGTGCTCTGAATTCCAGGACGTCCCCTCAGCGCAAAGGCAGGTCGTGCTGTGTCTTGCTGAGAGATAAAACGAGCAAATACAGAGTAACGGCCAAGAGGCTGCATTTAGCACCTTGTCTTCAGGAGGGGCTTCAGAAATTCCCGAAACTGGGGTTTGTGTGCTTTGACTTGTTCCAAAATCTATCAAATTAGAACAATATTTGCCAGCCCTCACTGAATAAACTTGTTTATTCAAGTCATAAGCTCTGGGAACTTAAGGTACGGCAGACCCTGATAATACATTTAAGTGCAAAGAGAATACAAAATACCGAAAAAAAGGCAGATTCTGTAGGTGCTGAACAACTTCACGGCCCTTATAGTTAAAAATTCCGCTCCCTGACTGTGTGGCGCCAGAGCTGGAGTGGGACCTCAGCTCCCTGTCACCCTGTTGTGGTGTGGCCTTCGATCACCCTGGTTAATGCTCACACGGTGGGCGAGGAGGGAATGAAGAAAAAAACAAACCCGCAGAATGTCAGTTCTGAAACGGAGAGTCCCAGAGCTCCCGGGGGGCATCGGCAGCTCCCGGGGGCTTTAATATAGAGATTAGTTACTGGCTCAAGCAAGAAGGGCAGTGACAGGGGGTGAAGAGCAGTGACAGTCCTGGGGGGTGGTGGTGTGGTGACACCCCGAGTGCGGCTGTAGAAGGTGACCCCGCTCCCTCGGTAGCTCTGTTTGTGGGACCACCGTGCTCCTGCAGCCCTCATTTCCCAGTACGTTCTTCCCTCCTCCCATGGTGGGAGGGGAAACAGAGCACAGAAGTGAACATGATTACTTTTTTAATTATTTGTTTTGGAAATACTGTGCTAAAACCTGTTGGGAGTGGCAGGGTACCACAGCCAGCTAATGTGAAGCCCCCTCCCCTACTCCATAGACCCCCAGTGTATGATTTAGCTCCTCAGCCTGTGAGAGATTACACACTTGCCTCTCTCAATGCCTGGGGTACCTTCTCCTTTCCCAGCGGTGGCTTTTGGGGGAATTATTTGTTTTCCAAGGCAGCCAAACCTGAAGGAGGAAAACGTACCATTGGCCTCTGTAAAACAAGGTTTGCAGGTTCCTCTTTCCCGAAAGCTGGGGGTGCGTGAGGCTGGTGGGGGTGTCCGTGTGCCGCCTTGGAGGTGATGCTTGTGACGTCCATGTGCTCCCTGTCCTGTAGCCACCTCGACTGTCTCGTCCTCAGTGGTGTCTGTGTGGCAGTTTTATGAAATTGTGTGGTTTTAGCTGTGAATCTTACACTGTCTGTGGATTTTGGGTGGTTTTTTATCTGCTTTTCTGATTTGTTAGTACTATTAAAGAGGCCATTGATTTTTTAATTACTTTTTTTTTTTTCTTTAAGGGCAGACTAGTTTAATGTGACTGGGACCCTAGTTCCTAATTTTGCCTTTAGCCTTCTAATCTCACCCAGAATAATTTGCCCCTTGGTTATATGCAAAGCAGAGCTACCCCTTGCCTATTTTGCACTCCTGGTAAGCGTCTTAAAACCTCAAACTGCCGCAGATAGCGGGCACCCGTTCAATGTGAAATGTTGCAAACTAATGACTGCTTTGTTCTATGGAACTGCTCCTCTGCAAAACAGACGTGTCTGTAGGCTGGGTTTCCTAGTACATCTTCCCATTTTTCATTTCTTTTAAACTTTTTTCCATTTTAGCTTAGCTGGCTGATTTTATTTTTAGGTCTGATGATGAACAGAGTTCAGCGGATAAGGAGAGACTTGCCAGGTAGGAGAACGGAGATTTCAAGCATGGACAAGCAGAGTTATTTCCTTTCCTTAATGTTTCTCTAGGCATCCCTTCTCTTTTTCCCTCCCCTCCTTCCCTCATCTGCTGCAGTAGAGGACTTCAAACCCAACAGGCTTCTGGAAATCGCTGTGTGGTTGGAATTAGGAGGGGAAAGGCATTTAGTCCCTGTGTGAGAATGTCTTTGGGGAATGCCCGCGAGGATTTGTTTGCCGAAGGCTGCAGGGTAGAGAGCATGGCGGGGCCCTTGCTTTCACTGAGCACTGGAGCTTTGCTGACCTGAGCTAAATCCAGTTTCTCTTGTGCTGGGTCAGGGTGCCAAACTGGTCTCGCCTCCGTGAGGTTTTGTCACAGGAACGCTGTTGGACTTTCAAAGAGACATTAAAAGTGTATTAGTTCAGGTTGTTTCTACCCCTTAAAACCTTCCAGGAGAGGTGGTGTCCTGTGCATTACGGTGACTTAGACGTACTGAAAACAAGATTTACTGTTTTTCCCCGCTAAGTTCCTGTTTGTAACTGAGGGACTGTGGCTGAAATGCAGCAGTCTGAATGCTTTACCGTTAATACAGAAACGCACCCCGAGAACGCTGCGTGCGGCTGCTCGAGCCGGTGCGTTTTCAGGGGCTGCATTTCTCCAGCTCTCCACGGCTCCTTCCCCGTTCCCTGCTGCAGAATAAAAACCGCTTTAAATCCCCATCAAGGTTTCTGTCGCTTGTCGCCCACGGCTCGTTACTGCTGCAGAGCTGAGGGCTGCTAATTTGTGAAGAACGGCTCGTTTTGTGGCTTGTAGACTTACCCCGTAACTCCTTAGGACTCTTCCACCCTGGGTTCGTTCTTACGCAGTGCACAGGACTAGAACGACTGATGGGTGCTGCCAATGCCACGATTCTGTTCAGTTTATTGCCCGCTGGCTGGTTTTAAAACAAACAAAAAAATCACCCCCCAACACAGGCTTTCCCAACTGCAGTATTGCATAGCTTAAATATTTGAGGAGATAAGGAAACCCTGGAGGCGGGGCCTGGAAAAGCAGCAAAGAGCAGTGCTTTTCGGGGGTTTCTCCCCCAGTGAGGTAGTGACCCTTTCCTCTGCCCCCTGTAGTCCATTGCTGCTGTCGTGCAAGAGCCTGTAGTAATGAATATTTGGCAAGTGGGGCAAGGAGAACGTCTGGTGGTTTCCCGCTAGCTTTTGGTAGTGA
>JAOXNO010000017.1:271805-286097 GCA_028565335.1 Limnodromus scolopaceus
GTGACAGTGACTCTGGTGGCACCTCCAAGTTTCCTTGGCCAAATACCACGGGATCAGCACCGAATCCGAGGACAAAACCCAACCGCTGGGTCGGTGACAGTGACTCCAGCAACACCTCCAACTTTCCTCGGTCAAAAACCACGGGATCAGCACCAAATCCGAGGACAAAATTCAACCGCCGGGTGGGTGACAGTGACTCCAGCAACACCTCCAAGCCCTACCCATTTCCTCGCCAAAAAACATGGGATCAGCACCAAAAAAGAGGACAAAATTCAACCATTGGGTTGGTGACAGTGACCCTGGCGACACCTCCAAGCCCTGCCTGTTTCCTCGGTCAAAAAACACAGGATCAGCACCAAAAAACGAGGACAAAATTCAACCGCTGGGTCGGTGACAGTGACTCTGGGGGCACCTCCAAGTTTCCTCAGCCAAAAACCACGGGATCAGCACCAAAAAACGAGGACAAAATTCAACTGCTGGGTCGGTGACAGTGACTCCAGCAACACCTCCAAGCCCTACCCTTTTCCTCGGCCACAAACCACGGGATCAGCACCAAAACCAAGGGTGAAATTCAACCACTGGGTTGGTGACAGTGACTCTGGTGGCACCTCCAAGTTTCCTTGGCCAAATACCACGGGATCAGCACCGAATCCGAGGACAAAATTAAACCATTGAGTTGGTGACAGTGACCCTGGTGGCACCTTCAAGCCCTGCCTGTTTCCTCGGTCAAAAACCACGGGATCAGCACCAAATCCGAGGACAATATTCAACTGCTGGGTCGGTGACAGTGACTCTGGCAAAACCTCCAAGTTTCCTCAGCCAAAAACCACGGAATCAGCACCAAATCCAAGGACAAAACCCAACCGCTGGGTCGGTGACAGTGACTCCAGCAACACCTCCAAGTTTCCTCAGCCAAAAACCACGGGATCAGCACCAAAGAAGAGGACAAAATTCAACCGTTGGGTTGGTGACAGTGACCCTGGCGACACCTCCAAGTCCTGCCTGTTTCCTCGGCCAAAAACCACGGGATCAGCACCAAATCCAAGGGTAAGATTCAACCGTTGGGTCAGTGACAGTGACTCTGGTGCCGCCTCGAGGTGTGTGAAACCCTGTCCAAACCACCACCGAGCCAACAGCACCCTCACAGCGGCCGCACCCGGCCCCGAACGGAGCAGAAAAGCCCTCGAGGGGGTGTCCGAGCGTCGAGATGGGGGGGGAAAAGGAGGGTCGTGGGGTTGGAGTCATTTTCTTTTACCTCTCGGAAAAAAAATCATGTTCACTTCTCACAATCCTACATTTTGTTGCTCTTAAAACAGCGAAAATCATTGATCCCTGCCCTCCATAACTCCCCTCTGGTGCTAAAAATGAGCCTTTACACACCAAAACGGCAAAAGAAAAGGGGGAACCCCGTGAGGTTCAGCCCCTCTGTTCGTTCCGCGACCCCACAAATCCACAACTTCACAAATAATCAACATTTTCAAGGGGGGAACCCCCCGACGGGGGGAACAAATCCAGGGCTGGGGCACCCCCCCCCCCAACACCCTCCGAGGAACAATTTCGTCACCCGCCGCGAATAAACCGAGGGAAACCACCCCAAAAAAATGCGGGCTGCCTGGAATCCTTCGGCCTTACCGGTGAGGAGAAGGAAAAGCAACGCCTCGAGCGCCTCGGGGATGGAAACGGGGCGTGGTTTCGGTTCATTTTAAAAGTTTATTCCTTTTATCAAATCTCTTTTCAGAGGATTTCACTGTACATATAAGATATGAATAAATTACTCAACAGTAACTTTATTCCGCTCATTCAAATACTCAAAAAACGGTCTCTGCAAAGTACTAAAACATCCAGGGAACTAAACTAAGAAAATCAGATCTTTTTTTTTTTTTTTTTTTTTTTCTCCATTTTTAAAATATTCTAAGAAAAGACTTCATTCCTGGGGGTTTCGCTTGTTTTTAAACAGGTAACGGGAGAAAAAACCAACCTCTCGGGAGTTTTTCCCTAAATGGAATACAAATATTAGCCGTGGTTGCAAGAAATAGAACCCCCTTAGCGGTGGGAATGTGAAGTTAAATAACCCGCCCAGCTCCCCGTTCCCTTGGGTGAAGGACGAATGGAAGCCACAGAGATTTGGGCTAACGATGGGTGGATGTGGCCAGCGAGGCCGCACGTGATTCGCGGTCGTTATCAACATCAATAAAGATTGAAGGGATTCAAAATAAGCAAGATTTTTTTCACTTGGGGGAAAAAAAAAAATAAAGTTAAGGCCGGACGCGGTCTCCTCTTCCCAAGCCAGGAGGGGAAAGTTTAACACTTAATTGAAACAGGATTGATACAAACAAGGTGGAAATAAAATAGAAATAAAAATAAATGTACAGTTGGCAGCTTTCGTCTGCGCTCAGAGGAAACGCTGAGGCTCCACTGCTCTGTGCCGCGTGGAATAATGGGTTCAAAAGTCCGGGGGGAGGCCTTAGGGAAGGGGAAAAAAGGGGAAAAAAGAGGAAAAAAGGGGAAAAAGAGGGAAAAAAAAAAAAGGGTACGTACACACACGGAGCAAGGTTATCCAAAAGCCCTCATGCTGGGCAAGGGATCCCGGCTGCTTTTTATTAATTGTGCGTTCCACGCTCTGGGAGTTTTCTCTACGGCAAGATCCGACCTGTAAAGGAGTTTCCCCTCAGCGCGGGTGGAGACACTGGAGGAGCTGAGGACAAAAACACTGCCTTAACCACCCCTTAAAAAAAAATAAAAAAATAAAAAAAAGAAACAAAAGAATCCAAATATCCGAGTCGTTCACGTGAGAGGAGCGCTGGAGTTACTCACAGCCGTGAGGATAAAAATAAAAGGATTTTTTTTTTTTTTCTTGAACAAAAAAAAAAAGCCAGGCTCTTGAAACTCACTGTCTTTTGGAAAGAAAAATTACACTCTCAAAGTACAGCGAGTCCAAGGAAGGAGGAAAGCGGGAATTGGGAGCATTTATTGAGACTCTGCCGAAGGTTCCAGCGGAGGAGGAAGAGGAGGAGGAGCCCCCGGAGCCACAAGCCAGAAGCTCCGAGCCTCGGACCAGGCACCTTTCCCACAGCTGCCTTAGGGACTGTCACCAGCCGTAGGGGACAGACTTGCTTTGAACCTTCCACATTATCGTTTAGAAAAGGGAGGGGAAAGATTACAGGGAGAGTTTCAGGACCGGCTTGCACGAAACCTTTCTCGGAGCCCCCCTGCCCGCCCAGCAGACCACGGAGGAGGGGGGCCCGGTTGATCTCCAGAAGGCCAGGAGACGTCTGACCCAGCGGGTCACCTGGGCCACCAGCCAAAAAGCAGGAGAAGAGGGTGTTAGAATCCGTATTTGGCTTGAGTCTGGCGTCGGCTGAGCTTGTTTTCAGACCATGTGTTTTTCAGTTCCAGTTCTCTCTCCTTCGCCTGCAGAAAGGGAGAGGATTAACATCAGCCTTGCCCGTTCGCTGACTCAGCAGCCTCTCGCCCTCCTCTGCCCCCGCTGAGGGCGACGGCGCTCCAGCGAGAAGCCTCCTTCCAGGAGTTGAGCACAATTATCTTGACGGAGGCTTTGAATTAATTTGGGGCGCGGAGGCATTTCATTCAGGCTGAAAAGCAGCTTCTCTTGTTGTGGGACGGGCTCGGCAACCGCTCGCCAACCACGAACGGAGACAGGAAGCCGAGGGGCTCGGAACACACAGCCACACACGCACGGAACGATGCAAAGCAAAAAGGAAGCTAAAAGCTCGGGGCCATGACACCCTCAGGGCTCCAGCAGGAGGCTGTTTGGGCCAGCGGTGGCCGGGACATCCCGCAGCACGGCCGCCGCCGCAGGGCTCACTCCGAACGTCCTCAGTCAGGGACAGCCCCCGGTTCCCAGTTCCCCCAGCTCTGCCCAGCATCAAGCCTTGGAATTCCACCCAGAGGGGTTTCCACGCTACGGGGAGGTCACTCACCTGATGGATCAGGTACGTGATCTGGTGTTTTCTCCTCTGCTGCCCCGTGGGCTGATCTCCTTTTTTCTAGAAAGCAAAAGCGGGTGAATCGTTAAGCCCGGAAAGGCGCTGACTCAAGACAGCGAAACAAGAGCTCTCACAAAAACCATTTCAAGAAGCATTTGTTTCGTATTAAACATCCCTGGGCAGATTCCTTAGGCTCAAACAGCTCCTGGCTGGTCTTTACCACGCTGGGACTGGGTTTGAAACGCTCTACTGGTCTCTCATGGGTAATTTTTTTAGACAACAGGGTGGTCCCTGTCCCCCCGACGAGGTCTCACAACCCCAGGCAGCGCCTCCCCCTCCCCGCCCGTACCTTGCTGAAGGATTTCATGGTCTTCTCCTCGGTTAAGGATTTGGTCAGCCACTGCTGGGCTCCGCTCAGCTGATCGTCACCTTTGATATCCACAAAGTTGATCTCTTCCCTCCCTCGGTTCCGCTTGCCCTGCAGGCGCTTGAACTGGAAGGAGAAGAGAAACAACTGGGGTTACAGGCGCACCTGAAACACCAACGTCAACCCGAAACACCAACTCCAACCTGAAACACCAACTCCAACCCGGAACAGGCAGAAGCAGACGGGTTCCAGGGCTTAGCTCCCCGGGCACGGGACAGGCCGCGCCAACAAACAATTTTCCAAGCAGGATTTGTTCTCTTCAGGAGAGCTCTGCTTTGTTATACACCGTAATATCTTAAACTACTCAGCATTAGGGTTATAATCTCATTTTCCTCATTTAAGCAGCATTTACTCTGTTCTCAGCCTTGCTCAAAAGACCCTCAGGCTCCTGAGTGTCTTGTTTTAAGGGCTAAGGAGGCACCTGAAGCGTTGAGGCTCACAAACCACCCCCCATAGACACACAAATCCACCTCCAAAGCAAGAAGAGGCCCCTCTTTTTTTTGTCATTCCCAAAAAGCAGCGAGCACCAGATGGGCTACTGTCTTCTGCAGCCCCGCCTGCTTGCTCAGCTAAGCAGGCTGGCAAGTTTCTAGATTAGATCAAAAATGGGAAAGGTTTGGGGTTTTTAAACAGCTTTTTGAGTATTTGAACTAAGTGGGGAGCTCACCACCGCGCCAGAGGATACACCATGAAGGTATCAGCACCTCAGCCACCACCGTCTTCGCTCTACGCACCTTGTCTGCCCCAGAAACCCCTCACGAGAATGAGCTCGGGGGGGAAATAATAAATATCATCTACTTAAAAAGCAAACAAACCCGTCTGGAGCAGTAGCCCGACAGGCCAGTAGCCCAACGCTAGACCTCAGGGAACAACAACCCGGCCCAGGTTGCGCTGGGGGGCAGGACCGTGGCTGTGGGGCAGGACTGTGGGTCCCGTGTTCCAGCAGAGCTGAAAAGGCAAACTCGGGAGCGGGAGAGACAATAAAGTGCCAACCGCTTCGTCATCTATGAAGGAGGAGTCGCTGCTCATCTCCTGCGGCGCCGCCTGGGCCGGTTCCATCTCCTGGTAGTACCCGCCGCCGTAGTAATCCTGTCGGCAAAAGGGAAAACCAGTTTGTCACCAGAACGAAGCTGGAAGAACCACAGAGAGACCCCGAGACGCAGCACGGAATCGCGCCCCGGGAGCTGCCGCTTTTCCACCTGGAGGGATTTCACCAGGGAGCACGCTACGGCACACGGGCACCTCCTCCCAGGGCTGATGGAAGGAGTCATTAATCACATCTCATTACTCTGGCACTACATTTTATTTTTTTTATTTTTTTTTCAGAGGTGCTCAACAATAAATACTTTGCTGAATTACTAGAAACAATCTGGCTTCGGACCCCGAGCCCCGGTTCTGCACCCTGACAACAACAGGGACGCTTACGCCGGGGCATTTTAAAACGAGTGCAGCCATTAAAGATTTATCCAGCAAAGAGCACCTCCGGCTCTCGCGCCAGAGGAATCCTGTTGCGCTAAGTGCTGTGGGTCTCTGCTCCTCAGCCGCCTCGGGCGCGTTAGATTCCGAACACGAGGGGAAAAATCCTTTCTTTTGAGGGTGGCCGAGCCCTGGAATAGGCCACCCGGAGAAAGTGTGGGGTCTCCTTCTCTGGAGAAGTTCCAAACCCACCTGGAGTCCACCCCGTGTGACCTGCTCTGGGTGACTGTTACGGTTTAAGAAAAGCCCTAACAATTTATCGTCATTTAGACAATTATTCTCTCACCCGATGAGCCCTCCCCACCCGGAAAGAGGGAATCGGGGAAAGCAAGGAAACAGGAGGGTTGAAATATAAATAGATTTAATAGAAGACTAAATAATTAAGAATAATACCAAAGAGCCAGTATTAATCCCAATCCTAATATAAAATATACCAGGACTATCCTCAACCCATTTCATCAGAGGAAGATGTTCCCTCCCTGCAGGGACAGCTGATGGGGGACCCTGCGAGCGCTGTGGCTTCGGGAGGGAGGGAAGGGCTCAGGGGCTCCGGGGCAAGGAGTTCTCTGGGCCACCACCGTCGAGAGAGCGAGCGCTGCGCAGCAAACTTTCTAATTTATATTGAATGTGACGTTCGTGGTATGAAATTAACCCTGTTGGCAGCTTAGATCAAGTGCCCGGGTCTCACTCCTCCTCGTCCCCACACCTGGGGAGCTCGAAAACACCGACCCTTGAATCCCACATCCCATTGCTGGCTATAAAGGAAATATTTTCAGGAATTCAGAATCTTCTAAAAGTGCAGTTTTTCCCAGAATTAGGAGAGAAATTCTTCCCGGGTCGCTCAACCCAGGACAGTGACCCTGCTTTGGCAGGAGGTTGGAGGAGATGATCTCCAAGGGTCTCCTACCAGTTTGGGATTCCCACGAGCCACGTCCCGCTCTAGTAAATTCAGAGCCCCTCATTCCAGGCACCTTTTCAGAGCAGCACCACCAAAACTTCACCTCCCGTTGAGCGAACCCACCTGATAATAAGCACCAGCCGCGCCGGCCTCGCCGTAGGCGGGGAATTGGCCGTAGGCCTGGCCACCGTAGTCTTCCTCGGGTTTGGGCACCCAGCCGTGCTGAGCACCGCTGGAGCCCGCTCCCGTCTTGAACTCCAGCGGGGCGTTGGCAGCAGCGTCCTGGAACTGGGGTTCCGGCTCCGTCCCGGGGGGTGGGTCCTCGGACCCCACCGCGGCAGAATAAACGTAGGTCTCGGCACCCACCAGGCTGGGCTCGCTCCTGTCAGACAAGGAGAAGTAGTTCTCGGGCTCCAGCTCTTCGTCGCTGTCGTCTTCCTCCTGAGTGATCTGCTTGGTTACCTGCAGGGCAGCGCTTTTGGCAGCGGCTTTGATGGCGGACGGAGAAGGAGTGGTGGGCACCGCCGGCTTGGAGAGAGGTTTGGTTTTGGAGGAAGAGGTGGGGGCTTTAGCAGGCTTGGAGTCGGAGGCGTTTTCTCCCGCTTTCCTCGAGAAAGCGTAGGGTAAAAGCACCCGATTGGTCTCTTTCACTGTCAGGTTTTTGGGTTGAGGAAGCAAAGCAGACAAGCCAGAGCCCTCGCCGCGTCCCTGGCGAGTCGAGTTTCACGCAGAGCAAAGGGTTCAGAGAAATAAAGAGAAATAAGAGTGAGACTATTTAGTTTTTCCCGACACCCTGCCAATTATCTCCTCCAATTCTAACGACGTTAATGGCTTTCCCGCTGCTCAGCACGATCCTTTCGCTACTTCCAACGCGCTGCAGGGTTTTCTTGCACAAAAGGCCAGGGGGACTTTGAAGGGAAACGCGGTGTTTGGAAATACCCGCCGACTTCCCAAACGAACACCTCTTTTCCTGAGTTTTAAATGTTAGAAGCTGCGCCCCCCCCCAAAAAAAAAGAGACTTGAAACCCCAGGGGATTTCAGGAATTTTATATGCTAAATTTGGTGGCTGATTTACACCAGGGGAAGCCCAAGATCTGTCACAGCTAAAGGCTTCTTTCCCCTGAAACTTGTTTAATCGAATATCCCAGGTGTTTACCTGAAGAGTGTTTTTCTTCTTGGCTGGTTCATCTTCCTCTGAATCTGACTGAGAAAGAAAAACAGAGCTTAGCACAACTGGAGATAAAAGGAAATTAATATTGAAGGCAAATAAAAGGAAATAAAATTAAAATAAAAGGACAAAACCCAAAGCCCGCCCACTAAGCAATTTATTAATTTTCAGTTTGAACCAGCCAAAGAATCACGGTAACGCGGATCCAGGAGCTAAAAAGCAACACTGGGATGTGGTCAAGCTCTTTTTCCCAGTCTCGCTGATGCATCTATGTCAGGGCAGGGAGAGATAAAAGCCTGTCCCGGTCACCGCCACGAGAGATAAATAAACTGTCCCCAGTGAAAGCAGGACTGCAGCGCCGGCCACTAGATTTAAAAATAGCCGGGTCTGCGGCGGTTTGGGCAGAGGCAGAAAAACCAGGAGGCTTTTTGCCGTAAAACCTGAAGCTTTGCAAAGAAATCGGCATCGCCTCTTAATAACCTCGCAAGATCGAGCCAAACTCCGGCTCGAGCTCGTTTATGCAACTCACAGAACAAAAAAAAAGACCAAAAAAAAAAAGAGATTCGCTGACCCAAAATTCCCAATTTTCAAGGCGGCTTTTTCCTGCTGCTCTAAAGCAGAGTGGGTGGGCAGAGACACTCAGATATTTAGCTCCTGCCAGAAATCAGCATTTAGAGAGGCACCAGCTCAAGGGTGTTTATTTATTTATTAAGAAATCACAGGAAAATAAGCCCAAAGCAAGGCAAAGGAGACGAACTGCACAGCATAGAGTCGTCGCCCTCCTTCAGAGGAACAGACAACTGTTATATCAAGGGAGGTGGAAGCACAAAACAAGGGTGTAAAAATCCACTGCGGGAGGTTTGACAGGGAATTGTTCACAATAAGGTCAGAGCTGCTAAATATCCACTTCAAACTGGAGTAGAAAGTCTGGTCCCAGCCTCTGGCAGCAGCAAAGGGCCCTTAACGTCTTTATCGCTTTATAGCTTTGCAGAGCACTTTAAAGAGATTACAGGAAACGAGGTTCTTCTGCCAGTTTACCGTCTAAATTATAAAACAGGACAAAGACAAAGAACACGCATAAATAAAGGCAAGTCAAGAGTTGCCATAAAACCCGCGTGTGGCGTTCGGGAGCGAGGAGATAAAGCAGAGACTGCCCAGGAGCGTCCCCGCAGGTGGAAATAAAAGGCTCGGGAGGTATTTTAAGGAGAATGAGGGAAGGAGTGAGGATGTCAAGGGATTTCCAGGCATCCCGAATGGGAACAGCTCGGAGCAGCCCTGGTTTTAAGGTTTTTTTTCCTCCCTTCAACGTTCGTTCGCTCGCTTGACGCCGAGGACCTGCAGTATTTCTGCTCGAAGCCAATACGTTGAAAGACGGAGGGAGAAATAAATCTCCTCTCATTTGAGCTCGGTCCAGCACAGTCAGGGAGGAAGCCAAGAGCCCTCACACTCGCTTGATTACGAAGCGCTCGTTCCAAAGCGCCGCGAGAAAGTGAGTAAGCAAAACGTCGGGGACGAGAGAAGGGGATATTCCTCACCCCTCTTCCTAAAAGGGGAACGCGTGCGTCCCACTGCCCGGTAAACCTCTGCCGTGTTCGGGAGCCGTGGCACGAGGAGCTCTGCCTCCAGGATTTGCCAAACCACACCGGTTATCAGCGAGCAGCAGAGTGGTTTGGGGACGGCCAGGAAGCCCATGTTCCCCCCCAAGGCTGCTCTTCCAGCAAAGCCAGATGTGCTGGCTTCAGTTCAGCTCCCCCAGGCCCAAGACGCCGGCAGACCACCGTTAATTGAGGCTGTTTCTAAATCCGTCCAGTCAAACCTCTTCCTGGACCTCCCTGTCCCCATGGAAATGCCCCAAAGCTTCGTAGTTCAGCTCCTCCTACAGCCACGGGGCGCTCGCGTCTCACCAGAACCGGTGACCAAGGCCAGACACAGCCCCACGACTGTCACCTCCAGGCTAGGACGGTGGGGTCCCAGAGAAAAAGAGCTGATCAATAGGGACACCCAGGAAAAAAAAAAAAAAAGAAAAAAAAAAAGGGGGAGCAGGGACCTGCTTTCCCAGGGGGCTGCCAGGATTCAGTGCTCAGGAGCCCCGTAAGGCACGGGGCGCTGCAAACACAAAAAATCACAAGTTAAGAGAAAAACGATTACCTAAAGGTCTGGAGGACGCCTGAAGCCTTTGGATAAATAAGCAATAAATTGACAGTAATTGAAAATCTACCCCAGCAAGCAAAACAAGAGACCTTTTTTGGGCTACAAGGCCATACAGCTCCACATCATCGACTCGTTAGCTTCAGTAATAAATAAAGGTGCAGATAATCTGGGTTTTGCTGTATTATGATTATAAATAAGGTTTCTATATCGGTTTAATTCTGCAAAGCGCTTTAGGATTAGGGCTGGCAGCCGGGACAAATCTCCCCGTAGATGCCCCAACAACAGGTTTGGGTACCTTTTGCTGTGTTATGATGGGATAGAGCAAGGAAGGAGACGCTGTGCTTTATGGGCAAACAAATCCACGAGGGGATTGCCTGGGGAAGAGATTTCACGCGCGAAGGCGCTCCTTCTTGGGAGGGCTTGAGCAAGGAAACCCACCCCCCCCGGGGTAGAGCTGGTGGTTTCCTTCATACTCACATCTCCCTTCTGCAACTCGGGCACCGTGATCCGCACCGGCTCCGTCCTCTTCTTTGGCTTGGGGAGGCTCAAATCCACCCCAGCCCCAGGCAGAGCTGCAGAGGCCGAGACAGGAGGGGGCAAGTTGAGGGTAGAGGCAGCGGTCGTGGTGGTGGTGGCAGCGTTCCTTGGGGGAGGCAGGAGGAGCCCCCCCAGCCTGGGCTGCTCCCCGCTCCCGTTCCCGCTGGCAGCCGGCTCGGGCAGGCTGACGGCCGAGGCCTGGGCCGGGCTCATGCCCGGCGGAGGGGTGCTGAAGCCCCTCATGCCAGGCGGGGGGCCCATAAGGAAAGGAGGAGGCGGCCCGCCGTGGGGTGGCGGCAGCAGAGGGAAACCGCTGCCCAGCGGCTGGTGAGGCGGGGGCAGCGGGGGCATCACGGGGGCTTTGGGGGGAGGCAAGGTGGCAAAGAGCCCCCGGGCCGGGGGCTGCTCAGCTGCGGCAGGAGGAGAAGCGGCGGCTTCCTCCTCCTCACCCGCGGCCTCCTCCGCATCGCTCTCCTCTTCGCTGCTGGCATAGGCCACCAGGGACATGGCCCCCCGAGGAGGGCGGCCCTCCGCGGGCAGGAGCCGCAACGCGAGGCCGAGGATCCGCCCTCCCGGCTAGGCCGCGCCGCTGCCGCGCCTTCGGCGACCGTAGCGGGGAGGAAGGGGAGGGTGGGGGCGAGGCTAAGCCGCCATGGCAGCCCCACCTCCGCGCAGCGGCAGGGCCGCGGGCTCGGAGAGCCGGCGAGGCAGCCTAGCACCCAGCTCCGCACCCGGCGCGCCGCGCTCCCAGATAATGGCTGCCGGCAGCGTCCCCCCTACTCCTTCCCGGCACCTCAGCGCCGCCGGACTACAAGTCCCGGCGTGCCCCGCGCGCATTCCCCGCCCACCTCCCGGCGCACCCTCCGCCGCGCAGCATCATAGGAAATGTAGTGTGTTCAACTCTGCCCAGCAGGACCACCGCTCCCGGCGTGCCCCGCGCGACCCGCCATGGCGGGGGAGCGGGGGCGGGAGATGCTAAAGTGACGGGGCGGGAAGGCCCCGGGGGAGCGGGAAGGCCCTGGGGAGCCGGGGCGGGGTGAGGGGAGTCGGTAGAAGGGGTGGGGAGGCCTTAGGGGCAGGGTTGGGCCTGGCTCAGTCAATCCAGGCCCGCTTAGGCCTAGTCAGATCAGACGAGGCCTAGTCAGGCCCGTCCAGGCCCCGAGGTAGAGTGCGGCCTAGTCTCGGTGGAGGCCGTGATGGGCCCCGGCCTCCTGCAAAAGCCTCCGGTGGAAGAAAAGTGGGGTCAAACAAGCTCTCAGGCTTTATGGGGCCTCCCTGGGGCCCGTCGTCAGCTCCCGGTTGCCTCCGCGGCGGGTAGGCTCCGGCCCAAGCACCCCCGGGGTAACTCGCCCTTGTCGGGTGTGATGGGCCCCGGCTGCCCGGACTACAGCTCCCGGCGCTCCTCGCCTCCCTCCCCCGGCCCGTTTCCCCGCCCTACTCGCCAGGCCGCCTAGTTAATCGCCAAACCCAGCCGAGGAACCGGGGACTACAGCTCCCGGCGTGCCCGGAGAAGCCGTCGGGTCCTCCGGCTGCTGTGTCACTGCAGGGGGACAGAGCGACGGGGGGCGGGCAGCTCCCTGCCAGCTGGCTGCTTCCCTTCCTGCCTATTCATCCCTGCCTGGTTGATTTTTAAGGCAGGAGCTGTGCCTGGCCAGTGCTGGGAGGTGGAAGGCATTTCTGGAGTCAGGGTGGAGCTGGGAGTTGTGTTTTATGGCAGCAGGGGCCCTGGCCGGGACTCCCTCGCAGCCGGTTTATTCCTTGAGCTCTTTGGCTGACTTTAGGTTTGACTCCAGTGACCTCCTTCTGGTTTGTTCTGGCCTTAATAAGAGGAGAGCTGGGCTCTGAATTTAGGTCCCCAACGCAAAGCCCGAGAAAGTAATTTGCCAAGCTGCTGGGAAGCACTAGCATAAGTAATTAAAGCAAAATCAAGAGAGATGAGAAACATATCCTGTGTGAAATCCAACCAACGTGGCCTGTCCCTCCCCTCCTGCCCTGCTCTGAGGGACCGACGGGTATTAAAAATAGACATTGAGGTCTCTGGGAGTGAAAGGGGAAGGGTGAGTGAGGTTTTTGGTAGCTGGGACACTTACAGGTATGGTTTTTTCCCCCACTTTTTACGCAGCTGAGACCTGTAAGAGCAAAGCTGAGCGATACTGGCACGAGGACGCTGAGGAGGATGAGGACGTTCCTGTGGCCGCAGAAGGTCCTGTCTGCATCAGCTTTTCTGTATGGCAGCACAGAAACCCCTTTCCCTGGGCCTGCAGGTGCCGCGTCTGTTAGAAACGGCGAGATGTCGTCTCGGCCGTGACACGGGGGTGTGCGTGCGGTGACTTTTCGAGGGGGCCTGAACCCCAAACCGTGTCACAGAGGCGCTTCAGGCCCCTCCCTTCACAGCTCTGCCCACCCAAATCAAATGGAAACCCAACCGGAGAACAGCCCCCCGGTGTGATGGAAACGGGGGGGAATTTCTCCCGTTGCTTCCCCAGCTGGAAGGGGGGAATCCCGGGGACGTGTTGGGATCTCCCTGGCAGAGTGTGGTCTTTTTAACTCCACAAACATCTGGGTCTGTCGCAGAGGAAAATCGGGGAGTCCCCGAGAGACACTGAGCACCCAGATTAAACCACCCAAAGCTTCAGCGTGAGGCGACCTCATCTTCTGCCGAGGAAAAATCCCTCACGAACCCTGGCAGGGAGGGGAGGGACGGAGTTTAACTCTGGCTGCGTGAAAAGAGGGAGAAATTATTGTTTCCTCGCCCTTTGCCCATCTTTTCTGTTTAAGCTGGAGATTCCTCAGGCTCTGATCTCACCCCAGCAGGGTCCTGCTTTCAGCCCTGACCCCTCTGATTATTTATTTGTGTTACTTTGCGCCTCGTTAGGAGAAATTAAGCCAAGGAAAGCAGGTGGGGGAATGGAAAGAAAAGAGCCCAGCCCAAGAACCCCAACTGTAGGGTCAGGGTGGAGGGTTTTTACTCTTGCAAACGGCTTGATTTAATCAATCTGGGCTTTAATTTCCTCACAGGTGTTTGGTTGGGCCGGGAGGAAGGTCCCTGATGGCACCTGAACCCCTGTCAACCCCCCCATGAGGAAATCCCCAGCACCCAGAGCTTCGCCCAGTTTAATCCAAAGCAGGGACACGTTTAGTCGCGGCGCTGGGGGCGGAAGGAGAGCGAGGTGACGATTTTACTCATCTGGGGACTTACTCACCCCCTAATTCCCCCGGGTCTCCTCCACAGACACGCAAAGATCTTCCTACACGCTTAATTTCATGCCCCTTGTGAGTAATCCCGGTACCTCCAGCCCGGGCTCTGCAAAACGGGGTATTTCTGGGGAAAAAAAATGCCAAAAGCTTCGCACAAAACACTCCCAAATATTTATTTTCATCCTTTTTAACAGGCTGGTGTCCCTCTGCTGCGACGCGTTCAGGGATGGGGAGGTTTGGGGATGCCGCGACACGGGATTCACGTGGGTTTAGACTGGTTTTACACGGGTTTACCTGGGTTTAGATGGGTTTACATTAGTTGTTCCTGGCTTTACTTGGGTTTACATAGGTTTTACATGGGTTTTACATGGGTTGACATGGGTTTACTTGGGTTTACGCTGGTCTTACATGGGCCTTACAGGGGTTTGCATGGGTTTTACATGGTTTTACACGGGTTTACTTGAGTTTACACTGCTCTTATATGGGCCTT
>JAOXNO010000017.1:581131-593352 GCA_028565335.1 Limnodromus scolopaceus
GCCCTTTGCTGGACCCTCTCCAGCAGTTCCCTGTCCTTCTGGAACTGGGGAGCCCACAACTGGTCCCAGTGCTCCAGATGTGGCCTCCCCAGGTCAGAGCAGAGGGGAAGGATAACCTCCCTTGAGGTTCTCCACACTCTTCTTGATGCCCCTCAGGATGCCACTGGCCTTCTTGGCCACAAGGGCCCATTGCTGGCTCATGGGCATACTGGTGTCCACCAGGACTCCCAGGTCTTATTCCTCAGAGCTGCTCTCCAGCAGGTCACCCCCAACCTGTACTGGGACGGGTGGTTATTCCTCCCCAGGGGCAGCACCGTATGCTTGCCCTTGGTGGAACTTCATGAGGTTCCTCCTCACCCAACTCTCCAGCCTGTCCAGGTCTCGCTGTATGACGGCACAGCCTTCTGCTGTGTCAGCCACCCCTCCCTGCTCTGTGTCACCAGCAAACTTGCTGAGGGGACATTCCATCCCTTCATCCAGGTCATTGATGAATATATGGAAGAGGACTGGACCCAGTACTGACCCCTGGGGAACCCCTCTCCTTAGGGACCTCCAACTTCTGTGCCACCAAGCAGGGAGCGAGCCCGGCCGGGCCGGAATGACACCCCACGCCGCCTGCGAGAGGGACGAGAGAGATTAATTACAACTAACTAGGGGAACTCAATCAGCTTAAACGTGGCAATCAAGGAAGATACATGGAGTGCAGGGAGACAGATGGTTGTGCGCATTTATTTTTCTTTGATAAAAATGGTATGCAAATTACACAGCCACGGAGGCTCCGGGGGAAATATCACCCTGCTGGTCCTTGGGGAGTTTCTTGGAGGGTCGTAACATTCAAACACACCGAAATGGAAGGGGGGCAGAAGGGGGGGCGGGGAATGAAGGATGGATCTAAACCGGGAATAACATGAACTTCAACATTTTCCAGTGAAGCGGAAAGATCGTTTTCTTTTTTTCCCCCCTCAATTTCCTTTTTTGTTTTTACACTTTCAGGAATGAGGCTACTGAGCACACAAGCCAACGAGCCCCTGCCCCGGCCACGGGATGGGGAGAAACACCCCTCTGGAACACCACCTTCCCTACAGCTCTTCCAACACGGGTTCAAGACCAACAAGCCTGATCCCTCAAAGGGCATGGAGGCTCCTCTACACCATCCCAAGAGCACAGAGGCCACACTTCCAATGTCTTTTTCACGCACGTCAGCCCTCCCCCGGGAGAGCGGGGGCACCTGCACGCAAGGGACACAGGCTCAGTTCAGCCAACAGGACACTAAGACAAACGACAGCAGAAATTTCCAGGTCATTTCAATTTTTCTTTTGATCCGTTCCCAATAAGACCCTGGGAGAAATAACCAAAAAAACCCAATCTTGGCTCAAGTTTTAAATATTTGCCTGAAAGGAGGGCTGGGGGAGGGAATCATGTACAGTTAAAATCAAGCTACTCAAAACACAATCATTCAGGTAAGTAACTAGAAGTATCGCCTCTACCATCTAGAGAGAGAGAGAAGAGTGTCTGAGACAGAGGGCATATTTAGGAAAAAATACACATCTGAAGTCTCTGTGGCCACGATGAGAACTGGAATCCACATACAAGCCAGTTAAAGAGCATTTCAACATGAAATCTTAACTTAGTAGGAAGGTCGGGGGGTTAAGCTGTATCTTTTTTTTTTTGTTTGTTTTTGTTTTAAATACATGGACAGCTGTCAGATATGAAAATGATGGTGGGCTTTCCTGAAAGATCCCCCTGTGCATGTGTATGGATGCGTGTGCTGACATCTGCGGGGCAGCGTGACAGGAGTTTAGGAGGGCTGGGAGCCCAGCAGTCTCTCAATAGCTGCATTGATGTCTCCGCCAGTGGCTATAAGCGCCTGGAGGTTGGCCTCACGATTAATGAAGCCCATGGCGTTCAGCTGCTCCAGCTGCTGTTGGAATCGCACTTCAGGACTCTGCGCCTACGGAGGGAAAGGACAAAGACCTTAGAGCAGGAGAGGAGCCATCGGCAGCGACACGGGCAGGGCCAGCAGCGGCGGCTCAGCCAGGACCCTGAGCTCGGCTTTAGGGGTACTGACATTCTCCTGGCTCCCCACACCACCGCCAAAATACTCCCCACACCGCCAAAATACTCCCCACACCGCCACGGGCTTAGCACAGCAGCCCCCCTGCGCACAGTTCGTCCAAGTTCTGTACCTACGGTGACAAGGAGGAGGACCCCTGCCACTCTCAGCTTCAAACCTGCACACAGGGTTACCGCACCCCAAAGAACCAACCATCCTGAGACACCAAACTCGGCGTAAAGCATCACAGCCAAAAGAAATCCATTGGGAATCACATTCCTAGAGTTTGGGGGGGGGTTGGAACAACCTCTAGCTCATCCTGGATGTCCCTCCCCAGGAGCGTATCACCGCGCAGCCGGGCGTTACGTACTTGGGAGCTTCCTCCGGCCAGCAGCTGGATCATCTGCTGCATGAGCTGCTGTTGGGGGTTACCACCCCCAGCTGGAGAGGCACTGGCCGGCGTCGAAGCGGAGGGAACGGGGTTCTCCGGGATTGTGCTTCCTCCTGTGGAGGATGGGGGCATTCGGGGCACGCCGAAGGAGCCGAGGCTGCAGAGGAAGGCAGGGTGCGCTCAGAGGCAAGCTGGCACTGCTGGCTGTCCCCCGAGTGCCGGGCAGCACGGGAACCAGCAGGCTCTGCCAGGCTGACCCTCACCAAGGCCCGTGCTAAGGGATTGCTTTGTTAATTAAACGGGATGCGTTTGTACCCTGGTCACACACGGTGCCCAGAGAACACAACCCGAACAGAGGCACGGGCCTGAAAGGAGCTGCAGAGCCTGAACGTGACCCCAAGCTGCCGGAGGGCAGGAGGCCCGAGACCGGTAGCCCAGCCCGCCCCCAACGTGCCCACCCAGCCTTGTGGCTGCGCATCTCGTCCTGTGCTCCAGAGATAAAAATTCTTGAGTTCAGCCAATACCCAACAGGGCAAACAAAAGATGGGGGAGGGACCAAGTGCTTTCCAAACCTTGTCCCCAAAAAGAAAGGGTCAAGGACTTCCCGCGTGAAGTACAAACAAGCAGAAAGTGCTAATTAGCTGTAAGTCCGGGGCCTGCAGGCGCACACAGACACACAGGTCCCCACGACAGAGCACCCTAAGCAGCTCTCCTTGATGAATCAACAGCCAGTCTGCCCGCTGGTATCCAGCACGTCAGCTCTGCCGGCAGAAACCCACTCCGAAGCGCTCGTTACCTTGGCACTAGTCCTGGGGCCTCCGTTTGCAGCGTCTGGAGTCCCTGCTGGATCTGGAGGAGCGCCTGCATGGCGCGGGGGTTGGTGAGGATGGAGAGGGAGTCTGGGTTCTGCATCTGGCAAGAAAGGCAAAAAAGACACAGCGGTACCAAACAGCGAGAGCTGCGGCAGCCAGAGATCCACCAGCTTTAAATCCGAACAACAATTAGCACAGAACAGCAATTAGCTCTGCCTCTCGCCCTGCAGCTGGAGGAAACCCGTGAGTCTGGTTCCTCCTTCGAGTCCCCAGACCGCAGGGCTCAGCTACAGAGATCCTCCCAGTTTAGAGCAGATCTCCTCCACGAACGAGGTGAATCAGATCAGAACGGGGGGCACGTGCCTTTGGAATTACAGTGATTTTATTTGATTTACCTGAGTGAACCAGCTGCTCTAGCACAATTAGCGGGTTTAACCTTTTGTAGACTCTTTACAGTGAGAGACTGTCCACACGGGGGTTTCACGTAGCGTAACTAGTCTCATTCGCAGCCCACCTTTAGGTAGGTTACTCAATTTAGGTTGCCTTGTCTAAATAAGCTCTTCCTTTCTCTCTCCCCTGTGCAAACCCCTCTCTTCCAGAGCCCAAACCACCCAAGCCCACAGGATTCCTGGCCCACAGACTAAGCGGCCGAGCGACTCCCTTTGCTACGGAGGCCGGAAAAGCTCTGGAGCCGGAGGGGCTGAGAGCAGCACAGGGCCAGGGAGGGGCCTTTACCTGCTGCAGGAAGACAGGGAGCTGAAGGCGGAGCTGTTCTTGAAGCTGT
Organism: Limnodromus scolopaceus; assembly: GCA_028565335.1. NCBI lineage: Eukaryota > Metazoa > Chordata > Aves > Charadriiformes > Scolopacidae > Limnodromus > Limnodromus scolopaceus. Next base: position 585,172 of record JAOXNO010000017.1, read on the forward strand.
GGATTCCCAGCAAAGAGGGGGACATTTACCATGATCTAGCAAGAGACAGCACACGTAGGTAGGGTCAGAGGGTTGCTGCCACAGGCTGTTAAGCCCTACGTAACTAAGCCATGAAGAACAAGTCAGTCATGCCCCTGTCTCCCTCCCTGGGCTTTCAACACGTTCCCCTAATGCTAACGGGGAGTGAAACAGGACAGCTCAATTCCTGGCAGCAGCGCTGAATAGAGGCCATGGGGCCACGGGCAGAGAGAAGGGCTATCCCCGTGTCCCTTCAAAAGCCACGTTTTTTGTTAGGGGCTCTGCTAGAACACAAGGTTCGGGGCTGTGACCACCTTCAAGCTATTGAAAAATACAACAAAACTGTCTGTATTCACTCAGCTCTCTTGATTTCTGCCAGAGGAACAAATCCAGCTATGGAAGTGGATCACAAGCATCGTGCTCGCGGCCTGTCTGGCAACAGAGGAAAACTGCAACACTTTTACCTGTGCTGCGAAGTCCGGGTTCTGGGCAAGAGTTTGCATCATGCTCCTCATATAAGGGGCAGAGATCATGTTCTGCATCAGCTGAGGGTTTTCAGAAATTTGCTGCAGTAGGCCTTGCATCTCTGGGCTGTTAAACATGCCTGCAAGGGGAAAGGGGAAGGAAGAGAAAGGAAAACCCCTTACAAGCCCGAGCACTGCTGCGATGCCTGAAATACAAGATATGTAACAGCAATGCCTTTACTTCTCCCCTGACCAACAGGGAATGCTGCTGTGGAAAGCAACGGTAGCACTTTCTTGCCACTCTCCCATGCCCTCAAGGGCTGCAGGGACGCCAGAGCTCCCAGAGTAACCCTCCAACAGGCACACAAGAAATAACCCATTTGGCAACTAGGCTAGAACCATCCATCTGGAGAGCAGCCACTGGAAACGCCAGAGGAAACCACCCTCCAAGGCGGCCTGGGTGACTTCTTCAGTCAGCAGCACCCTCTGGTTCCCCTCCTGCTTACGTACCAGCCCCGATGCTCGCAGCGTTCAGCCCGAAGGGGTTGGATACAGTCGGTGTGCTTTGGGTGGTGGCCGAGCCAGTGCTGCCTTCGCTGCTGGGCGCCTGGCTCTGGGACGCAGGGGGCGTGGGGCTCCAGGGGTTCGGTAATGGCTCTCTGTTCTCCGTCCGCAAAGGCTGAGAGCTCGAGCTATCAGAATTCCCCGTCAAGGAAGAGAAAGGATTGTTGCCAAACTAGGGAAAAAGAAGAAATAGCCGTAATCAGTTAGCCCTGGTAGAAAACAACAGCCTAACCCCACCACTGTATGAGGCAGGGAACAGCCGATCGTGTTCATCCGGGTCCAGAATTTGCTGAACACACGCCATGATTTGCCTTCTGAGAAATCTGTGATCCACAACACACCTCGCTCGGAAAAAAAAGACCAGGCTCAAGAAGCGGCCAACAGCCCTAGATTTGGCTCCCAAACGCAGGGCTTCAAAACATCCATGTGAAACCAGCACCCGGACATACCAGTAGGTAATGCTAAACTGGAGTATGTCTGCACAGCCTTCTGCAGACAGACCTGCGCTCGCTCCTCCTGCGTTTCCAGCCAGCTGGATCCCAGCCAGCTCCAATCCAGAGGCGTCAGGCTTGAGCTAATACAGTACGCCGGGCCGAGAGCAAAGCGCTCCACTAACGAAGCCACGGGGCCTTTGCTTCGGCGAGGGCTGGCATCCAGCCTGCTCGGCGACCAAAGGAGCCAGGGCAGGTCTCTGCTCAGATACCACATAATAAAAGCGGATGACAGGCACCGCACAACTTGTCTAGAGCAGGAGGGGTTAACAGCCACGCTTGGGGAAGGTTGTCCTGTTAACACGGGGGTCAGGGAAAGAGCACACTACATCCCGCTCACGGGAATTCAGCCCGTACCTGCTCCCTGGCTGCACTAAACATGGGCTCCTGGATGTCCGTGTACATCCGGCGCAGGGCGTTGTATCCTCCTGGAATGCTCTCGAGGTTACTCAAAGCACGGTCCTGGTTCCGCATCATCTCCTGCATCATGGCAGGGTTACGAGCCAATTCCATTGTCTGGGGGGAGGAGGAAAATATAGAAAGCTCAGGCCCACATGCACCATGGAAGGCCAGAGTGGCTCAGAATCAGCAGCCCAGCGGTATTCTACTGATCTGCCAGCCAAGCACTGAAAGAGTTAAATCTCAGCTCCCAGAAGAAAGAGTATAATTAAACCCGTTTCACAGCCAGAGAGCAGAGAGATCATTTATCCAAGCAAAGAGAGCCCAGGGATCCTGGCTCCTCCCATCTTTGCTCAGCTCTCTTCCTTCTCAACCTCAATTCAGCTGGATGAGATTGTTTTGTTTCTAAGCAGTATCGGGACATCCAAACACTGAACACCCATATGTTCCCACTCAAAGTAGATGGACCGCATTCAAAAAACCGAGAAGGTGGAAGGGATTGGATCCTTCCCATTTCAAGAAACCCAAGCAATTCACTCTCTCCAGACTTCTGATGGGTCTCCCCTGCAGAAAGAGCATCAAGAGCTCATTTGAGGAGCTGCATAAGTACAGATCATTCACAATTTAGCCCTGCAGCTCCGGAATGCCATGTACGGCCAACGCAGTTGAAAGAAAGATAACCAAGTAGATGGAAACTAGGCTCATTCAGCAACAACCCAGAGAGACCTCCTGACAAGTTTTCCTGAGGGAACAACAGAGTTCTGTCAAGGGCTATTTAACACTCAGGCTCTCACTCGTCCCTCAAGCTTCCCTTCCGATCACCCTTCGGGCTTTCGGACAGACAGCCCTCCGAGGCTGCTCCTCTCTGCCCTGGGACTGGACAGAAAATCCAGACCTCAAGAATCCCAACTTACGACTAGTGCTCTCTGCTGATACGGGCAGTAAAATCCTGACTGTACAGCTCTGTAGTCTACACTTAATCTACCAAAAGAAATAGAGAGAAACAAAAAGCTTCTGCAGTAACTTCACTTCTCCATGACTGCTTTTTTTTTTTTTTATTCCTGAATTAGAACACAGCAGCCTCGTATGCAGCACGCTGGGATGATCCCAGCATCCTTCTTTTGCCCGACACATGATGGATTCAAAAGCCCTGAAAGGGAGATAAGAGTTTCAAGTACATGGATTGAGTAATGAACATTCACACAACTCAAGACCACCATCTGTTTGGGGGGGGGCTCACAGCAGGAAGGAAGAAACGTCTAAAAATCACTGATCTGGCATTTACACACTCCCTCTGGGGAGAAGACACTGAAGCTGGTCCACAAAGATGCTCCTGTACGTGCTTTAAGCATGCCCTGGCGTTGCCAACTTACCTGCCTCATGAGCTCCGGGTTATTCAGCATGTGGCTTATCTCGGGATTTCGCTCCATGAGCTGCTGCATCTGGGGATTGGCCATAATCATCTGCCTCATGAGGTCAGGGTTAGACATCATGTTCTGCACCAAGGGATTCTCCATGATCTGAGAAAGCATCTCTGGGTTGGACATCAGCTGCCGCTGCATCTGCTGCTGGAGCTCCATGAAGTTGGCAGAGCCCATGCCAAGGTTGCCCAGCCCAGTAATGCCACCAAAGCCAGCTGGAGAGGGAACAACACACGGGGAGAGAGGCGTGAGTCAGTAACTGTCGGCGGCTGCAAAAAGAGGACAAGGACTTCAGCCAAACTGCACCCACACTAATCAAGGGGTACGCTATACTCCTACGGCAGCCAGCTCTGAGGGAGGACACCCCCTACGCATGCTTCAACAAGGGCTTTGGCATTATCCTGAGCAGGGAAACTGAGGCAGGCTGTTGGAAGCGACTCATGCAAAGCCCACAGCAAGCACAGGCAAGTGCAGGGGTCAAGAACTCTGTGGTCTAATCCCAGGAAATCCTTCTTTCACGTCACACCTCCTCACAGCCATCACTCCTCACAGCCATCACTTACACAGGATGGATGCAGCACTATTAGGGCCTCCGTCTCCAGAGCCTCCCATGGTCCCCGACCCACTGCTCCTCCTGCTGCCGCTCCCCGTGTCGGAACCGGCGCTGCTGGATGTGGAAGGCTGAGACGGGGCAGCAGGAGAAGAAGGGGTTGCACTGGGGGCAGAAGCAGCATTGGGGGCAGAAGCAGCAGATGTTGAATCTTGGACTCTGCAAAGAAACAAAAGGTGGCATTAAACTCCCAAGACTCAGGACCGGTGAGGAGAGGCCTCTGGGGGGGGACACAGGATGGTGCACCCCACACTGTTGGAGCCCCCCCTTTGCTGCCATTGTCCCCACAGCAGCCAGCCCTGGCCGCTTCCATTCCCGCCCGCACGGATGCACAGCTGTGCTCCCAGATGCCTTCCATCTGCTGGGATCTGCCTCCCATCCTGATGCAAAACAGCCCCGGACATTTTATCCTGGCCCACACAAAGTGGCTTGACTGGTCCTACCCCGGGTTGTATCCAGCTCTTCCTTCAATCACGCTGAACTATTTACCTCAGCCATATCCTTGAGCAATGAGTTTGCTCCAAACAGGAAAATCCTCCTGCTGCTGCCACAGAAACCACAGGAGGTTACAGCGGGGCTAGTGAGTGGGGTAAACAAGAAGCTGCTTTTCTGCAAATCCTCCCATGCACTGAATATTCCTAGCAGTGCTCCCGGGGGCAAAGCTAAGTATCAGCAACGCTCCACAGAGAGGGAAACTGAGGCACGAGGCCAGTAGCACCTGCCCCATGAAGCTACAGAACGTTTCTGGCCAGCTCGGCTGCCAATTCACATCTCTGCCCCTGGCCATTCCTTCCACTCAAGGCTTTTCCATCCAACACACCTTGACTAGAGCTTCTTTTAACACACAAACGCAGATACTGTGCCGTAACCCACAGCGTAGCAGATGCTGGACAGGGGCTTTATCGAGTAAACCAACCCAAGCGGTACCTTGTAATCACAGCTCCTCCTCAGGATTTTTTACAGGAATTTGAAAGAGAACATTTAAAGCATCTGCAGTCATGGCAGTGAGTCCTGGCCTAGCGCTGAAGAGCTTTCACATTAAATTAGACCACAAAACTCACTTTACTCCCCTCAAATAATGCTATTATGCCACTGACAAGTAAAACAGAACAATGATTTCTTGATTATTTTTTTTTCCCCAAACCAAGAATGATTCCTTCCTCTTAACTTGTTTTCCTTTTTCACTCTTATTCCAGGAGTTTAAAAATCAAACCCAAAGGTCCCTGCCCGCTTTCCAGACTCACCTGAGCGCTGCTGAAAACCAGCAGCCACCGAGAGAGAGGCAGAGAGTGGGGAAACAAAGCAAAAAGGAAGCTGAACAAAAAAGGAAGAAGGAAGCTGGAGAAAGGTCAGTTGGTTTCTCTCAGCGCAGGAAGAGGCTGTAATGTCTTCAGTAAGCACTTATCTATGACTATTAGCAGTAAAAAAAAAAATTAAAAAAAAAAAAAAAAAGAGCAACTGAGGACAGCTCTCTTGTTTACACTTTGAAATGGTTCACCAGTACTGCAGTTTGCTGTGGGGACAGTGGTAAACAGCACCAGACGATCGGGCTGCCTGGAGCTGCACAGTCCAGAGAGCCCTCCTGCAGAACCTGACAATACACACCCTTGTCTTTGTGAAAAAAGAAGAGGGGGGAAAAAAAAAAAACCCAAACCGCTAATCTTTACTAAGGCAGTAAAGCAGCTCTCCCAGGGGACAGCGGAACTGCACAAAGAGACAAGGGAAGTCCGATCAGGCTGCAGCAGGGTGCCCGAGCAAAGGGTGGTGAAGGGGGTGTTGAGATCAAGATGTAGCTCCGCCTGAAATACAGCAACTGTTCCCCCCTCCTTCTGTGCCACCGCTCCATCGGATGGCACTGGGAGAAGCCCAGCCCTGCAGGACCCTGCTGTCAATCCTGCTTCCTTTTTCTCATGGGGCTCCACGGTGGAGCTGGACACCAGCAAGCTGTGTCCCAACGGGGAGCTCCCCTGGGGTACGCCCACCTCAGTGCTGCCTGTGCGGGGTCTGACAGCCCAAGACCCCCACACTCCCAGCAAGGTGCTGCACCCACCTCTCTGCACCGGCCCACGCTTACATGCCTATAGGTACCGCACAGCAACACCACTCTGCCCTATAGATAGTGCTCTGGGTGTGCGGCGTGTCTCCCATGGCACCCAAGAGAGCACGAGCACAGGCTTAGAGCAAATAAATGATAGAAAGCGAAAGAAAAATTGCGTATTAGTTTCAACTTCAACACGAATTCATTTGGAAAGCAATTTCTGTTAAGAGCACCTTATCTTTGTTAGAACTTGTATCAAGTTCCAATGGGCTCTTTCATAATTATTAAATTATAAAGGCTCAAAACACGCAAAGCCACACACACGAGTTGTCTTAAAGAAGAGTCAACCCCCTCAGACACTTGCCACAGACTTATGTAACGTATGGACAGGACAGGGCAAGCCATAAACCCCACGGCAAAGCTGGGAAAGGGAGAGTTCTCCTGCCGGATCACAACTACCCGACTCACCCCAAAACCAGCACTCAGGCCCCCCACAGACTCCCTTCAGTCACCGATGGGGACAGAAAACCATCATTTCTTCACATTATCCATTTAGCCTCAGCCCCCCCCAAGATAAAACAGTTCCTTACTTCTGTGGAGTCTTAATGACCAAGTGTACAGTCAGCCCATCTTTGATCCCATGTTGATTCAACGTGTCTCCATCCTTCAGGATCTTCCCAGCAAAGATCAGAACCAGCTGATCCTGTTTGGCTTTAAACCGCCTGGAAATCTCTTCTTTGAACTGAAAAAAACAAGAAAAGCATTTTTCAGGCAAGGGACCGAGACCAGAAATTTAAAGCTGATACTCCAGATATCATATCCACTATGCAAACAGCGCGAGGAGCTGACAGTCCTCCAGTACCTCCCCCAAGAGGAGCCCATGCAGGTACCCATTCATCACTAGTTGCTGAGGATGTCTGAGGCGTTAAGGGAGGAAAAAAAAAAAACCAACAAACCACCACCACCACAAAGAGAAGCTCTACACTTCCAAAATGTGGAATAAATTTCAGAAAGAATAGAGCAATTACCTCAAGAAAAGCTGAAGGCTTCCAAAGCCAGACCAAGTGTGTCTCTTAGGTCTAATCCAAATACACCATTTATCCTCTAAATGACTGAACTTTTTTTTTTTTCTTTTCGTCTCTGCTCATTTGATTTTTTTTTCCTAAGGAAAGCCCAACTCTGATTTAATACAGGACAGAGCTCTATGGAAAAGGGAACAATCCTTTATCAGCCAATGGAAATAAACTAGGTCTTCTCCAATTCCTATTTCTGCAGCTGAATTCCCTGCGAGCGTGCCACGCCACGTAACACGGACACCTCTTCTTCGCTGTGTGACGGGGTGGGATTAACACCTGCCAATACGATTGTCACTGCTAGCCCAGCTGGGACATTCCCAAGCTGATTTGTGAGGAAAAAGCCTTGCATTTGGAAGCCACAAAGTAGAGGGAATTCAGAGGGAAAGAGAAGCACACACCTGTCCCAGAGGGGCATGCAGCCTTTACAGTGCAACCCTCAGAAACAACGCCTGGGAGAGCGCAGCCTTAACCCCCAGTTCATCCTGGTGACAAAGCCCTCCTCTGCACAAAGCTGTCACCAAACATTCTGCTTACACCGACGGGCTCTCAGGACCGACCGGGGAGGAAAAAAAGAGGGCCACACGTCCTGCAGCCCCTGCCTACCCCACGACTCCCCTCCCCAGAGATCTCTGCCAGGTCCTTCACGCCGCAGCCTCGTGCCCTACGCCCCAGCTCAAAGCACGCAGCAGCCCCGAAGCCGAGAGCCTTGCCGATGGCACCTTGTCCCAGTGGGCACAGCCACCGCCACAGCGCTGGAGCCAGGCCTTGCACATTCCAGCCCCCTCCCGCTCGCCCCATGCCACCGTGCCCTGTGACGCTCCCTCGCAGGAGGGGCTGACGTTCCCTTGCCTCCGCTCCGTCCAACCTTCGGCCCCAAAGATTCACCCAGCCCCTCTCCTCTCACCCGAGGGACCTGCCTCCCAGTGTCCAGCCCCACAACACCAGCTGCCTCCCCACAGGCAGCCCCACACGCACTCGCATCCAGCTCTGCCCCCAGAGCCGCTTGTCCCCATCGCAGCGCCCTTCCCTTACCAACCACGCAAGGAAAACCTTCCCTCCCGCTCCCCGCCCAGCCCAGCCCCCCACCCCGATTCCTCACG